>JAYEVH010000038.1:0-392680 GCA_036346255.1 Ampelocalamus luodianensis
CCTGAACTAACTTTTCTCACCCTAAAATCGAGCTTATACAAACTTCTCACCCTAAAATGGAGCTGACTTTTAAATGTACCTGCTTACTTCTGAACGAACCATGAAGCAACACACAATTTGCATGGGGGGTTTGTTTCAACGAGAAAGATGGCATGCAGTGTCCTCTTGATTGCGTATCATGATAAACAGAAGCATCACATGGTTAACAATTAACACAAGCATTCAGCTGCGCAGAGACACAAGAGAAGTTTCTTTGAGGCTGGTTTTTGTCAATTTGTGCATTGTGCATGCTTGTGTGTTCGTGGTCCAGAGAGTGAGAGAGAAGCAATATCTGGTCGATCCAAACACGTGCCTTTCTGATCCTTCTGTTATTTTGCTCCTGTGTGTTAGCTAAGTGTCGCGATCAGGAGAATCATGGCACTGATTGCTTAATTAACTAAAAATTAAGGGAGGAAACACAAAATTGTGCCTGGTTCCCACCTGTTAAGCACGGTTTATCAGCTGTCGCTTTTCAGTTTGCTCCACGCCCACCATTTTGGCATGGATCTCTCTGCGGTCTGCGCGCTGCATGATGGTTAGACAAGGAACTTTCGACACCGGGATGGACTCGTAACTTTGGACAGTCTGATCAATAATTTGACGCTAATTATCAGTGGCGGAGCTTGACAAAAGATCAAGCGGGTCCATCTGTAAAGATGGAACACCAACATTGAAAAACTAAGCTTTGAACTTACAAATTGATGAACTAGAGGAGCAAAATTAATGATTTTTTAGCCTAGTATGTAGTATAAGTTATCAGCTTTTTAACTATGCATATAGAGATACCAAAACGAAAGAGAAGCCACGGCCCAGGTTGGTCTACATGAAACTCCGCCTGGCTAATTATGCACGGGAAACAAAGGGCAACGACAAACATTATCTGTCAGTGACTCATCGTTATTATTATCTCACTAGTTGGTAATTAAGCTGGTGACCACCATGATGGTAGTGCCCTGTACATATTGAACTGGAGTAATATTGTGTTGTTATTCAGGGTGACCAGGCCGGAGCCCTACAACCCAAAGGCCGTACACGCCTCTTACTAGTTGATGCATGGATGCAGGAGTGTGCTTTCTGTGTAAAACATAGTAGGTATTGTTGTGCTAGTGTAAATTAGTGCTTGTTTGTTCCATGTTGTGCATGCAGCCCATGGCGGCGCTGGAGGTCATAGGTTCGTGTGGCAGGAGATGGAGGAGGCAGCTCAAGCTGGGGAAGAGAGGGGTATCTATGTTATTTTGAAAATGTTGTAATAGAATATTCTTCTGGTCTGGAGCGGGAGTGTTATTTTTCAGAATTTTGACTCTCTGCGAAGTCATTTTGAAATCAAATGTGTTTGCGGTGATATTTCTCTAAATACACTACTTTGGAGTGTTATTGAACTAATTTTCCACTATTTTTTTTGTAGCGATGACACTGACGAAGAAAAATACACTTTCTCCGTTACTTGGCTCACATACTAATTCGGAATGCTCCACTATTCCATTCGTGTACCGTGTACGAGAGAACTTTACACTTTCTCACTCACGCCCTCCAAAAGTTGATACGTTATCAAAGATAGACAAAAGGCACTAGTGATGTCTTTTCAACTTTTACTTGAACTGTTGCAAGGCAAAGAATCAAACCCAGGATAGACAGTGGTATCAAGCCGCACAATGAATTACTCCCTCTGTTTTTTTTATTTGACACAGTTAACTTTTTACTTACGGTCAAACTTTAAAACTATCTAGATTGGGTATATAAAAATTATATCATTAGAATTGTCGTTGAAAATACTTCATAATATTATAATTTCATTAGTATATCTTAATGTAAAAGTAATAAAAAATTATGGTCAAAATTACATCTCGAAGACCGTGAAAAGTCAACTGTGTCAAATAAAAAAGAACGGAGGGGTATTATATATTCGATCTTGCTATATGACACATGCTCGAAAATGATGTGCCTTTGTCTGTATGGCAAGTTGCCGATGAATATGCACGACTGGTATATGTAGGCTTTTACCAAAGCGTTTGCACATGAAATAGACATGTGCGTAAGCCCGGCCTCTTTGCATGCGTGGGCAGATTATATCCATCAAATTAAGTACAACTTCTCTACAACACTCACTGACAGACAGATGGACCTCTTACTCTTATATACTATTTGTATAATTTTTTCTTCGAAAAATACCATTCAGTGTGCAAGATTGAATTAGCACACAACCATGACCATCATCGATTATATGTAGAAGTTCCAAAAGAAAAAAGAGCGTTCGTACTCGTAGCAATGCACTTGTAATACTCGTAGCAATGCACCTGAAGAAATGAGCCGCCTTATAGTTAATTTGTACGAGTCTCATGGCCGGGTAGCAGCATGTCGATGTGAAGTACTTGCACCATGGCTACGTACTCCTAGCATAGCATCTGAAGTACGAGTCACTTGAGTCAAAGCTCCAAAGAGAAGCACTTGTACCATGGCTACTCTCCTCCATGTCCTCGTCGCCGGCCGGCGGCGGCGGTAGCTGCAAGAAGTCGTACGCACTACTGCACCAGCCGGTGGGCGAGAAGAGCGGCGGCGGGTGCGCCATGACCGGGCGCCAGTCGATGCTGCCGTCGGCGCGCACGGTCGGCGCCACCACCTCACTGCTGCCAAAAACGTCGACGTCCATGTCGTGCGTCACGAACTCCTCCGACAGCGTGGCCGGCGAGTCCACGTCCATGAGCGCCGCGGTCGCCTCCTGGGCCGTGACGGGGGCGCGGTTGGCGTGGGAGAGCGCGGCCGCCTGCACCTCCTGCGGGTCGCTGCTGCGTCCCCGGCCGGAGCAGGGCGGCGGAGAGTCCGGCAAATTGAGGTCCGCGCCGGCGGCGCCGCGGCCGCGGAGGCAGACGAAGGCGGCGTCGAAGGCGCGCGCGGCCTTCTCGGGGGCGTCGTAGGAACCGAGCCAGATGCGCTCGCGGCTGTTGGGCAGCCGGATTTCCGACACCCACTTGCCCCACTTGCGCCGCCGCACGCCCTTGTACTTCTTGCTCTCCCTACTACCACCACTGCCGCCCTCCATCTCCGGCAACGCCGCACCACTCGCCGGCAACGACGACGACATGCCGCTGCGTTGGTTTGTTGGTGCACTGTATGCTGATCATCGTGGCGGGGTCGCGCGGCTATTTATACGTCGCCGCGCGCGACGCGTTGACTCCGTATGGCGCGTCGGACGGCGACGTGCATGGTGTCAGCTACCTGGCGGGCCGAGCCAATCAGCTACTCAGCCCGGGGTTGATTGGGAGCGCGTGGAGATTCTCCAGATTCTAGAGCTACTCGCTGGGCTAGCTGGTGGGTGGGGCCTTGACTCGTCTTGGAGAAGGGAATTTCCGTCTCTCACTCTCCTATCTTATTTGGGACCTTTTGGTTTTGAGAAATACTACTAAACACTACAGCGTCCGTATTTTTTTCAATTTAATCCTTTTTTCGTTAAAACTCCACATTTATACCTATGCTCGTCTTATTTCCGATTTTGGACCCAGGGGGTCGGCGCCATGACTCACGGCGCCGAGCTATCTGACTCGGCGCCATGACTCATGGCGCCGAGAAATCCGCCACGCAGCATGACTCACGCCGCCGCCACGGTGGCAGTGCGGTACCTCGGCGCCATGAGTCATGGCGCCGAGTCAGTGTTAACTTCGGCGCCGTGAGTCACGGCGCACACCCCGGGTCCAAAATCGGAAATAAGACGAGCAGGGGTATAAATGTGAAGTTTTAACGAAAAAAGGGTTAAATTGAAAAATATTCAGCTACAGCGTTCAGAGCCAGTAAATAGAACAGATCATAGAGGGGGGGGGGCGGTTTCGTGGCTGGAGGAGGAGCTGGTGGCGGTACGATTGCAGGCGGAGGGGGAGGCTTCGAGTTGAGGCAGGTGGTGCAGCTGCGTCTCGTGGCCAGGCAGAGGAGGAGTAGAGAGGAAGAGAAGTTGAGGTGAGGCCGCACGCAAGAGCCAGAAGAGGAGCAGAGAGCGACGCGTGGTGAGCACATCCTTAAGGTAATGACACATCTTTAAGGTAATGACACAACTAAATGCCAATCTAATCTTGCAAAAATATCTATTTAAGAGATGGGCACTGAAAGGTTCAGAAAGTTTTAGAAAACAACTTGTATACATGGATGTCAATGAAGTTACAAGTAGAAGACTGAAATATGCCTGTGTTGCAAAAAAATACTTTGTATGGCTACTAAGGCATGTAAAACAGAGTACGAGTATAGGCTTGCCCTTCATGCCGTTGATGATTTAACTGATCAGCTAGCCGCTGTTAACTTATCTCGACAACTGCCTCCTGAACCCAATAAGTACAACACTGGAAAGGAGATATTTTTGGGTGAGAGTAACACACTAGCGTTTGGAGATCCTGCGAAGAAAACTTTTAGAGGTCGTCCAAGAAACTTAACAAGAATACGGTCTTCCGCTTTTGACAATGACAAAACTATAGAGAAAAGAAGGAAAAAAAATGACGAAACAGCTAATTCAAGACTCCACCCAAAAACAAAAAGACTCCTAGAAAGGAAACTATTTTGATTGCTATTGCTGATACACCTTACTTTGTGACGATATTTTTCATGTTGTATGCTATCGAGCAACCTTGTGTTAATCTCATGGATAATATGATGTCGGTGAACCTTGTATGAATCTGCTGAAAAAATATGTATTGATACTTAACTGAATCTTCTTGATAATATGATGTCGGTGAACCTTGTATGAATCTGCTGAAAAAATATGTATTGATACTTAACTGAATCTTCTTGAAACCTAATAAAACCCTTATGTGAATCTCATGAAAAAATGTGCTACCAGTGAACCTTGTGTTAATCTTCATGAGACTTCATGAAACTGTCTTATATTTTTATTTAACTTGTATTAGATTAGGTAAACTAGGATGAGACATATGTAAAATTTGAATGAAACTAAGTGAAACTAGATGAAACTGTGTGAGCTTACATGAAACTTCCCTCCTAAAAAGGAATAAAATTTGTCAACAAAATGTGAAGAAACAATGATACCTTGTGAAACTTAATGAAACTTATCAACAAAATATGGAGAAACAATGATACTCGGTGAAACTTAATGAAACTTACCTCAAATAATTGGATGAAACTAGTTGAAACTTTATGAAACTAAATGAAACTGGATGAAACTATATGAAACATGATGCCACTATTGAAAACTTGTCTTATACAAAAAAAAGATGAAACTTCACGAGACTTAGGATAAAATTTCATAAAACACATATGAATTAGTTTCATCCAGTTATTTGGGATTAAAACTTCATGAAACTATATAAAACTTGATGAAACATGATGTCACTATTGAAAACTTGTCCTAGACAAAAAGATAAAACTTTATGAAACTTCATGAGACTTGTGGTGAAACTTCATGAAACACATATGAATTAGTTTCATCCAATTATTTGGGATGAAACTTCATGAAACTTAATGAAACTGCATAAAACTGGGTAAAACTTGTACAAAATATGGAGAAACAATGATACTGGATGAAACTTAATGAAACCTGTCCCAAAATAACTGAATAAAGCCAGTTGAAACTTGATGAAACACTATATCACTATTGAAACTTGTGAAACACATAAAAAAATTAGCATGAAGCTTAGTGAAAACCCCCCAGCAAACTACATGAGACTGGATGAACTTGATAAAACTGTATGAAACTTGACCCTAAAAAGAATAAAACTAGTCGAAACTTAATGGATTTTTTTTTATGAAACTTGTGTATTATCTTTGCATGTCACTATTGAAAAAGTTAATGAAACTTGCTCTACAAAAATACAGATAAAACTTAATTAAACTGGCTTATAGTACACATAGGATTTTGCATAGTGAGAGTAACACGATATTTCATGTTACTTGATGAAACTGTCTTAAATTGTGATGTCACTTTTTGAACTTGTATTAGACTAGATACCCCTAGGATGAGGAGACCTGTTTGAAACTTGAATGACAACGATGATACTTTGTCTGATACTTGATGAAACTGGTTGAAACTTAATGAAACACCTCATAAACACCTCCCGAATTAGCGTGGAACTTAATGAAACAAAGTGAAAAACGATGGTTCAAACTTAAATGAAACTGGATTTACATTAATATAAATGAAAAAAGATGATAGCTAAAACCATGATTCATAACAGTGTGAAACACATTGTTAGACATAGGATTTTCACATTTAGCATTTCTCAAATGGTTGCAAGAAAAAGACCATAAAAACAGTGTGCCATCCTGTACATTTTCAAGAGATGAAACACTGCAACACATGCAAAAGTGATTCTGTAAAGCTAATTCAAAGCCTGTAAGCTAATACAAAAGTGAACTTAATGAACCATGTGACAAAGCATACATTGCAACCATGTGACTTGCGCATCTTGTTACTCTTCCGTGAGCCGTTGTTAGCACCTGCTCCGGTTTCATCATTTTTTCCACCATGTTCAGAGAAGCACGCGAATTCATATTTGTTGTACTTTCCTGTAACATGGCTTTTGGTACAGCTTGAAACCTTTGCATCGAAGCCACAACTACACGCATAATGATCATTGTAATATTTCTTTGCTTCTTTTTTGGTGAAAAATTCCAGGCCAACACATGGTTTTGCAGGTTGTGAACAGATACAATCTATATCTTCATCTTGTGCAAGCATTTCTTCGGTGAAAAATTCCAGGCCAACACATGGTTTTCCATCCCTCTGCCCATTACTTGTGGCAAAAAAAGCTTCAGCAAAGGCGGTCTCCAATTCATCATCTTGTGCAGGAGTAGTCTCGGCTGAGGTCATATTAGCCTATTTTGGAGGGGGGGGGGATGAAGCAACACATTTAAGCATCTAAACCAGGCATTTCGTCAAACATGCTACATGCAACAAACAAGCAGCAAACAAGGGGGGGTGGATTCGAAACTTGCCTAGGATATGCTGGAGTAGCAGACAAAGGGAGATGGTGGCTGAACACACGGAGGATGATGATGGGGGGAGGACGGGGGGGAAGCCAGAGGCGAGCTGGCGCGCGCACTCCCGCGTGCGCCAAGAAGGATGATGGGGGACAGGGGGAAGCTGGCGGGCGCGCTCCCATGTGCGTGGATGAGAATGACGGGGGAAAGGGAAAGTTACGCTACGATTACGGTTGGATCCTATAACGTCGGTTTGGGGACCCAACGGTATAGCGTGTTGTAGCAGGGCCCTTTGGTTTTATGCTTTTAATGCATCACTAGGTAGAAACATGCCACATGCGATCCTAATGCAAAGAGCTATGTGTGGCCATCAATTGTACCTACAAAGCTGTGCAAAAAACTAAATTACATTTCACCTTTTATGTGTTGCAGTACACAATGTAAGGCATGCAGAGCACAGAAATAGGGTATGACTGCATATCTAGAGAAAAAAATATACGCATGTACGAAGAACACATTGATGAACTAAATGAGTAAATGGACAATGGGTTTCTTTACATGGAGTAGGCAGCCTAAAAGAGTCTAAAAGTCAGGGTATATGCAGGTATAAGCAATACACAGAAGTAATAGAATTAGTAGCTCAAGTATGAGATCGAGAGGTCTTTGGAGTATTGCAAACAATGGTTCCTAGATAACAGAATGATAAGTCTTGCAAACAATGGTTCCTAGATAACATAATGATAAGTCTAGCAGTACCATCAACCAAAAGGAAGAGAAATTTTCAGAAAAAACCCAATCTACATAACTAATAATCCAACAACAATGTCAAGTTTCATATACAAATATTGATATAAAATGCCAACAAAAGGCATTTCCAAGACCCAAGCATAACAGTAATCATAAGCAAGAAGGGGGCCAGGGCTCTAGGAGCCAGGAGCAGGAAGTATATATGCTATGCTCTGCCCTCTTATTTCCACACACACGCAAAGCCCCTTCTTGCACCATGATACTGTCCTACCTAGTTCCTTGCATAAGAAGTGAGTAGCAGCAATATATCCAACAAAAGGATTATAGATCTAGTGAGTTATAGCATGTGAGGGACGGGGCGACGTGCATGCAAGGGGCGAGGAGCATGTTGATGATGTAAGATCGAGTAGGCCGACTAGAGGGGGGTGAATAGTCAATTTAAAACTTTTATGCGCTAAAACCGATTTCTAATGCAGAAGCTAAATATCAATTCGGTTTAGCACAATTAACACTTAAGCAACTAAGTGCACCAACAATACAAGTCTATTGATAGATGACAATTAAGCAACGACTTGTAAGCAATCAACTAATGATATAAACAATTTAGCACATACAAGATAGCAATCATACAAATGAATAAGCAATTAGACAATGAATGTAAATTGCACAATGTAAAGCATATGAAAGCTAATCACAAAAAGCACACGTGACACAACGATGTTTTACCGTGGTGGTCGGAGACTTGTCGGTCTCCCATAATCCACGTTGAGGTAAGTTCAACCTTTTGGATCGGCTCCAAAACGCGAGGCAACACCTCCGAGGTAAGTCCAAACCAATTGGACCGGTTCCAACCGAACCAACACCTCTAAGTGAGATCAACCGCTTGAACCGACTCCAACTTGAACTTATCACCCCAATCCACTAGGGTTGCTCTTACTCCGCTCCGGAGATGGCGAGCACCAAGCCACTCACAAATCGCCCGGGTCTTCTCACAAGCTTCACTTGAGAAGATCACCGACGCACGACACCACCACGCCGTCTAGGTGTCGGCAAACACCAAGAGTAACAAGACTCAACTTTCACTTGAACCAATCAAGTGCCAAAGCTCTATGGATACAAAATCCACAACCTAATGCAACACATGCACTTAGGGTTTGCTCTCAACCACTCACTAAGTGCAACACATGCACACAAGAGTATGAGAGGCTTGCTCTTAGCTCAATGAACTCAATGGGGCACCAGCAACCTTACCCTCACACGGCCAAGGTGGGTATATATAGCCCACACACAAAAACTAGCCGTTGAGGCAAAGTCTGCTGAAAAATCAGCACATGCGGTACTACCGCCAACTAGTTGCGGTACGACCGCCAACCAACATGCGGTACTACCGCCAACAAGTTTCGATGACGACCGCACCTCCTCCAACGGTCGAAAACTAGCCGTTGGGCACATGCTGCGACGATCGCCAACCAATATGCGGTACTACCGCATCTCCCGATCATACCGCTCAAGGCGCGGTACAACCGCCGCAGGTTTTCAACTCAACCCGAAAAGCACGCTCTCTGGAAAATACGTACCGCCATACAAAATCCGGTACGACCGCAGGCCGGTAGTACCGCGCTCACAACGCCGGTACTACCGCACCTCCAGAGAATCCAAAACACACGAAATGCAATGGTTCTGGAAAAACCGTACCGTCAACCAACGCCGGTACTACCGCATCACGGTCATACCGCGCAGTAACGCCGGTACTACCGTTTTTCCTGAGAGAGCAGCAGTTTGCATCCAAAACAAATCCAATTGCAAAAACACATTTGACAATTGATATGTGATGCAAGCAAGGGTTCAAAATGAGATTCTCAACAAGTTGCAAAACTCATTTGCCAACTTTTAGAATCACACTACAAATTGCACTTCGCTTCAACTCAATTTGCAAAACACATTTGCACAATTGACAAGCGATGCAAACAACGATAAAAGCGAGATTCTCAACAAGTTGCAAAACACATTTGCCAACTTTTAGAATCAACGCCACAAGGAATAAGGTACATGGACTTAAACCATTTGCAAAACACATTTGCAAACTCAAGTCACATGCTACAAGGATTAACCATGAGCCACAACTATTTGCAAAACGCATTCGCAAATATAGGCATCATGTTAAGTTGAGCTAGAGCAAACACAATGAGCTATCAACACATGACTAACTCAAGCTACTAATTAAGACCCCTCTTAATAGTACGGCAACCTATACTAGCAATCCGGTCTCCATCCAAACACCAAGACCGGTAAAGACTAGGAACAAATCCTTAGCCCTAGCTAGTCATACCTTTTCCTTGTGCAACCACTTGAAGCTTGATGACGCATATCCTTGCTTCAAGTCTTGACATGCATCACCCATGATGCAATCTTCACTTGACTTCCATCAACACATGATGGATTCTTCTTGTCTTGATGATCAACTCATGATCATCTCCTTTACTTGAACTTGACACGCATCAACTCATGATGCATCCTTTACTTCAAGCTCTTTACTTCAATATCATCAACCCATGATGATCTTCCTCTTCTTGAACCTCATCAACGCATGATGATTTCTTCTTCTTCAAGAACTTGACTTGATGACACTCAACTCATGATGTCATCCAAAATCTTCAACCACCTAGAACATAACCTATTCATCCAACTCAAGGAGAAACGTTAGTTCCACAATATGATTATCATTAATTACCACAACATACCATTAACTCATAATGGTTGGGACAAGATACCAAAATCTTTCCCTCTTTGGTAATTGATGATAACCAACACAATTACATATAATTGAATGTAATTGGTATGAGTATATATAAACACGAAGTTATATATATACTCAAGAGTTATGTTTCAAAGTAGATCACAAAGATCAATACTAATGAAACAACAAAGTCATGAGTATATATGAACTACACAAGTTATATATACCAAATATGAGTGTATACAAACTACACAAGTTGTATATACTCATATGAATATATTAACTACACAAGTTAAATATATTCAAAGATATATGAGCATATATGAACTACATAAGTCTCATATGCTCACATACAAGTATATATGAACTACACAAGTTATATATACCAAATATGAGTGTATACAAACTACACAAGTTGTATATACTCATATGAATATATTAACTACACAAGTTAAATATATTCAAGGATATGTTTCAAAGTAAAGATCCTTAGTATATGTGAAAAGAGAATATGGATCAATACTAATGAAACCACAAAATATAGAATGAACTCCCCCTAAATGTGTGCATACACAAATGTGTAATGGAAACATATGCACATATCCAAGTTAACCTTTTGGTGGAGTTTAACCTATATTTTGGATCCGAGAATGCAACAAGATATAATAATTATAAGTAGAATGCATACCTCTTGTATTTTCATCTTAATATCCAAACGAGACTAAGCAATAGATAATCGATATAATTGTTAGTCTCACAAATATATTTGTCATTAATGAATACATACCTGTTTGGATTTTTGCTTTTATATCCAAGCTGAGACTAAACATGATATAACAATAGGAGTGTTAGTCTCACAAGTGCATTTGTCATTAATCACTTAGTCACTTGCATGCCTTCATGATTTTCACCTTTATATCCAAATAAGACTACACAATATGTATATCAATAAAAGTGTTAGTCTCCCAATTAGATTTATCATTAATCACCAAAACTCCATTACCGCATAATGGCGGGTCTAGATCTTTCAGATGATCGAAACACGGGGTTCCCTATCGAGCTTATCCGGGAAAATGATATGAGAGTATACAATCTAAACAAAGACCTTTTATTGATGTGGACACAATGAGTGTATATAAATACAATGGGGATGTTACAGGATTGATTGAATTATCGTATGAAGTTGTTCATTCGCTAAACATGTCTTTACAGAATATGTGGGTTACCCCATTTATAGCTATTGAGGGGTGGTAGTTAATGCTGCTAAAGACGTCTCTAATATTCACACACGTTCATCTGTTGAGTCTTAAACCGTCACGTCTCTTAGCCATCTATCATAAGTTACTAGACGTGCTAGTAACCGTTCTCACATTAGTCACGTGGGAAACTGTTATGTTTCCCAACCAGTTTGTTGGTCGTGGATGACCCAAAATCGTATAGATGGCGGGATGGTGTCCATAGCTAGCCGTCTTATGACTCAACCTGGTATGCAGTCAGTTTGGCTGTAGTAAAGGGTATTAGGCTTCTTTTAAGTACTGGTTACCGATTCATAACCGTTATAGAGGTAGCATCTGATATGTGGGTTTATTTTGACAGAGACTCTAACCTTGATCGAAAAGGTTGACATGGTCGAGAATCATCGTTAGAGCCTTGTTTTTTTTTTACGTACGTCAGGTAGGGTGGGACAATCGGCGACGCGGCTGTAGAGGCGATTGAGATGTAAGAAGCAGGACGACACAAATGCGAGCGACGAGGAGCATTGAATTTTTGTAACGTCAATCAGATGATCGTCCGGATGGAGCTGGACGATCGTCTCGCTGTCTAAGAGTAAAATCTTTATTATTATTACTCCATCCGGACGATCGTCTCGCTGTCTAAGAGTAAACTCTTTATTATTAGAGTTAATTCCTTATTTGCCATTGGAAGTTAGCGAGCTCCACAAAATACCATCGTAAAATTTCTCTTCCCTCCATTGCCACTCGATCTCAACTTCTATCCCCATTTTGCCATTCACATGAGTTGACCATTGACTAGGCCGTTGACTTGACCGTGAAAAGACAATTTTGCCCCTAAGTGTACTGAGATCTTTAGAGAATTGTTTGACATAGTAATATAGTTCCAAAAATTATGAAATTTTTAGGGAAAATTTCTGACATAGTTTAGATTATTGTGTAATTTTTACAGGGTTTTATTTGCAATATGTTTTTCTTTAAAAATCTTTCAAGTTTTGGTTGCATCAAACCGAAACTTGAAAGATTTTTAGAGAAAAACATGTTGCAAATAAAACTCTATAAAAATTACACAATAATCTACACTATGTAAAAAAACTTTCCCTAAAAATTTCATAATTTTTGGAACTATATTACTATGTCAAATAATTCTCTAAATATCTCAGTACATTTAGGGGCAAAATCGTCTTTTCGTGGTCAAGTCAACGGCCTAGTCAATGGGAATGGTAAAATGGGGATAGAAGTTGAGATCAAGTGGCAATGGAAGGAAGAAGAATTTTACGATAGTATTTTGAGGAGCTCGCCAACTTTTAATGGCAAATAAAAAATTAACTCTTATTATTATTATTATTAGTGAAGATACCGTGTTGCATTGTTGCAACAACTTTTGAGTTACCGCCCGACAAGTCGGAATGAACCGTGGAGAAAAAGCGGAGGCTCTGCCGCCTTTCTAACACTGCACTGCACGCTGATTTGTCCAAATACAGTAGACATCGATCTTTCGGTTTGATCGAGTCAAACAGGTAAAGTGATTTTAATCCATGCGTAGACCATGAGCTGGCTAGTCCAAGTGAACATCTCAAAGTTCGATATTTGTTTTTGAAGGACTATCAACTTTGTCTACCGATATTCAGTCGTACCTATTTGATCCAATTGTTTACCTAAAAAAAGACTTTTGTCTCCTGGGATTCAGCTATTAAGCAAATACTAGCTAGACTACTAGTACTTTTTTTTTTATTTAAAATTTGACGTTCTAGAACCTGTGGCGTCAAACTTCCTAATGTTTGACCACCGATATGTTTAAAACTATCTACATTTGCTACACGAAAGCTATATTATTTGATTTGTTATTAAAAATAATTTTATGATATTATAATTTTATTAGTATATATTAATATGAAGTTATAAAAAAATAATACTCACTCTGTTTCATTATATTTGTCTATAGCATCGAAAGTATCCGTTTTAATATATTTATCCATTAAGGAAATCTAGAGTATTGCTATTTTAATTTTATCTCTCTCTACCCCTACTTAAATGCTTTGGAATAGATTAAGAAGTTCTAGAATGTTATTTAATAGGAGTATGTATGATCATTTTTCATTAAATATTTTCTTAGATTTAGTGTTTCCTTGGTATGTACGCATAGTATGTTATGGACAAATGCTCCCTCCGGTTTACAAAAGCTAGTCGTTTTGGACATCGACATGGTCCCTAAAATGTAACTTTGACAACTAATTAATATTGTAATTATTTGTAAAACTCAATAAAATTATAATATTACGAAAATACTTTCCGAGACGAATCTACACACATGATTTTCATATATCTAATCTAAAATTTAAAAAGATATCGATAGTCAAAGTTTTCAAAATTTGACTACATACATTCCAAAATGACTTGTTTTGGGAGTATAGCGAAACGAAGAGAGTAGTCAAAGTTAATCTCGGAGACCGTAAGGAATCAAAACGTCAAATAAAAAAGAATACTTAATTTCGATCGAGGTATTCTGGTATGGGAGTGGAACGGCCGGTTTTGAATTTTTGTTACTCTGTAATTAAGTTTGATCTAGCTGGAGTAGTACTGTGAACCTTGAAGTCAAGATTAGGAGAGGGTGAGTGCCGAGTAGTCAGTCAGCAGTTGAGCACATGGGCCGGAAATGACCTGAATATCTGATGCATCATCACTCCGGTGAATAAGACCTCACGAGCTCGGACGGAGCTCGATCTTCCGGTCAGTGGGAAAGGAGGACATGTACACTGCTACCACTACTGCTTGCGTAATCGCATACACACACATACGGCCGGTGGGGTGACGCTAGCTATTTACTAGCACTCCGACCTTCGATTCCGATTTTGACCGTGTTGCCGCTGCGCGCATCGCTCGAGCCGTGGCTGTCTCGCCGGTCACTCGGTCCGGAAGCGACGGAATTTTCCATCGCTGCATGCAAAACACTTGTACTAGTGCCACAGTAGCCGAGCTCGTGGATGTGACTCGACGGTTGAATGATTTGGCCGGTTGCGCGCGCGGCGCGCCAGGAAGATTTGTGTTGCTCGCGCAATCAGTTGTTTTGCGTCTCCACGTACGTACGTACGTACGTCGTCACTTCTCATCGAGTCAACCATGGAGCGTTGATTTTTGGCAGAGAAAGGAGTCAAAGGACGGCTGTTTGAGACGAATTGGCTTATTTGGTTGCGGCCCCGAGCTTCTTGTCCGGCAATAAATAGTGTTGGGATGTAGATTGAAATTCTGATGATTTTTATTTGATCGGATGGGCTTAAGGGTGTGTTGCAGGGTTGAAAACCTAAGTCCGAAGAAAATGTATTTTTTGTTTTTATAAAAAAAATCACATTTTGAGAATGAGAACACGTAAAAACCATAAAATATGCTTATATCAAGTTAGTTCTAACAAAAATTTAACCATTCCCAAATCTTTCCTTCTCATCCCCAAATCTTCATCTGATTCATGGTGGCGGCAGGATCCATCGTTAGGGGCAGCGGCGGGAGCCAGGCGAAGCACCGCGGTAGGAGAGCATGCGAGGAAGGAGCCAGGCGGCAGCGGGGGGCGCACTGGGAGACGGCGGGAGCTGTGCATGGTGGCGGCGGCAGGATGGTTACACACGAGGTCACAATGTGTGGTGACGGATTAGTGCAGTAACTGCGATTAGCGAGAGTTGCCTAGCTCAGGCTAACAATCTTGCCAGGAGGATCAATGCCAGGCTAGAGGTTTCATCATCAGGTCGCCAACCAAACAACCATCCGACAACCTTCTGGCCAGCCAGATGGGTACCAGGACGCAATCCAAACATGCCCATAATATGAGGGCTTGTTTGGTTATTGTCCTTAGCTCCTCTCAATAGTCAGAGTGAGCTCAAGGCGACATCAACCATGGCTCAATAATCCCACTTACCGTGTAAATTTTTTGAGATGTGATGGATTAAGATTTATTTCTCCACACTAAAGTGAGACTCGAACTTAGATAGATGAGTTCAGCTTTGTGTGCCCACTGTTGCACCCAAAAGATGTCTCGCGTTAATTATCCATAGTCACGAGAAGAGCCGTCCCCGTTGCATGCAGCGAAAAAAATCTCGTCGGCAACATCGTTGACACTGGCAACTGGCAACGAGCGTCGTGATGGGCGGCGGATCGTCACCATGGGTGCGGCCGACCTCACAATTTAGTTTCACGTCGAGCGGTGTCGGATTGTTGCGGATCTAAGAGATTGGGGATCTCAAAGTCGAGCGGTGTCGGATTGTTGCAGATCTAAGAGATTGGGGATTGTTGAGATCGACGCCGCTGCCACTTTTGACACACCGCGTTGAGCCGCCGCCGCTCTACTCCGTTGGGTGGCCGCCATCGCTAGTTGCTAGCTGACTAGCTCCCTCTGAGTCCCGACGTTAGTGGATTTGGGGATGGCTCCAAGGAGCCGAGCTCGGATGGGAGCCATAATCACATTTTAGTTCTCACAGGCTCATGTTTCCAACGAAACAACATATTTCCTGACATGCCTGATCAGGTAGAAATCATCAAAATCTACGGTAGTTTTCAGGCACACCAACCAAACAGCCTAAAAATTTTCTTGGTAGGGACACAAGATAATTGTAGTCCTTACCATTACTCGTATTTTTTTTTGTCCCCCAACGGCTCTACAATCTTAGATAAATAAATTGGTTGAACAAAGTACTCAAATGTTTGTACCCTCTGTCATTTGCCTTAAAAGGGGATTCTCTTCGTGTAATTCAAATTGCCTCGAAACGTTTATGCCCCACAAACAGTAAATTTATGACCAGGAACTACAAATTCAACGATCGCCAGGGCAATATTTCCACAAAATGATGATCGCTAAAACATGGTAACGCTAGCAGGCACTGCCCGCACCTGGTGAAATCCAACTCAAGAGAGGACAGCCATCAGATCCGGCACTCTCAACACAATGTAATTCGTTCCATCAGCACCCTTGAACTCGCTGCCAGCGTACTTGGAATACAGAACGGTGCTGCCTGCAGAGACCGACAATGGGCTCCTCTTGCCTTCCTCATCCAGGGGGCCTGGGCCAACAGCCACGACCTGTCTCCAATCAAGAAATATACATTTACTAGCGTAACTTTGATTTGGGTTAGATGCGAACGCATAGGTCTAACATGAAGCTCCAACGGTGCAGTTCAGAACCATAGGGCATATCATAGACCAAAAAAATGTCCAGGAGAACTAACAAATTGAGTCACTGACCGTTCCAATGGATGGTTTCTCCTTAGTAGTTTCGGTAAGCAAAAGACCACCAGGTGTTTTATCTTCAGCTTCAGCAACCTATCAGACAAGAAAAAGGAAGCAAAGCAGGAAAATAATTATTATAAGTTTATAACCAAAAGGAAAGGGGCTATAAGTAAGTTATAACCTCAACTTGTAATCAGATGTCCAGAAAAAATGTGGTATAAGAGATGTCTACCTTGATAAGAACACGGTCATTAAGAGGCTTCATGTCTTTCACATCATCAGTCTCTAGAATACCTATGATGTCATCCTCTTTTAGGATAAGATGGTTGGAATCATTCAACTCCACCTCTGTTCCAGCATACTTTGAATATACAACTTGAGCTCCAACCTATATAAGTAACAAATGTACATGTTACTATATATTCTTTTCTTGCCAACCATAGGTACGAGCTTGCTTGTATTGAAAACTATCACAGCAGAACACATAAAAGAACCAAACTAGATACAGAACCTGCATAAAGTATGCGAAATCTTAGGTTAAAACAGGTATAACACAAGTACTCTTCAACATGCTTCCGACTGGATTAGTTATAATTCCAATGCTAAAGCTGTTAGGCTCATTCTGTTAGTTTTAGGTCTGATTTTCTTACTCATAAAACTGGAACAGATTGACTGCACACAACTTGCTAATAATGATTTGGTTATTTTCTGTAACAGTTCATTGACAAAGGCCGGCTTACCAATCACAAGGAAATCTTAGGTGGAGACAAGTTCTCCAGAGTAATGGAAGAAACAATGTTTCTGGTCCATAAATGGCCAATATAATAGCTATACCTGCTCTCACATGAGGTAGTCTATAAATCTAAAGCTCACCAGTTCTACTAGAAAGTACTTACAGGTAATCTTACACTCTTCTTGCAAAGAACAATATACCTGAATGCTGACTTCCACTTTATTATCCCCAACGATTCTTTCCTCTCCAATGGCAACTACCTCACCCCCCTGAGGTTTAGACTGAGCGGTCAAAGGAAGCAAAATTCCACCAGTTGTCGTCTGCTCAGCAGACTTAATCTTTACAAGCACTCTGTCGGACAAGGGCTTGAGCGTTGTATACTGCAATGGAATGACAAGACATTATTTCCCACCTGCAAAGCATGAAAACATACTTTCTGGAAAACAAATGAGGAGAGGCAATTCTTGCCAAGTATGTGAACAAGCTACAATATACTCCCCAACCAACAATATGTTAAAACTAAACACGAGAACTAGAAGTGGAGACTCAATAAAAATGTTAATCACAGATTGAACAATATTTGCTTTCGCTCCCAATTTAACACCTTGATAAAATCAACCCTTGCAATTCAGTTCATGACACAATTCATCGCAGCACTCTGACCATTAAATCCAGAGGAACTCGCCTACATGTAAACATTACGCAGCATGCCTAAGCAGCGCACGACACCCTTCACATGGAGACCTTCAAATTCCCTAATCACCATTACATTCCATCACCATTATCAGATCCAAGGAAACGTAATCAGCATATCCCAGCAACCTCAACATCGATTCCATCGCTCTTCCTTGTGAGCATAACAGTGACAGTAAGGCACATTGCAAGGAAACACACCTTGGGGGCGACGACGGTGGCGGCCCGGACGACGAGACCGCGGAACGGCCGCCGCGCCGTGCGGATCCCGACGACCGGCGGCGGGGGGAGGCGGAGCGCGTCGAAGGAGGCTGGCCCCTTCCTGGCGAAGTCTGCCACGCCAACTCCGGCACCGGAGAGCTGCACCGACGCCATTCCCGGAGGATTGCTTTCCGCGGATTAACGCCGCAAAATCCGAATAGTACAAGGAGATAATAAACCCTAGAGGCTAGAGCAGAGAGGAGCGAGCAGCGGATGCGAAGCGAGAGGCGCTGGCGCAAGGCGAGCGAGCGCTTTATCCCCAAACGCCGCGCATCTCGTGCGCCGCGGGGTGGGGCATTTTTGGCATTTCAGCCTGAGGTGGCGTTGATTTTGAAGGCCCACATAAATTGGGGGCCAGGGATCCAACTTTGTAATGAAGCCCAGATTCATTCGGCCCAGTCGTACCGCACTGCATCCTGTTACTCTTCGGCTCCGCGTGACGGCGTCGCGTACTGGTGTCCGCCTCATGCCCGAGCCGTAGAGGAGCGGCGATCGCCACCGCGGGGGGAAGCCATGGCCGCCGCCTCCCCTTCCTGCGCCACCGTCGCGGGATGGACCGTGGCTGCGGTGCTGCTGCAGGTTGCCGGCCTCTCCCTCTTCCTCTACGGCTTCTTCCCCGTCAAGCCCACGCTCCCCGGCTTCAGGTTCGCGTCTCTACCTCTGCTTTGCTCTGGTTTCTCTGTGACTGTGAATGGTATTTGCTTCGGTTAGCTTATCTCTGGTGATCCACAGTGGCGCGGAGAGCTACCGGACGCCGTCGTGTGGTCCCGTCGGTGGCGGGGAGGAACCGGCGCTTCCTCCCGATCAGCTCAGATCTCTGTATAGGGTAAGGCATTGCTTCTGTTTCAATTCCTCGCTCTAGATCCATTTCGTGCTGCTGCTGTTGCGTATTGCGTTATGACCGGGACATCGAAGATTTCAATGTTGAGCTTGTTGATGACTGTACTGTGTACATTGCTTTTTTTAGAGAAAAACTACTGAGAGCACAGATCACAGTATTTATTACGATATTCACGCTTGTGTTTTTGTGCGTGATTTACACCAGGAGCTCTCTGAGGTCCCTCCTGTGTACGATCGCTTGGTTTTGATGGTATGTCCTAAATTGGCGTGCCTGTTCTTCTGGCAGCATAATCTAATACATTTGGATGACTATTTATCTTAACTTTTAATGTTTGGCCTTTTGAGTTTATGAATGTCAATATAGGTAATAGATGGGCTACCTGCTGAATTTGTACTGGGGAGAGGTGGAAAGCCTCCAAGCAAAGAAATGATGGAGTCCATGCCGTACACTCAATCTCTGTTAGCTGGTTGCAAAGCAGTGGGTTATCATGCAAAGGCTGCACCTCCAACCGTCACAATGCCCCGACTAAAAGTAGGACTGTTTTTTACCTACAGATACCTATTTGTGCAAATGTTTGGCGATCCTAATTGTGTTATGCTTTCAGGCAATGGTATCCGGGGCAATTGGAGGTTTTCTAGATGTAGCATTTAACTTCAATACTCAAGCCTTCTCGGATGATAATCTCCTTGGTTAGAACAATAGAACCTTTCCCTACCTCCCTATCCCTCTCTCTTACTAGTCATCATCTTTGTATGCCAAATTGCCAATAAAATGTGTTGGCCAAATTTGTCGAGGGTTACCCCCTCTATGTTCTGCATCATCCATCGATTTCTATATCACCAGAAATTGCTTATAATTTATATTTATCATATGTGCACAACTTTGCAGATCAACTTCATACGATTGGTTATAAATTAGTGATGTTGAACGTGGAGACAGTTAGAAGGAAGAGAAGTGGAGAGAAAAACAAGCTAGTAGAAACAAACGCATGAGAACACAAAAACGTCTAGCACCTAAAAAAAGAAGTGGGGAGCGAAATGCACGACGTGAGGAAGAAGCACCTTGGTCAGGGTCCACATAAAGACGAACGAACCTTGTGCAAAGAGAACTAGGATAACTGCACCAAAAAGAATTAGAGGCTCTGAAAATTGTCCACAAGGATGAGGAAGGAAACTAATTAGCATACAACACAACGTCTGAGCTGGAGAGGAATACGATATGAAAGGACATACAGCAAAGTCAAGGTAACACATAAACATAGTCTAACTGATCTGTAGGCGCACATGACAGACAGACAGAGGAACGTATAAACGGGACCGCAAACAAGAGGCAGAGGCGAGGAAGACATAACCAGGACGCAATAGAAGGGCGGCAAGCAACCGAACACGGAGGGAAGGAACATAGTATGAGGCTACCAACATAAGTATGATAGACATGTATATGCCAATCAGGACAGCAGGAAAATTAACAGGGAGAGCCATAAATAACATGCGCACATATAGAATTAACGCACATAATATTAAATAAGCAAACACAGAGATATACGTGAGTAAAATAAGGAAACGAGGGCAACAAAGCTCACATCGGGATGGGCAAGCTGTACGGAACAGATGATAATGTTGATGTCCGGAGGAGGCGGGAACGCAAGGACAAAACCCTGCACAAAACCAGAAAAGAAGAACTGACGAATCAGGGGGTAAAAGTAAGGAAAGCAAGTAGGTGTATAACAAAAACCATCGGAGAAACAAATACAGACATGCGTAGCTAGCAGGGCATACGCACAAACAACGCGTACAACATGGAGTAGGAAAACAACGAGAGACATGCAAACACGATCGGACTAGCGTAAAGCAACAAGCCAAACAAGAACAGAGACATATTGTATGACAAGGTGTAAACACAATACAAATGGACCATCCTATCGCATGCGAGGCACAACCGAAGTGAAAAAACAAAGAACAGAGCAAAGGGAGGCTTACAGCGCCGGGCCGGGGCTGATAGAACTGACGAAAAGGGCGACAGCTGAAGATGGTGGAAAGGCGAGGAGGAAACCTACCAAACTAAGGAGGAAACAAGTTAGACAGGTCACAGGCCACGCAATATCAAAGAAGCAGTCGCAACGGGAAGAACACGGAGAAAGGGAGGAACATGCACAATAGCATCCAAAGTAGGAAAGCGGAAACCCAGAGAAATCAAAGAGAAAGAAAGAAGAGCAATCAGGCAAGAGATGTGAGAACACGTAGGGAAAAGAGAGGGATGACAAAAGGGGGCCGTAAGAACGAAATGAGTGCACATGGAGAAGCATTACCAATACTACACGGAAAAAAGGGGGAGAAAGAACAAAAGAAAATCGAATAGAAACTAAGGGCCCGGCAAAAGCAGCGAAAACAAGAAGGGTGGAACCACAGGAAAACGAAAGAACAAGAGCGCGGATGGGAGATGAGACATGGATCAAATTGTTCCCAACGCTCTTCTATAGACAAGATGGCGTGAGCAGTTTTTATGTAAGTCTTGTCTCATGCATCACATGCTTTTCTTACAATGGAATGTGATTGAAGGATAAGAACGCACTTTGCAGATTTAAACACTCATAAAATGAGCTTTCACTATCATCTGAAGCTCGTTACATTCCAACAAAGAATCAATGCTTCCCTGTGTTATTCTCAATAAATATGGGTTGGGGGGGGGGAGTTTTTAGGTACCTGGCATCTCCTTGCCATCTTTTAGGCATACTTTACTATACTATACTTCAAAACCACATAATTCTCCTGGTGATCGTGTACCAATCCTTTAGGGAATATTGGCAAATTTGGGCTGTGCTTACAGATATTTGCATCTGAGGCACTTAAGCAGTTAAAATTATAAGTTGGTGCTTAATTTGTGCTAATAACAGTTCTTTCTTTGCTCTTCGCAGCCTAGTCTTATGAATAAATTTTCGTTTAATGATTTGTAACTACATGGCAGGTGAAAGATACGGTTGAGGTTGATTTCAATGTTTCTCGTCATCTGGAATTTGAGTTTGCTGCCAAAGACTGGAATGCATTGGTACATTTTTACTCTTGCCTTGGTGCATGTTCACTTATTTTATTACTTGTGGACAAATAATGCCATCTAATTCTTTGGATTACAACCATGTAGTCCAAGTGTCCAACTAACGTTTGTTATGAATTATGATCAATGTCTAACTCTCTCTACATGATCTTCCCTTTTTTATGCTGTTTGATAAGGTTATCCTGCAATGTCTTTTTGTTGAATACTGAGCAATTCCTTTTCTTTTGATAATTTCAGATTCTTCACTATTTAGGCTTAGATCATGTTGGCCATATAGGCGGCCGTCGGAGGTAATAACATTTTTAATGCTTTCTGGGGTTTGAGCAATGTCTAGTTTCAGTTGAAATTTTAACATGACAGTGTTGCCTTTTGGGGTTTGAGTGATGTCTAGTTTGAGTTGAAGTTTAAAATGACAGTGTTTTGATGACCCAAAAGCTGAAGGAGATGGATGATGTGATTAGAAGGGTGCATACTGCAGTTACGAGCCTTCAGGATAATCCGGACAGAACACTTTTGGTTTGTTATCCTTTCTGGTTTCTGCAAAAAAAAATCTGTTTCTAGTAGCATACATGTTCTGTTTCTAGTAGTATACATTAGTTCTGATAGGCATTTTGCTTTCCCCCTACATTTCAGGTTGTGGTCAGTGATCATGGCATGACTGAAGGTGGTAATCATGGAGGATCTTCTTACGAAGAAACTGACTCCCTTGCCCTTTTTATAGGACACAGTGTTGAGAACTCATATTGTTCACGTTATGACCAGAAAGAAGCACTTCAAGTATGACTCTATACTTTGTTAGCGATATATATATATATTCTGTAAATTGCAGAAGCTCTCTCAACCTTCTTTTTCCTTTTGTCTCTGGGTATTTGTGCAGCTCTACTTCAGTTTTGTGTGTACTTTTGAGTTTTGATATAGAATCAATGTTACAGTATGTGAATATTTTCTTATATATCAGTTGGTTTTCCGTCCTCGTCATTCAAGCTGAAAAAATCGTTGCAAATGTCCTAAGAATAGTGTTCCAAGAGACCAGCACACAACTCTGACCTGTTACCTTCTTTGTCAGGTGGACCTTGCCCCAACTCTAGCTCTTCTCTTTGGCATACCAATCCCGAAGAACAATATAGGTGTCTTGCTTCCAGAAATATTTAATTGTTTGACAGGTGATTCTATGTTTACCTTCCATTTTAAGTGCATTGTGCTTCGTCAGGAAGCAGAAGAATAGATGTTTTGTGGTTGTAGGCTTCATATTAATTTCAATAGGTTATAGCTTTTTGTTGGATGTATAATTTTATGTCACCTGTTGCCTTTTGTGGATTGCTATATTCTCATTTAGATCAGAATATTAGATTGTTTACAAATTACATGATTCTCAGTTTTCAGCTCTGAGATGATGAGTTCATCTTGTTTTCAGATGACCAAAAATTGCGAACCTTAGAGCTGAACACGTGGCAAATCTCAAGATTGCTGCAAGCACAATTACCTGCTTTCTGCTTTGAAGATTGCATTAACTCAAAGGATGGTTTAGGAATTGATATGCTTCCTGAATCTATTGAGAAAAAGTTGTGCCATTTGCTTTCTAAAGCTTTTGCTTCACATCAATCCTTGCGTCTCCATCGAGATTCTAATTTCAGGTGAGCTTCTGCTGCTAATATCCTTAAACAGTTGCGAATATCATCACCCATCACCTTTTCTTAATAGAACTTGCTGTTCCAGGTCCATTGAAGGTGGGTACTTTGAGACTGCTGTGGACACCTACTATGGATTCTTAAGATATGCGAGTGAGTGGTTGTCTCACAGAGCGACCGATGTAATTTTGCTATCTTTGCAGTTCTGTACCGCAGTGTGAAGTAGCTTTCTGTTACATTTGCCTTTCTTCTAAATGACTTATTTCATTTTACTGTTTATATTTGCAGAAACCACTCCATTTACTTGTCTCTGCAATCTCATTGATGATTATTTCATGCCTTTTTCTCGTGGGCATTGTCTCTTGCCTATTTAAGGGAAAGTCTGCAGGTCAAGATGAACACTATTCTGCGTGGGATTTGGATAAACATTTGCACCTTGACGAGGTTTTCATTCTTATGGGGATTTTTCTCTATGTCATCAGTCTTGGTTCAAGCTCTTTTGTGGAAGAAGAGCAGTACACATGGCACTTTCTCACTTCCACTCTGTATTTAATATTTCTCATCAAGACAGTTCAATCAATGCTGAAAGAATCAAATTCAACAGTAGTACATAGAGCAGAAGCAAAGATCTTCCACAGAAATAATTACTCTTATTTTACCAGCTATAAACTAACCCCAGGCAAGCGAGATGGCTGCAAGTTATATACTGTCCTTACTGTTCTTGTTGCTGGGAGAATTATAAGAGCTTGGCATCAAGGTGGGGTTAACTGGGTTCACTTTCCTGATATTTCAAGGATATTGGCCCAAGCTGACTCTTCTATTGTAAAGTCTCTTCAAATTATCTCTGTTCTTGCAGTTGTGGTATTGTATTCAGTTTCACTCATGTTACTGAGAACAAGGAAAATACATGTTATAGGAGTATGGTTGGGCCACCTTTCTTGTGGACTTTTAGTTGTGCTGCATATCTGGGAAAGTCAGATCTATACTTCAGTACCAATCAACCATAGCACAACATCAATAGCCCAGATATTTTTTGTCATCGCAAGTATTTCAGTAACTTTCACTATTCTTGCGTCACCTTGGATATTTCCAATATATTCTACGGAAGCAGAACCAACATCCTCCTCTGGCTCCAATCCCGAAACAGCTATACATTTGCATGGCATCAATCAATCTTTGTTCCTGACTGGAATAACATACACAATGTTCTGGTGCCTTCTGCAATTGCTTCTGCAACAATCCATAAATGCTATTCCTCTTTTGCTCATTTTCTTGCAAATAATCTTGAGTATAATTCATTTTTCTCTGGATACATCATTGCATAAGCAATGGGTACAGGTTGGTTTCTTGAAATGTTCTTTACAATCTTTGCTCGATCAACATGTTATTTTTGTTTCCCAAATTCATGGCACCATGGAAAATGGTTATTTTTATTGGCTAACCATTGGCGATAAACCATGTAGGTTGTTGCAATGCAATTCTTGGGAATGGTCGGTCATTTTGGTCTTGGGAATACAAATACCCTTGCCAGCATTGACGTTGCTGGAGCTTTCATTGTAAGTTCAACATAGACTTTCTCAAGTGACCCTTCTCCCCATTTCCTTCTGATATGACTAATGAATTTTAACAGGGCATTTCAAGTTACTCCACAGTTCTTTCTGGGATACTGATGTTCATTATTACATATGGATCACCTCTGTTGTCATACCTCGGAATGGTGGTTTATATATCGGTGAAAGATAGTGATGATATATCTACTCAGCAATTAAAATGGAGCTGCATTCTAGACAAAATGATCACATTGGCATGTTTGCTTCCTTTGCTCATTAATTCTGTTGCCTTGACTTCATACACCATTGTTTTGCTGCTCATGAGGAACCACCTGTTTGTTTGGAGTGTATTTTCACCAAAGTAAGTATTCAATAAATGTTTAGTCACTTCTCCATTTTGGTGATCACATAGATCCCTTCAAGATTTATGAATTTTTATTTGATGCTCACCTTCTGCATGCGGGTTTTCGTTGCCTTCTGCATGCGGGCTCTCGTTTGTTTCTATTTTAGAAATCAGAACAAGTGACTGCAGCTATACTAGAACACTGGAGCTTATGTCCATACAATACTACAAGCACACCTCAAACTGCTGAATAGCATGTGAAACGAAAGAAAAGAATGGAATGGTGTTTTTAAGTATTGAATTCCAGTCTTCTTTAAAAATAGAAACAGTTAGCTGTGACGAGAATGATTTCACTGGTTGCAATGGTTATCAATTTATCATGGATAGACTTTTACTGAGTTCAATGCATCAATCTTTTATGCATGCCACATCTGGTTCTTTTTGTTAGTTGACCAATTCCATTTGCAAATGGCAACAGGTACCTTTATGTCTGTGCAGCAACATTGTGCACATACGCTGGAGTGTTCATTATAGCCATGACCGCAGTTTACACTTGCAGTGTTTTTTCATTCAGGGTGAGAAACTGCAGGGACAGATCCATATGATTAGATTAACGATTAGGTATTCTGATTTAGTAGTTATTTGTTAGAAAGATGGATTTTTGAGACACATCTTGCGTTGCTCTGCGGTTTTTTGTTCATTTTGTAGTCCAGTTTTAGGCCACACATTCCATGAAAGGGTGTAAACACATTTTCCGTTGTTTCTCTTACTTTTGGCAGTAGATTTGTTCTGAGATCTGTACATCTGTACTGTATGCTATAGCACATACAGTACGGTCAAGAATACGGTGTAACTTCGAACTGTTTAATTTTGGAGAGTTATGTTATCTACTTCGTAAACTTCAATATCTAGAAACACTCCTTTTGTGTTCACGAAGGACCATGCGTTATTGCAGTCATCTCTAGTTTCCAATGCCTTGGGTGTACTAGGTCATGCAGCTTATCAGTTCGCTGGTACGCTCCAGGTTGGGTCAATGGGACCCTTCCGCCGCGGGAGGCGACACGGTGCAACTGGCGTGGCCGGGAAGCTCCTGACGGCGCGGCGCGGCGCGACTTGAGACCCTCCCCGCGCCTCTGCACCTGCACACGCTACCCTCCTGAGACCCATCATCACGTCTCCGCAGCGAGCCCCGGTTACCACGCGGCCGCCTCCCACAAAGCCGTGGCGGCGGTTGTCGCGGCAAGAGAGCCCCGACGATGCCGGCTTAATTGCTTCCACTCTAACACCAGGCCTACGAGGCCCGCTGTTACGTTCCCGACTTGCCGGACACAAATAGCACTGGAATATAGGTAGATTCGTACATATTGCATGGTAACTTGGGAGGATAAAGGGAGGATTAGAGGGCCCATTTAGCCCAGCAGAACACCAAGCCCACTAGCCCATCCACAGCCCTGATGCTTGCGGTGATGAGCAAGTCTGCGACATTCTCCCCTCGAAAACCAAAATTTTGACGTTGTCCTGAAAATTTGGCTAACGTTTAATTCAGTTCCAATATTTGAAGCCGTCCTCAAAATTTTGGTCACGTCAATTTTACCCTCCATGGTTTGCTGGCTTCGAAAACGTGAGCCCCAATTTTGGTTCGGCATGCAAGCTCCCTCCGACACGTGGCAGCAAATGATTGGAGGTAGCTAGTGCATTAATTACTTGATTAGTTTGATTAACAAGTTTTAAATGATAGTATTTCCTAAACCGAGTATCCGTAACCCGTTTGAACTGTTGTGTTCCTTATCATTTTATCAACAAAACAAGACCCATGTTGGCATATATTTGCTGCAAAAAAAAAAAAAGATGTCATGCGGGACCCACGAGGCTGCTGGCCGTGGGGGTGGTAAGGGGAGGCGGCGCTCGGATGAAGTAGGGGCCGAAATAGTGGGAGCATGAGCATGAGGTAGGTGCTTGGAGCTCACTGGAGAGGTTGGAGGGAGCCGAGGTGACCCGAGTTGGGCCGGTGGCAGTGACCATGGATGGCGTGGTCGGTTCAACGTGGGGGTGGCGCTACGGAGGAAGAGAGCACAAGTGAGTGATCAGGGAAATTAAAGGGAGGTTATGAGATACTGATGGAGTGAGGAATCAGAAGGAGGCTCACTAGAGAAGAAGTGGCGGCGGTGGAGGCGGTATGACCGAAATTGGAGAAGAAGACCATAGCGCGGTGCTTTGGTGACGGATTCTCCAAATTGATGGAGGGGAAAAGCTCCTTGAGGTGTAAGGCGCGCGTGATGCGATTGTAGGTGGTCGGAGTTCGTCGAAGCGGCCGGAACGACGACGGATGGCCCTGGTGGCGTGGCCATGGCATTTGGAGCTGCGAGAGAAAACTTCGGATTGAGCCTTGGAGATGAAGATGAGGACGAATGGAGAGGAGGCCGGGCAAAGGAAGTCCAGGGTGGCTCGGGAGCGCCCATTTATAGTTGATGGGGCAGAGAAGCTGATGGTGGAGCGATGGCAGTGATGGCCGAATCAACAGCGGCATGGACCCGGTGCACTGGGATGCGATAGGGACAACACGTGGAAGTGGCGCGCGGTGAGACGCGGCCGCGTAGGCCATGGGCGAAACCATGAGCGCGATCAAAACCTGGGGGCGAGGCGAGCTTTGGTGGTGCGGCATGAGTGCAAGCTCTGGAGCGGCATGGCTCCTGTGCGGGCTGGGCATGCGTGGATGAACATGCCTATCGGGTGGGCCCAACAGGTCAAAGAAAGAGGGGAGTGAATTTTGTAAAACGACTGAAGAAGTTTAGTGAATTTTTAAGCATAGCTTCCATAATCCAAAATTCACAAACAATTTAGGGGAGGCAGAAGACACAGATACAATTATGGTATAAAATTTCTAGGGTATTTCATGTAATATATATTTCTCTATAATTATTTCAAGTTTCTGTTTTTACTGTTTGACTTTTAATTTACTACTTTGACTAGCCATTTAAAAATAGCAATTTAATTCTAAAAATTGTGAAATTTCGTAGGTGGGTTTCTAAGGTGTTCCAAAACCTAGGAAAAGCATTTCAAGGCACTTTTCACATGATTTGTTTGTATTTTAAATTCAAATTTGAACATGCAATTTAAATAGGGAACCAAATAATCTCCAAAAATTCCAGAAAAATTCAAACAAGTATAACAGAGTAGATAAAATCCAAATAAAATATTCTGAGCTATGGGTCCCACTATATTTTCAAAATAAAAATTAGTTTGTATTTTTGAGCTAGAGAAAATATATCTTCAAGTTCGAATTTGAGAATTCTTTTGAAATTACCTCAAGCATTCTAGGAGCCTTTGAAGTTTTACTGTTTTTAAGTTGATTTTCAAAATAAATATTCCCATACTCGAACCTTTTTAGTTTAGCCTCAAATTAAATTTGAGCTTTTGAATTGGAGAAGGGGTATTAGATTTCTAGGTGTAAATTCTAGTCTTCAAAATCAAAGGATTTTCAACATAGGGTTTATACTCCACTCTGAACTAAGTTTCAGGATCTTGACAAAATTTTATTTTGCTTTAGAAAATTAATTTCTAGGGTTTGAAAAAATAGGTTTTAATTCATTTGCTTTGCAACAAAAAGTTTTTTAAAAAGTCCAAAATTTTACAAATGCATATTAGATGCTTAACTAATCCATCTTATGGATTTTGGGATGTTACTATGGAGTTAGGTGCATATAATATAAACTTAAGTTGTAGCAATCACGTGTTTTAGTGGTACATTCACTTGTGTTGGTTGCAGACAAGCACAAATTAATTGCCATGTCCTAAACTACAATAAGGACGGCACACCATTCTGGAACCTTTTAACCATTGCCCCCATCAAGGATGAGGATGGCAGGGTCCTCAAGTTCATTGGGTCAGCCCTTCCCATCATAACTACATCACATGAATGAAGATATTCTTTATTCTTATTTTCGCACCGTAAGTTCATCGAGTTAGCCCTTCCCATCATAACTAAATCACATGAATAAAGAGATTCTTTATTCTTATTTTCGCACCATTTTGCCGCAAGATTATTCATGATCACTGCATATGCATTACATAGACAAATTGTGTTGTATTGACCATTTATGTGTATTGCTATTCTAGGATGCAAGTGGAAGTGAGTAAATACACCCAAGGGAACATGGATACAATTGTTCGTCCAAATGGACTGCCAGAATCACTCATCAAATATGATGGTACTATTGGTATGCTAGTGTATAGATTCGAAAGAGTTGTAGCTAGGAATTTGAATTTTTAGAAAATGTGTTTCAAAGTGAAAAAAAGACATATGTTATGTTTGTAACCACACAGAAGGATCAGGCTCGTAGCTCGGTGTTTGAGCTTGTGTTGGCTCTAAAGAATCAACATTCGTTTTCAGAATCAAGAAATAGCACCTTAAAAACAAAATCGCATGAATCATTAGGCATGTTGACGAGTGAAGTTCCTTGCAAGAGAAGTTCTGAAAGTGGATCTTGCCGTAACTCTCATACTGGAATAAGGAGCTCAATGCAGGAGATTAGTGAAATACCTGAAGGATGGAACAAAACTAGAAAATCTGGTATGTGTTCATTTATGGGGTATACTAGGTTCATACAAATCAAATGATAAAATTGCACCATCTTATTTCTTAATTTCCTTGCACAATTCCTGTTCCTTGATTTTATTTAGTCTTATTCAATTTGTATGTGTAGTTTTCTTAGTATGGGCCATGGAAATGTAGAGAAGAACATGCTAAAAACAAGAGATGAAGATCCTTTACTTGACAGTGATGATGAAAGACCTGAGACCTTTGATGATGAGCTAAGAAGGAAAGAAATGAGAAGGGGTATAGACTTGGCTACAACACTTGAACGCATTGAGAAGAATTTTGCATCACTGGCCCGAGATTGTCTGATAATCCTATTATAAGATTCAACTCGAACCACTTGTACCTCTGAATCCACTGCATCAACTTTTCATGAATCTGTATTTATTCTTTGGTCAATGTTTCAGATATTTTGCGTCTGATAGTTTTTTTGCAATTGACAGAATATAGTCGTGAAGAAATATTGGGAAGAAACTGTAGGTGAATGACAAACTCATCTTGCTTATTTTATTATTGCACAATTTCACTAGCAACTTTTTTAAGTTTTAGCAAATTTCAACCTCTTATAAATTAATTGTTGCACAAGGTAATCCTGAAATTGGACCTTTATTACTCTGCATGTCGTAGAACGGTGTAAGTCCGCATTTCATGCAAAAGATTAATGTATCACTTTCCTGATGCTTCCCTGGCTCCTCCTTGCAGGTTTCTCCAAGGTCTTGAAATTGACCTTGAGACAGCAAGGAAATAAGAGATGCCATAGATAACCAAACAGAGGTCACTGTTCAGCTGATAAATTATACAAAGAGTGGTATGTTGCTCTTCACATGCTTGCATGTTTGTGTTCATGTTCATGTAAGTGTATCACGCATTTGCTGTTCATCCATTTGTGTTGAAGGGAAGCAAAAAATCAGATGTAATCAGCTAATAATAGATGGAACAGAAAAGATAGTAAAGGGGGGCAATAAACTTGTACAACCCCCAAAATTTGGGAATGCTGCATTGCTTCTTCCTAGTGCGTACGTGCTATTTCGACATGTTAGCAAACAAAATCTCCTATAATTGTTGTGAGCATGTGCTACTTAAGTAAAATGGTCGTTTTTGCTTCACACCTTGAGGATGAAAGGCTTTTCACCTAAATGGTGTTCCTGGGTGGAAAGTTTTGTCAAGGGAGGGAGTGTTGGTATAAAAGTTAATAATGATTTTGGTTCTCTTTCTCAAACTCAAAAAGGTGTTAGACAAGGTGATCCTTTGTCCCAAATTTTTTAATATTGTTGTGGACATGCTTGCAATATTTATTTCAAGAGTTAAAGAAGAAGGTCTTTTATCAGGAGTAGTTCCTCATTTGATTGATGATGGGTTGTCAATATTACGGTATGCTGATGACACTATTCTCTTCTTGAATAATAATTTAGAACAAACAAAAAATCTCAAACTTATTCTATGTGTATTTGAACAATTACAGTTTAAAGATTAATTTCTACAAGAGTGAGATTTTTTGTTTTGGTAATGCCAAAGAAGTTGAAACACAATATATTCAGTTATTTGGTTGTGAAGTGGGTGCCTTTCCTTTCAGGTATTTAGGTATTCCAATTCACTTCAGAAAATTAAGGAATTGTGATTGGAAGGAGTTGAGGATAGAGTTGAAAAGAAACTTAGTAACTGGAAAAGAAAAAAAATTGTCTGTCGGTGGATGCTTAATACTTATTAACTCAGTGCTAAGCAATCTACCAATATTTATGTTATCTTTTTTTGAGGTTCCTAGAGAAGTTCTCAAATGACTAGATTTTTATCGATCTAGATTTTACTAACAGAGTGATAGTCATAAACAAAAATATAGGCTTCCTAAATGGAGTTTAGTGTTTTCTCCCAAAGAGCAGGGCGGTCTAGGTATTCAAAATTTAGACATAAAAAACAAAAGTTTATTAGGGAAATGGTTGTTTAAGTTACTTAATGAAGAGGGGTATGGCAATCTTTGTTAACAAAGAAATATTTAGGTGAGATGAGTCATTTGCAGGTGATTAATAAACCTGAGACTTCTCATTTTTTGTCGGGTCTAATGAAAATTAGAGATCTTTTTTTCGTTTTGGTTCATTTCAGGTTAAAAATGGAATGCAAACTAGATTTTAGGAAGATATTTGGTTAGGTAACTCTCTACTGAAAAGACAATATCCACTCATTTATAATGTAGTAAGAAGAAAGGATGATACAATGTCAAAAATTCTGAGATCGACTCCTTTAAATATTTCTTTTCGAAAACCTATTATTGGGCCTAAGTTGCATTCTTGGAGTGAGTTAATTTTGAGAATTACTAATTTACAATTAAGCTCTCAAAAGACATTTTCTGGTGGAATTTGAATAATTATGGATTTTTTTTTGGTACAGTATTTTTATGTGGCGCTAATTGGAAATTATAGAGCCCCATTAGAGAATTTTTTTGTTAATTAAAATTCCAACTAAAGTGAAAATCTTCTTATGGTATCTAAAAGGGGTACTATTAACTAAAGATAACCTACTCAAAAGAAATTAGAGTGGGATCAAAAGGTGTTGTTTCTGTAATAAAGAGGAAACAATTCAACATATTTTTATTGACTACCCCTTTGCACATCTTGTATGGTGGGTTGTTCAATGTGCGTTTAATTTAACTCCTCCTACGAGTATAGTAAATATGTTTGGAAATTGGTTATTCGACATTCCAAAAATTTTAAAGTTATAACTCCAAGTGGGAGCTAGTGCCTTATGTTGGTTTATTTGGTTATGTCGGAATGAGGCCATTTTTGACAAAAAAATATCAATAATCCCTTGCAGGTTATCTTATTAAGTGGGCACTGGCTGAGTGCTTGAGCAAATCTACAGAAAGTGGTCCAAAAGAAGTCCATGTTGGTCGACAGCGCCAGGTTAGAGTTCATGGCGAAGCAAATCTTCAACAATCTCTTCAACAATCATAGGTGACGGTCTAATCACAGGATTTGTAATGATTGAGTTTAACTTTCAGTCGTCTTTTGGTTGTAAGGCTTCAAGCCACCTATACACTTTTTTGTTCTCTTGGTACTTTTGTTTTGTTAATAAAATAGGTTGTGTGCATCTTGATGCAAATTTTCTCTTCCATTATCTAAAAAAAATGTGCTACTTTCCCATATAGCAGTTTGTTAGATATTTGTTTGACAATGTTTGATTAGTACTTAGTAAGCACAGATCATATTATCTTAGTACTCAATAACTCATTCAAATGTTTGGAGTATCCTTTGGAACAGAACTCAAATAGATGATTCATGATACCACAAGTTCTAAACTTTATAAATAAAACAATGTGAGTTTAGGACATGCGTTATCGTTTATTGTTGTTTAGCACTTGGGTCCTGCCCATGTCAGCTCAGTAGAACAACAAGCCCGCTAGCCTATCCACAGCCCTGATGCTTGCAGCGACGGGCACGTCCGTGACACCCGCGTGCACGCTGCTGTGCCCACCGTGCCGGGCAAGCTGCCAACCTTGTGTGCCGTTCGTGGCTGGGTGGCGATGGTGGCAGTCTCGAAATCCCAAGGCAATGTAGCCAGGGGCAGCCGCCGCGCGAGGCAGCGGTGAGGTGCAAGCAACCGTTGGAGCTTCGCCGCGGTGGGGCGGCGACAGATGGGCGGACGGCGCCGCGTTACGTGCCCTGGGCTCCTCGCCGTTATGCCCATTCCACGCATCTCACAAGGTGATGGTAGTATTACCACGCGTGTTTCATGCGCTGATAATGACACCTTAAGTTCGCATAGGCATAGTAACAGTTTCATACTTCTGAAATGGAAAGGAGCAACACGTCACTCCAACGAATCGATATATTTACAATTGGATGATGGATACGCCCATGTTCAGTTGCACAGCTGATATACAACAAACGGGCTTATATATACAAGGAGATATTAATCGGGGGAGATCGGATACAAATGATGTAGGCAAACACACAGGGAGCTGCATTCAACCATTAGATTACGCGTCAGATACGACGGGTCGGCCCCACCACATGTTCGTAACCGGTCGCTGATGTGGTTTGAGCTGACACCTTCCGACACACGATCTAACTGTTAAAAGCAACCTATGAAGCTGCGGGTGAAGGCCCGGCGGTGGAGGATTTCGATAGAATTACATCATAAACAAGTGTACCACAAAGTTTGGCAACAATGCTTCCTTGATATTGGAGGTAACGGGAAGTCATATCATGGCCGTAGTCACGCAATGTGTACAGGATCACAACCATGGAATATTCACAGAAACTTTGATATTACACGGCAGGATGTCCAAAAGGCTGCAGTTGCTGCATTTAGAATCGCTGGGTTCTGGTAGATACTGCGAGAGCGGAACAAAATCAGTTAGAGGTACAGGAACAGCAAACACCCGCAGACTCATCAGGAACTTATCGCTAAGGATGCCACTACCTCGAATTTTATGTTAATGCTTGCAAAATGATTTTGTGCAGGAAATATCTGTGATTTAAATACTGTTAGAGAAAATGGCATGCTGAACAAGTGTATTCAATCAATCCCTGTCATCAACTGACGCATCTCATTCTCACCTAACTCATCAGACCCTAAAGGCTCCATTTGGGCGTGATGTGATGATGTCCAGTAGCCATGAGACCAGGGGTCCAGGATTAGTTTATGCTTGTTGCTCACTTGCTCACAGACCATTTAGTTTGGGTGAGCTTCTTTACTAACTTATCAATTTTCAGAGGGAAGAAAATTCTTCCAGCTAAAGTTTCTAGCACAGATTATTTGCACATAACTCCAAGGAGCCTTTAGAAGCTTGTAAGGCTTCCCCAACAAATCCACCAAGTCGGAAGGAATTGAGTTAAGGTAGCTTAAGATGGAGTTTGAAGACATTATTACCCGTAGTTTCACTGAGAAGCTAATCGAGTTCTGTCGAAGGGCTTATATGGCATGTGTGCTAGAAGCTAACTTGTGATGTTTCTACAGAAACCCAAGCTTGGCCACCGGCCAGAGGGATTCCACATTCCTTGGCTCGATCTAAGAAAATCACTTACTGGGAGAATTGTATAGGAATTGTGTTCATGGTTATTGATTAGTAAGGACAACTTACCCAATAGCTGTCGCACTCCATGATGCTATATTATAAATAACTTTTGTTCCATCCCATGCCTTCTGAAGCTTGTTTTTCCTCTTTTTAGCTGAAAATGTCTTGCTAAGGGCTGACAAAAAATGAGTCTAACGTAAGTTTTCTAATTAACCTAACTCATCAGAATTAATACAAGAAAATAAAAGGTAACCTTGTTGAAGTTGATTGGGCGTCAAGTCCTGCATAACATGAAATTTTCGGCCATCAAAAGCAAGAAGATTCCAAATCAATGAGTGACAATGAAATCCTCTTCCATGATGATAATCTAGCAATCAAGACATGACAAAGAATAGAGACGGACCTTCCCATATTGATATAAATAGCACAACGGACAAATTACGTCAAAGCTATCATGAAGAGTAGACACTATGTTGAACTATTGGTAATCCATCTTCTAACATTAATAAAAATGAACAGGACCCCATAAAAAGTCAGGGTTGTAAATAACAATATTTATATATCCTGAACCTCAGTAGCCACTGTAAAGTAAGCATGATTCTTTAGTCAGAATCCAGAATTCTTTGTGAGAGCGAGACTAAATATGAGGAAGGATATCCAGGTAAACAGAAAAGAAATAAGGGAGAAGATGACAAATTAAGGTGTGAAATGAACTTTGCATACCTTAGTTTGTTTGAGCGACAACAAGTATGCAGCCATGAAGGATGCAATCCCATCAACTATGTCCTCTTGCTTAACGAGAACATATCCATCCTCTGAATCGTCACTAACATTCATACTTTTATCATCCCATATATCTGCTGCACTTATGATATCCCATGATATAGTTTCATCTACTGTTACATGAATAATTGTGGAACTGTTCAGTTGTCAGGTACTCAGGTTCAATTGGAAGAAGTGAAATAAAAGGAAATTTGTAACATGCTGTGGAAAGATCAGTGTGTGCATTCATTTTAAAGCCATAATTATGGTTAAACTTTTAAGTCCAGCAAAGGGCAATAATGGTTCACTCAGCAAATGCGCACCTGCACCATGCTGATCCATTGACTTCTGGATGCTATCAAGCTTTTCGAGAAATTCAAGTGATTCAACCCTCGATTTAAGAAGATCACACAGCTGCAAATTAAAGGAAGAGGCACAAAATTTAGGACAGTTTCAGAACAGAAGGAAGAAGTACAAATGAAAGCTCTCTTTCCCTCTCTCCCTAGTCCCTGTTTTCATGTCACCCCAATAAGTGATACAAAAGTGCCAGAGAACAGTTTAGCCCACAGTTGTCATTGAGAAAACAAAATTGGAAAGGGTAAACTTGGCACCAGGAACACCAACATCTACATCCATGGCTCATAACAGATATTTCCCCATATATAAAAGTAACTAAAAACTACAGTCATTTCTCAACTATTCCAAAATCCAGGACATAATGTGACTCATCATATTTGCTCACTCCTAGTTCAGTTCTCCCTTATGAGTTAAAAAAACATTTGATAGGACAATACGCAACCTCATCAAATTTGCTGAACTCCCTAGTTCAGTTTTCACTTAGTACAACACATTTGATTGGAGAATATGCAGACTCATACATTTTTTAGTAACTCCCTAGTTCGGGTCTGACTTATGGCTCATTTGATTGGACAATACGTAACCTCGTCAAATTTGCTGAACTCCCTAGTTCAGTTTTCACTTAGTATAACACATTTGATTGGAGAATATGCAGACTCGTACATTTTTTTTAGCAACTCCCTAGTTCGAGTCTGACTTATGGCTCATTTGATTGGACAATACGCATCCCACCTCTCTGCTTCCACATCCTGCTGTGACCTCAAGTCCCAATTGCCGTAACAACCCTCACCTACCCAGCAACACATTCAATTGGTAGCTGCCGCACCTTCCCACAGATCATCTATAACTCAGAATGCGACTATACCCGGCAAACCGTTGTAATTGGACTTACTGGCAGACACGCCACATGACACCACAGAAACAGCATAGCAACAAGGGGTAGTCAAAATGTGGCACTACCATTCAAAATAGGGCAATTTCGTGTGAATTTAACCTGATTCCAGGTCGCTACCATCTCCTATCCAACTAAATCACTAACATTTCGAGGATCCAAATTTCACAAAACGCCTAATTGTCGCAAATTACCAGTCAATTGAGCCATCAATAATAGAACCCGAGTACTCAATCCCCTACGAATCCCCGGACCACAAAATCAAGAGGCACCCCGCGAGATCTCCTCCTCACCTCGTCCGTCTCGTAGTCTGCATCCGACGGCGGCGGTGGCTGCGCCCCCTCCTCATCGCAGCCGTCGCCGGCAGCGAGGCCGCCCCCGTCCTGCCCCTCCTCCTCCTCCGGATCCGCCGCCCCGGCAGCCTCCTCCGGCACGGCGATGCCGAGATCGTCCTCGCGCATCAGCTCCAGCGCGCGCTGGCACTGCTCCAGCACCGACTCCAGCGTCTTCCGCCGCAGCTTCAGCTCCGCGGCCTCCGGCAACGTCCGCCTCGCCGCCCCCGCCCCCGCCGGCGATGACGTGGACGAGGAGGAGGCGGCGGGCTCCATCGAAACCCTAGGCGTACGGCGACGGGGGGCGGGGCGCGATTGGGCGGTGGCTTGGCTTGTCTCGCTTCGCTTCGCGGTTTGGTCTAACTCGACGGGGAGGGAGACGTGCGTCGCTGAATGAGTCGGAGTGATGTGCTGTTGTGTGTTGTGTTCATTCCCGTTTCGCTTCGGGATAAGGGCAGGTAGTATGGAAGCTACGCTACGGTGGTATGGTAGCACGCGCACGCCGCGCTAACGTTTGCTTGCAAGGTAACGGGTATGCTAATGACAGGTGGGGACATTTATCTGGAGGTCCAGATGTCAGTGTTACTGTGGGCCTTTGTGTTAGAGTTCCCGCAGTTAGTTGTAAGCGAAGCGCGCGGTGAAAAGTAAACCGAGTGAATCCATCTGGGCTGGGAGGAACTTGTCATTTGCAGCCTAATAATCTACTGTAATTAATTGGCTGTTATTCGTAAGCCTCAATCATTAGGTCGGGCCTTTTTCCGTTTACTCCATGAAGGGTTCAGATTACCTGCACACGTAAATCCGAATTTTGCTGATACAAAATCACATTGTTGCTATACTTCTGCTTTGTTTGTTTACACTAATCAATTAAGCGTCAAGTTTCTAGTGTAGTACTGAATTGTTTACACTAATTCCTTCTGCATGGTCGTTACAGTACGACGATTCTGAAAGAAGAAGAGAAATGGTAAAGAACTCCCTCGAGAGGTATACACATTACTATAAAACGATGGGCAGCCAATCAGTCAATAAGTGATGTTCAACTCATTTAGCAGCATTGATATTCCTTTAATGTCAGGTCTCGAGTGGGTAAAAGGTGACAAGTCCACGGCTATTTGGGGCTTTCCCTAGTAAGTGCATCTGAATTGGAAAATATGCACCATTATTGAGGTTAACAGCCAGTAGCAAGCCAGAATTAGAGATAACAGGGACTAAATAAGTCACACTGCAATAATATTTGATAAGAGGGGACCAAACAATCAACTTTTATTGAAATCTAAAGAGCTAAAATGCAAACTTGATAGTATTGATAGTATTGTCAAGTAGCCGCTCGATCCGGAAAGAACGGACCAGATCAAATGCTACAGTGCAGTATGAGCAGTGTAATGACACAGTGCTTGCTACTGTATTTGTGGACAGTGTTCATGAACCGTGTTTGTAAACCGTGCTTTGCTACAGTTTTTGATCTCATCCATTGATTTTCGATCCGACGGATGTTACGCAATGTCATAACACTGTTCACCCATGACATTGCTTAGCAATGTTAGAGGATTCGTTTCCTTCTAATAGGGTGTGATTGGTTGCTTGCGCAACCCCAAACCAGGCTGGCCCAATGCAAGATTCCCTACAGTGTGTCAAATGTTTGGGCATCATTTGTTTTGTTGTCTGTATCATGTGTTGGACATCAAACATATAAACCTCCAAGTGAAGTCGTAAACTGTAATGTGTTAGGATTTTGGACTTAGCTAGTTTTTCATCGTACAAGGAGGCAATCTCACCACCTCTTTGCGTGGGTTACGTGCTACTCAGCCAACCAAACTTACACCAAGCAACCAAACAACCCAATGTTGCATCAATCTAGCTTTGTTGGGCTCAGCTGGTTGCATTTTGGAGCCAGAATACAGTCATTCGGGTAACCAATCACACCATAGCTACTGCTAGCTAAGCAGCCACTGGGAAAAGTTGGCTATAAACAGTAGTATAACACAAGGACAATTACTTTGCAAAAGTATCCCGTGCAAATGAATCAGAAAAAATATCATATTTCCTCTACACATTGCAGTGCTTGGCAGCAGTCTCTTACTACTACTATATCTTGATGCTGATTTAGTAGAGTATGAGCTATCAAGCTTCCACACTATACAGAAGGGAGGGGGGAATGCTGGTGACAAAACAAACAGTAACTATCGGCTTAGAGGATTAGCTCGGTAACTAATAAACAACGAACTAATTAAAGTGGTTCTTCGAAATTTACAATAATTTGTTGGGATGACATGCGGCTATGCAAGCACACCACTAATCCAATACTCCACTAGCATTTAAGCAAGATGGGCTTGACTTGACAGCAGATTTCTTAGCCGTTTTGTCGCACATTCCCACCTTTTCGACGGATTGAAATTAGAGCCACTTACAGCGACACAAGCGACTCCACCTTCATTCAGCAACAGTACATAACAGCTGGGGTTTGTAAGAGCATCGGAGCTAAAGATGGATAGCACACGCCATACTGGGTCGATCAGAGCAAGATTCCATATTTGCAGATAATACACATTTAGACCAGATATTGAACAGACCGGCTTATGAGAAAAAACTTCCACCAAGGTTGATTCTCAGTCAGCAAAATATACTCGTATTATTCTACCAATGATGTAATGTCTGAGAGGCCGCAATCCCACTATAATCAGACCGGACGGTCATTACATTTGTTATGTAAGGGGAAATAAATCCAGGTACATGATGTATATACAAGATTGGGGATGGGAGGCAAGACTAATTCGACCAGACATGCACCAGACCTTTGCTGTTTCCAGTGTAGATTTCGTTGCGGTCCTCATCATAGAAGAGAGCGGTGATGTCCTCAAGGGCATCAGCAACAGTGCTCCGAATAGTGGATCTGCTGCTGTCACCTCTCTTTCGAGGAGCAATAGTGAGAGTAGGGTCGAGGGGGGTGATCTTGGCAACGCACTTTCCCGTAAAGATGTTGCTCATGTTAATTGATCCCATCGGAGAAGCTGAGGAGGGAATACAGCCAATTTATTCCAATGGATACACGAAATATCATCAAGCAACAACAATGCAGAGCCAAATTTATAAATACCTTCTCTGCGCTCGTCGTCAACATCATCTGTGACCCCCCTTGAAATTTTGCAATACGAAATAATCAAGTCTTGGTCGGCAGTGATGTATATATTATTGGTATTGCAGTTAGGATGCCACAACTCATGGTCATCAAATGACGTAACTAGCTCTCCACGGAAATTCCAAGCTGCAACTGTCCTATTGCAGAATGTCAGGAATAGATTATTTTCGTAGAGGAAGATGAACGCTGAAGGGGTCATGAATTCGGTTTTGTTGACCTCGATCAGATCGGAGTTTCTAACCTGGCCAGAGACCCAAGTTAGTTCAAAAATAAAGTACAAATTGTAGCTACCACAAGCAGACAGTGTGGATTGTAAAAAATAATATCAACATACATCAATAATCTGTAGGTTTTCCTTGTCTTGCTTCACAAGAAGCTTTTCGTTAAACTGCTCGATGAAGTCAACCTTTCTGTTTCGATGCAGCAACTGAGTGAAGGTTTTCAGCGGTGTTCCATCCTCTATCGACAATATTCTTAGTGGAACATGATTACTTTCCTTCTGGTATATCACGAGCATGATTCCAGGACTGGTGAGAGAGAATCCGTCGATTTAAGAACATGGTATGAACTATTTAAGTCAAAGATGAATTTTATCAGTAATCAGCGACAACCAAACCTTATTTTGATCTCCTGGATGTTCTTTTCGCATATAGAATACAGAAAGTTGTAGTTCTTCAGATCAAAAACTTTGTAAGTACTGCAAAGAAGGAACAATTAAACAATGCACATATGACCGCTGCCAAACTGCAATGCAAAAATGTCACTTACCTATCCTGGGCCGAGAAAGTCAATACTTTGCCATTAACATCATCGAACTCAACAAAGCCAGGATATTTTAGTGATTCGGTTTCGAATAAAGGGAATCCATCATCCAGTTGGCCTCTTCTGATGTATCTAAAAAGCAATTGCAATGAGAGAAAAGATAAATTAATCGAAACAAATATAGAGAATAGAGATAGGATAAGAAATACTGCTTCTTTAAAATTAGCTACCAAACTGGCCACATCTAAAGACAGTGACAAGCAGGCAATAAACGATACAAGCATCTCGTGTTATGAACTTGTGACAACCCCACTGATGACTTTTTTCAATAAACATAGAAAAGAGCAAAAAAAAATCATATAGAAATAAGTAGTAGACACCAGGGAGATCGACAATTTAGCATTAAATTTCCAGAATGCATAGAGTAGTCCAAGAAGAAATGGATAAGGTCTTACTCTATTGGAGTTGTTCTGCACTTCAGCGAACTGAAACGATCTGATTCATAAACTGAAACGGTGATAAGGGATTCATTGTTTTTATTATAAAACAAGCTCCTAATCACTTCATCAGGACTTATATTCAAGTAGCATATGTGTTTGTTTGTTGCTGCCAAGATGATAAGAAGGTTGTCAGGAACATAAACATAACAAAAGCAAAACCAATTAGTGTAAAAGAATGAGACTTACTCCGATTAAATGCACCGCATAGTCCAGAGTGGGAAAGTGCAAATATGACATCTTTTGCTGCAACAATCTCAATAATTTTTGTCCTGGTCCACAAATATGGCAACTGGACAAGAAAATGGAATTCATCGTCGTAGGTGTCATATTCTTCCTGCACAACCAAATTAAACACATGAATTACTGAACAATAATTTAAGGGTTTGCTTCAGTACTCCACTTCTGTTAAAAAGTTTACAAATCTTAAAGTCATTAGCTGAGGGCAAATCTGTACATAAAATAGTTAATCAAATTCCGACTTGGTAAAAAAACAGATAAGATTCTAAAAAATGTCGGATCAGTCCTGTTCATTAAGCAAATCTCATGGGTTTGTTGCACTCCCATTCCTCCTAATCTAATTGGTGGGCGCTTCCATATACCTCATCGGCATTTGCGTCAATGTCTTCTCTGCTCTCTCCAATCTCCATGTACTTTGCAGAATAAAGAACATATTCACACACACAAGACAACGAAACAGATAAAAGACTCGAATTAAATGACAGGGTGATTCTCTGGCTTCATGGCGCCGACTAAAACCTGCCACTGTAAATAGCTGTGCCATCATCATCTGGAAACCAATATGGTATACTACATCAAATTTATCAAACAAACAAGTTGGCCTGGTAAAAAACTCGCCTAATAACATCCAGTTTGGGACGTGACCCACTTAGAGGCTTAGAGCCTATTATGTTGGGTGGCCCACTATTTTGTTAGGGCCAAGGCACTAGGTGTTATCTTCAGATAAAAGATTGGCCATAATACCCTTTTATCTGGTTTAATAGTTTTAATCTCCATGTCGAATTTGCTTTAATATTCTTAGTTTTTGCCTAAGCGGAGTACTGAAGCAAAACCAATAATTTAATCATACTTGATACACAACAATAGCCACTAAATAATTCCTTTTAAGTTGTATACAAAATGCTTGTTTCATTAGTATATAAAATTGATTTTGTACTTGAAAAATTCTGTACTACAAGTTTTGAATGACAAATAATCAAATATACGAACATCCAGAACCAAACAGATACCAAATTGAAGATCATTTTTCTTTTCAATTTCCTTTATCCATATTAGCACACAACATTAACTTAAGTTTGAAGTAGCGACAAAAATGCTTACAAGTCTGCATATTGCTTGATTTCTTCAACGCGGCTAACTAAGTCAACCACATCATATCATATCGGGGCCAAGCAAAATAAGAAAAAGTCTATATTACACCCTGAATTTTGATGGTGTGTCTACTTAACCCCATAAACTATAAAACCAGGTATTCTACCCCCCTAAACTTTTAATACTGGTGCAAATAACCCCCTAGCCTGGTTTTGAGAGTGGTTGCAATCATGGACCATGACGTGGAGTTGCTTTGCTACATAGAACTTGACTTGGATTTTTTTTTCAAGCATAGTCAGCAATGGTCTTTATTTTCCTATGATGTAGAACTCTTTCATCTTTATGTTCCTCTCTTTTTGGCTGGTAAATGGGATTGGGATCATAGGAGGGTAGAAGCTTCCTTAGATTTGGGTAATGGAAAATTGGAAGAAAATTTAGCTTCTTTGATCCAAGAAACAAAGCTCAGAGCTTAAATCTCATGTGGCGGACGGCGTGGCTAGCAGAGGAGGGCTGCACGGTGCCGAAGTTGCAGCAGGCTGCACAGGGGAGTCGTAGCAGGCAGCACACCACGGGTGAGGCGCGTGCGATGGGGGCCGCAGCGGCCAGCACGGCACTGGGGTCGACGTGGAGGCACGATAGTGCTGGCTCTGCAGGTGGTAGTTGTTACGAATAGTTTTGTGGGGATTCAGTATCGGCGCCGAAACAAGGAAATACAAGGTGACGTTTCAAAGAAGGATAGTTAAAAGAGAAAGAGTAGTCCAAGTAGGATTCTTCAAATAGGATTAGATTATTATTCAAACTGTCTTAATTTAGGATCAGCTTTACAATATATAAAGAGCTATAGTATTGTAACGAGGAGGGCAAGAATCAATACAAGTATTTTCTTCCCCAAAGTTCTTCCTCTTCTTCCTGTTTCGTTCTGGCAACTCATCAATACAACCTTCGTTCTTCGAGTAGAACTTCAGTTCCTATCAACTTGGTATCAGATTCACCGATCCCGCCCGCCATGCCACCCAAGCACGACCCCCTGCCCGACGTCTGGCTGGATGGATTGGCGCAAACCCAGTCCGAGCTTCTCCAGGAGATCTCCAACATCCAAACTACCAACGAACAGCGCTTTCGCGAACAGCAACTCGCCTCCGAGCAGCGCATTGACAATCTGGCAAAGGAGATGCGTCAACTGTTCGATGCTCTGCACATTGCACCAACCACCCCCCCTCCTCTGCCCGTCGGGTCGACCTCCGCTACACACCAGAGCAAGTCTGTTGCCACGCCCAATTGCTGCCGAGGACGCGCTTTTGGCACCGACTGATACTCGGTTTATCCCACCCAACAGACACGATGCGCCCAGGGCGGTACCGATCGTCGTTTCCTACCTGGGGACGAGTATGAGGACCATCACGGTGGCCGCCAGCAATAAGACGTGTTCCGTCTTCGCCTGGATCAACAGCGACTCCCACAATTGGAATTACCAATCTACGACGGCTCTGTGGATCCAATCACATGGTTAACCAAATGTGATTAGTATTGTCGCGCCTATCAAACACCTGACGAAGATAAAGTTTGGACGGCCGCGTTTCATCTATCCAATGTCGCACACTCCTGGTTTTTTTAGCTTGAACACGATGAAGGCTAGATTCCTTGGGCGGTCTTTAAACACTACTACACCATGTGCTTCAGGCCGGCAGTGCACACAAACACATTGGGCGCTATCAAGAATCTGCAGCAAACTGGTACTTTGGCACAATACCAACAGGACTACACCGACCTTCTGTGCCATACCTCCAGCCTATCCCGTACGCACCAAATCGAGTTGTTCACCGTAGGCCTTACAGAACCTGTGCGCACCCATGTGGAATTGGAAGGACCAACTTCCCTGCAACAGGTTATGAATTTGGCGCGTACATATGACCGGCTTCAAGGTCTTGTAGCAAATCCGACAACGGCGAGCCGGTCGTCCTCCACCCAGAAGACAAGCTCCCACACGTGGCTTTCACCACCTCCTCGTGCTCCAGCGCCACTTCCGACACTCCCATCAGCTCCATTGCCAACTGCACCAGTTACCTCCACCGAAACACGGACAAGGGTCTTTCGACACTTGTCCACAGAGAGGTGGCCGACGTCAACGGGGCTTATGCTTCAACTGTGATGAACAATTCGCGAAGGGCATCGTTGTAAGCACTTGTTTTGGTTGGAGCCTGAGTTCGCCCTCGATACTGGGGACACCATGGACGACCAGTCTCCAGACGCGACCGAACCAGAGATATCCTTGCTAGCCGTCACAGGTATCTGCACGGCGCAGACGATGCAGTTAAAGGTACGCATAGGCGATTTCGAGGGGACGGCATTGTTCGACATTGGATCTACTCATAACTTCATCAACCAAGCCTGTGTTGCCGCCATCAATTGTCCTGTACAACCTCACAACGGCCTTCGCGTCAAGGTAGCCAACGGCAACGACTCGAATGTGGTGGTATCTGCAAGAATACACCAATGTTCATTGACCCGTCCAAGTTCACAACTGATTTTTTCATCATTCCACTCTCTGGTTTTGATCTCATTTTGGGGATGCAATGGCTGAGTACGTTAGGACCAGTTCTCTGGAACTTTGCCCAGATGCGATTCTCCTATTGGGAGCACAACCGACGCACCACATGGACTAGGCTTCACTCTCCACCCTTGTCAACCGTCCTATTACAAGCAGTCGTCATAGACGATCTCATGGCAACCATCTTGGCCGAATTTGAATATCGCTTCGCGGAACCATCGGGACTTCCTCCCGCCAGATCGTGCGATCATCGTATTCGTCTAGTCCACAACACGCCAGATATATCCTTATGGCCTTATCGCTATGCCCACATTTAGAAAGACGAAATTGAGCGCCAGTGCACCACAATGCTGACACAGGGCCTCATCTGTCCAAGTTCATCCCAATTTTCATCACCTGTGCTTCTTGTCCGCAAGAAGGATAATTCATGGCGTTTCTGCGTGGATTACAGAGCTCTAAATGAACATGTTGACAAGCTCCTAGATGAATTGGAAGGGTCCTGTTATTTCACCAAACTGGACTTACGGTTAGACTATCATCAAATTCGCATGTTTTCCCGACGACATGCTCAAAACAGCCTTCCGCACCCACCATGGACACTTCAAATTTCTGGTTCTTCCTTTTGGCCTGTGTAATGCTCCATCTACATTTCAGGCTATGATGAACTCGATCCTGCAACCTTTCCTCCGCCGGTTTGTTCTAGTGTTTTTATGACATTCTAGTTTATAGCCGAACGTGGGCAGAACACCTTCGGCGTGTTCGTCAGGTATTGCAGGTTTTGACTACTCATCAGTTGTTCCTCCACAAGAAGAAATGTATTTTTGGGCAACAACAGATTTCTTATCTCAGCCATGTCATTTCTTCCACCGGGTGCCATGGATCAAGTCAAGGTATCGGCTGTCCTGGATTGGCCGCACCCTCGCAACATTAGAAGTTTGCGCGGATTCTTAGGACTTGCTGGGTACTATCGTAAATTCATACAAGACTTTAGGCATATTGCGGCACCTCTCACCAAACTTCTTTGCAAGGATTTCGTTGGACTGAGGATGCTACCGCAGCCGTTGATGCTCTGAAGAATCATTGCAGCAGCTCCCGTCCTGCCACTGCCTGATTTCTCCAAGGACTTTGTTATCGATTGTGATGCTTCAGGTTCTAGTTTCGGAGCTGTACTCCATCAAGGGGGTCGTTCTATTGCTTTTTTCAGCAAAGCGGCTGCTACGCATCAAGCTCACCTTCCAGCTTATGAGCGTGAACTCATTGGTCTCATTTACGCCGTCCGACATTGGTGCCCATACATTTGGGGTCGTTCATTTTGGGTTAGAACATACCACTATAGTTTGAAGCATTTGTTGGATCAACGATTGACAACGATGCCGCAACATAGGTGGATTACGAAGCTTCTTGGCTATGACTTTACAGTTGAGTACAAACCTGGCAAGGATAATATTGTCACCGATGCGCTCTCGCGTCGCCATGAGGATCTCACTTTGCATACTATCTCGTCAGCCGAGTTTGCTTATTATGATGATCTGCGTTGTCAACTCAAAGCACACTCGTCATGGACAAACAAGTATGACGAATGGAGTGCCGGTGCTCTTTCTGCTGATTGGACCTTTGTGGATAATCTTTTGTTGTTTCGTCAATGCATAGTTGTCCTGGCGATTTTCCTGGCATTCAACAGCTTTTTTCAATTGCACACTCGGTGGGTCATGAGATTGTTACTAAAACCTTGCATCGTATTCAGGCCATTTTCTACATCCCAGGTGGGCGTCGTTTGCTTCAGGAGTTCATTTGTGCCTGTGTTACTTGCCAGAAGTACAAAACACAGCAGTTGCATCCGGCGGGATTACTTCAGCCATTACGGTGCCACATCGAGTTTGGGCCGATATCAGCATGGATTTCGTTGAGGGGTTGCCTAAAGTTGCACACAAGTCAGTCATTTTGACGGTCGTCGATAGGTTTTCTAAATATGCTCATTTTATCACCTTGAGCCATCCGTTTACCGCTCAATCTGTGCCTCAGGTATTCTTTGACTCTATTGTGCGCTTACATGGGTTTCCAGAATCAATTGTCAGCGATCGTGATAAGATTTTTACGAGTAAATTTTGGAAAGAGTTGTTCAGGTTAGCAAGCGTGAAATTGCACATGAGTATCGCTTATCATCCGCAATCAAATGGGCAAACTGAGATGGTTAATAGGACTATTGAAATGTATCTCCGGTGTTTATGTGGAGATCGAGTGCGGACTGGGCCTCAATGGTTGGCTTGGGCTGCATTTTGCTACAACTCATATCACTCCGCTCTTAAAGCCATCCCTTTTAAGTAGTTTATGGGCGTCAACCACCTCCACTGATACTACATGAAGGACGCTCTGAGGTCGTTCCTGAGGTTCAGAAACTCTTGGCAGAACGCAATGATTTCATTCAAGTGATCCGTTTGCGGTTACTTCAGTCTCAACAACATATGAAAAGCTTGGCAGATAATAACCTAAGAGAATTACAATTTACTAAGGGTGATTGGGTGTGGTGGAGGTTATATCAACGCCAACTTTCTTCGATTGCTCCCGGCCTTAATATCAAATTGCGCCCTCGTTTTTTGATCCCTACAAGGTGCTCTCTAAAGTTGGTCAGGTTGCTTATCGTTTGGCAATTCCAGCACAGACCGGCGTTCATAATGTCTTCCATGTTTCCAATCTCAAGCCCTTCCATGGCAATCCTCCTGCAGATGTTTCGGCCTTGCCCCCACTTCATCATGGTCAGGTGCAACTTCAGCCTGCGAATATCATTCGTGCCAGACTGAACCGCAACCTCTGGGAGCTACGCGTTCAATGGCATTCTGACTCTTTGGATGAACCAGAGGAGATCTGGGTGATGTGAGATGATTTTAGCCGCGAATTTCCTGATTACAAGCTCGTCAGACAAGCTTTTTCAAAAAGGGAAGTGTTACGGATAGTTTTGTGGGGATTCAGTATCGCGCCTGAAACAAGGAAATACAGGGTGACGTTTCAAATAAGGATAGTTAAATGAGAAAGAGTAGTCCGAGTAGGATTCTTCAAATAGGATTAGATTATTATTCAAATTGTCTTAATTTAGGATCAGCTTTACAATATATGAAGAGTTATAGTATTGTAACGAGGGCAAGAATCAATACAAGTATTTTCTTCCCCAAAGTTCTTTCTCTTCTTCCTGTTTCATTCTGGCAACTCATCAATACAACCTTCGTTCTTCGAGTAGAACTTCGGTTCCTGTCAGTAGTCACGGGCGGTCGGCGAGCCCGCGTCCAGCACATAGGGTCGCATGGAGAAGAGTGGGAGAGAGATGAAGAGGGAGAAGAAGAGATAATAGTTCTTTTTCTTTTTTCCTATGTTGAGTCAGTCACCATTGTTAAGAGTGTTGTACATTTTCTGTCTCTCTCGGCCCATGTGGCCCATGAGGCCCATGTAACAATGTCTATATATACTTAATTAATGAATAAGTTGCATAGTTGTGAATAGCAAAAATCATCCTCTTATCTTTTCTAACATGGTATCAGAGCCCCTCAACCCTAACCCTAACCCTAATTTCCATTGCTGCCACCGTCGTTGAGCTTCTCCAGTTGTGGGCCAACGGGCCCTGAGCGGTGGATCCGGATGCGCCGCCGCTTCCTCTACTCCATCCTCGCTTGCCTCCTTTGAGCAACGTTTTGCGACACCTGAGCATGATCTGGAGTCACCGTCGCGTCGCAGCCCGGATCCTCTGCTTTCGTGCCTCCGGAGCCACCCAATGGCGAAAGATCCGCGATGCCCGCGCATGACCAGATCCTCGCCGCCTAGATCCGGTGCATCATCTACTTCCGCTGTCTCCCGGATCCACTACTCTGGCAACACTGCTCTCGTGACGCCCTCTTCGACTGCAACATTGCCGCCTGGAGCACCTCCTCGCCACCGACTGCTCTCGGCGACACCCTCCTTGACTGCAGCGTTGCCACCCGGAGCACCTGGAGCACCCTCTGCTCGGCGCCAACCCTCATCTGCTCCAGCACTCGATGCCTCGATGACGCCTCCTATTGCTCGGTGACAACCTCCTCACCATCGCCTCTCGCCGTTGTAGTGTTGTGCTCGGTACTTCTCTTTTGCTTTGTTGTTTGCTCTTGTGGATTGCTCTCTGCTTTGTTGATTGTGCTGCTCAGCAATACTGTTGATTGCTTTGCTACTGCTATTGCGTTGTTGTTGTGTGGTTGTGGATGGCCAAGTCGACTCAATGTTTGGGGGTAGTTCATCTCTCGTGTTCACGGACATCAAGCTCAACGGGTTGAACTACCGAGCATGGGCTTTCTCAGTCAAGACTACTCTTAAGGGTTATGGTTTGACCTCTCATTTGACTGACGATCCTCCTGATCCGAAGAAGGTTGATGCTGAGGCAGTAAAAGCTTGGCAGAAAGAGGACGATCGTGTCATGACTGGCCTTGCCATGAGTGTTGATGTTTTTGAGGATGAGTCTTGAGTATCATACTTCAACCAAGCAAATGTGGACATACTTTGAGAAGAGATATATTCAGTCCAGTTGTGCTCTTCGCTTCACATTGCTCAAGAACCTTCGTAGTATTCAGCCGCAGCAGGATCAGTCAATGGAGTAGTACTATAGTGCTTACTAAGTGCTTTCACTCGTATCACTGGCCCTCTAGAGTTTATGACACCAAAAACTGCTATTGTTTGCCAGTCTTGTGTTGCCAAAGAGGAATATGCTCAGCAGACGCTCATGTATCAGTTTGTGATGGGGATTCGATCAGAGTTTGAGCCTATTCGTACTGAGTTACTCAACTATCCTACTCCACCGACTTTGACTGAGATGCTCTCTAGTATGATTGCAGAGGAGACTCATCTTCATTCGCTTATGCCTACCTTGGGATCCTCACCACATGTTGTCCTTGGTCTCTCACAGCGGTCTGGATCTACCAGAGCTACATCCACAGGAGTGCTAGTGTGTTCTCATTGCAAGAGGATTGATCATCTTGTTGACAAGTGCTTCAAGTTACATCCGGATTAGCTTGTTGATTATCGTGCTAGACATCCATCTGATCGTCGTCGTGGAGCACCTACTGGACCTCCGAGAGCAGTTACTGGATCAGTCACTACTGCCACACCTACTGTGACTTCTAGATCAGTATTTGTTATGACCTCAGTTGCACCTTCTGCCTCTAGCTCTACTCATCCTTAGGTTCTAAACTCGGGTGTCTTTTTTCATGTTACATTGGACAGCTCTCAGCTTGTTGCTCGTAGGCTTGTGACTGATACTGCATATGTTCACACTGCTGATGGTACACCTTGCTCTATTACCCATCAGGACATTAGCTCTACATCTCGCTTCTCTGTCCCTGATATGTCTTTTGTTCCTCAGCTATCTATGAATCTTCTTTCTGTTGGTCAACTTACTGATATGAACTGTTTCATTGGATTTGATGATTCTTCTTGTTTCATTCAGGATCATCTGAGCATAAGAGTGATTGGTTCTGGTCATCGTCGTAGAGGCTCTCCTAGTCTGTCTTGGACACCTTACACCTTCCTTCCACCGGTACGTTAAAGGCCTGAGTGTCTTCTGCTATGTCGTCATCTCAGTCTCCTATTGGTTCTTCCTTTAGTAAGTGGCATCATACACTTGGTCATCTCTATGGAGCTCGCCTCACAACTCTAGTTCACCAGGGTTTCTTAGGTCATGTCACTGTTGAATCTAGTTTTCATTGTACCGGTTGTAAGCTAGGGAAACAACTACAACTTCTATATTCTAGTAGTACCTCTCAGTCTTCTTGTCCTTTTGATTTAGTGCATTCAGGTGTATAGGGTCCATCTTCTTTTGCTTCGAATGGTGGTCATATTTACTATCATATTTGTCGATGATCACTCTGGATATACTTGGATCTATTTTATGAAATATCACTCGCAGTTGATTTCTAATTATCAATCTTTTGCTAAGATGGTTCATACACAGTTTTCTTCTTCCATCCATGTTTTTTGTTCCGACTCTGTGGGATAGTATCTTTCATCAGTCTTTTATCAGTTCCTTTCTTCTGAGGGTACTCTTCCTCAGCTCTCGTATCCTAGTGCTCATGCTCAGAATGGTGTTGCTAAGTGCAAGCACCGTCACATCATTGAGACTGCTCGTACTCTTCTCATCTCCTGAATGGCAGTTGGGTATGACAAAGGAGCTTACAACATTAGAGTGTACAGAGCACTTGAGATCTTGTTCCGCTACCATCTAGAGCTATTCCTATAATTTGCTAGTGGGTGTACAAAGTAAAGAACAAGTCAGATGGTTCATTAGAGCGATACAACAATCGCCTAGTTGCAAAAGGTTTTCAGCAGGCTTATGGTTGAGATTATGATGAGACTTTTGCTCCAGTTGCTCATATGACCACAATCCGTACTCTCATTGTTGTAGCGGCAGGACGCACATGGACTATATCTCAGATGGATGTCAAGAATGCTTTTTTCATGGTGATCTGCATGAGGTCTATATGTAGCCACCCCTAGGTGTTGAGAGGAACAGGCTATATTTGTTGCCTTAGGTGTGCTCTATATGGTCTCAAACAGGCTCCTCGTGCTTAGTTTGAACGCTTCAGTTCTCTGATTCGAGCCGCTGGTTTCACTCTAAGTGAGTATGATCCTACCTTGCTTATTCACACTTCTTAGTGGAGTCGTACTTTGCTTCTACTATATGTAAATGATATGCTGATCACAGGAAACGACATGGATTATGTGGCCTTTGTGAAGAAGAAATTGAGTGAACAGTTGATGATGTCCGATTTAGGACCATTGAGCTATTTTCTGGGGATTGAGGTTCATTATGATCAGTGTTCTTAAGTCGCACGATTAGTCGCGATTAAACGTCGATTAGTCGTAAAGTCGGCAGCAGCGAACGACTGGAGTGCTGCGACTTGACTAGTTTGCTAGGCACGCGACTCATCGACTTGCATCGATTAGGCGACGACTAGAACCGACTGGGCGTGCGACTAGAAGCATGTTGGGCCGGGCCCAACATCAAAATTTGGCAAGTTGGCCCAAATCAGGTTTTGGCAACACTATTAAAGGGGAAGAAGCACTACTACTGGACGGCAGAAACAAGAGTTGGGCGCGAGAAGTCAATCAGGTAGCGCCAAAACCTCCTCCCTCACCGTGGGCGCTGGGCCAGCGCGCCGCCGGCACCGCGGGTCACCGACGCACGAGCCCCTCCTCCCCCCGAGTCCGGACGTGCGAGCACGTCCTCCTCCCGTGTCCTGACACGCGAACATCTCCTCCACTGTGGGCGCTGCGCCAGTGCCGTCGCCGCCGGTCGCGAACACACGAGCTTCTCCCTCGAGTCCCGATGCGCGAGCAAGTCCTCCTCCCGAGCCAACGTGCAAGCACCTCCTCCCTCACCATGGGCACTAGGCCAGCGCCGCCGCGGCTGCCGTCGGTCGCCAACGCATGAGCCCCTCCTCCCCCAAGTCCCAACGCACGAGCACATCCTCCTCCCAAGTCCCGATGCGCGAGCACCTCCTTTGCCTCCCCCATCCAGTCGCCCATCCCACTTGTCACCAGCCCCTACTCAGGTCAGTATCCATCTAGTTCTTTCAACTCCCAAGGCTTAATCCCTTGTCTCCTTCATCAGTTTCTATTCCCCGTTAGAGCTAGTCTTATAGACTCAGGTGCTCTGGCTTGGTAGTGCTCTGGTACTAGTATTTTGTAGGCTAGTAGCAGTATTAGTGTATTACTAGTACACTAGCACTAGTATGGTAGCATTGGCATTCAGTAGTAGCACTATAGCAGTAGCAGTTTAACATGAAACATCACTCATTTACTCACTGGTTATTGCTTGCTTTTTATGCTTAATTACTACCAATCTGCCATACATCAAGATTATTGTTCATATTGAGTAGGAAACGTCACATGTGGAAGTGTGGAACTGTGGAATAACATGCTGCAAGAAAGAATATACAGGTAAATGAATAACTTTTCATTCATTTATACAAGATTATATCTATTGAATATTGATAGTCATATTGTTTGCAATTTTACATATATAATTGTACAATGCATACACCAACATGTGTTGATACTAGAAGAGGAACCCCGGCAGCCAGCTCTTCATTCTTGATGCTTCAAACACAAACAATAAGGTAACAAGCTCTTCCATCTTTAGCATTAGCAGTTGTAGATTTGTATTTGTAGTACACTGGTAGATCTTTCATGAAGGCATGTAGCATTAGCTGTGGGCAGCAGCATGCATCAGTATTCTTCCTTGAACCACCAGATGCAACCTGAGCCATCACTATCACTAGTCACCGACTAGTCAACCGACCAAACGATTAGCCGGCAAGTCTCCTTCCTTGCGACTCGACTCGACTTGACGACTTAATAACATTGATTATGATGGTGATGGCTACTACCCCTCTCAGCATCACTACGTTCAGGATCTGCTTGCTCACTCTAGTATGATTGATACACGCCATGCTGCTACAACCATGGAGCTCCACCTACAACTTCGACCTACAGATGGTGTACCACTAACAGATCATTCCCGCTATCGTCAACTTGTTAGGAGCCTTGTTTATCTCACTGTCATCAGGCCAGACATTTGTTGTTCATGTGCTCAGTTAGTTTGTCAATGCTCCCACCTCAGTCCACTATGGTCATGTTCTTCGTGTGCGACATCTGTTCTATGCCCATTCGAGTCAGCTCTAGCTCCATGCTTATTCTAACTCCTCTTGGGTGAGTGATCCTGCTGATCGTCGATCTATCACTGGCTATTGCATCTCTCTTGGTACTTCACTCATTGCCTGAAAGTCCAAGAAGCAGGCTGCGGAGTCACACTCTAGTGCAGAGACTGAGCTTCGAGCTCTTACCACTACCACCTCAGAGATCATTTGGCTTTGATGGCTCTTGACTGATCTCGATGTCCATTGTGATAATTCTACACCTCTTTTTTGTGACAATACAAGTGTTATTCAGATTGCTAATGATTCAGCCAAGATTGAGTTGACAAAGCACATTGGTGTTGATACATCCTTCACACGATCTCATTGTCAGTAGTCGATCATCGCCGCAAGTATGTACTCTCAGAGCTTCAAGTTGCAGATTTCTTTACTAAAGCTCAGACTCGATAACAGCATCGGCTTCATCTACTCAAACTCAGTACATCAAATCGGTGTTAAGAGTGTTGTACATTCTCTCTCTCTCTCTCTCTCTCTCTCTCTCTCTCTCCCTATGTGGCCTATGTAACAATGTCTATATATACCCTCTCAATTAATGAATAAGTTCCATAGTTGTGAATAGCAAAAATCCTCCTCTTATCTTTTCTAACAACCATGTGTAAGCTTGTATGGGCCAACTAGGTAAAAATGGGCCACATCATTGCCCAAAATTGCAAAACCACCTTCAAAACCAGGCTAGGGGGGTATTTGCAACGGTATTCAAAGTTAGGTGTACAGTACCCGGTTTTGTAGTTAAAGAGGATTAAGTAGACACAACATCATAGTTCGGGGGTAATATAGACTTTTTCCAACAAAATATGCATTGTACATGATTGATACATTCCAGTGTGCTCACCTATGATATGTACAAACAGGAATGTGTGATATGTCACTGTTACTACTTGCTCACATGTAGATGCTGCTGGTAAGCACATGCTCACAAATGTGGTACAGTGGTAGTTTAGCTATTCCAATTTCTTCAAGCTGTAGGAAAGTAATACTACTACCGACAACAAACTAACTTCTGAAGGGTTGTCAGTTGTCACCCAAAGAAAAGGTCACTTACATGCAAAGGAAGTATCTAGCAAACAAAAACTATGAAATTGTTCTCTGTATTCACCATTCTAGCCCATCCAGCTTATGATTTGGCACATTTAACTGGCAGTCTATTAGTCTGTCCAGAGTCCTGACAAATAATAGTACTTCACACATTACATGGATAATTTTACACAAAAGTAGGAATTTGATTAGATGTTTAGACCAAATGCCATATATAGGCCCTGCTTTTTATTAAAGCAGGTATATGGAATTTTTTATTAGATGTGCATTGTTATTGCTTTACCACTGAGAAGGAACGAATGAAGAGAAGTAGCAACTAACAAGCATCGATTTTAATATCACATGCTAATTTCTTTGCATCTTATGGTGCCCGACATATCGACAACATCATGTAAACACTTCAAACTGTTTATTCAGCTCATCAATCAAGTTATTTCCAGCCCTTTGAATTTACAATGACATTGACGCCTCCAATCATTGGAAGCGCTGCTATGATAAACATTTTTTTTATAAAAGGTCTCCTTCCATTAATAGAAACCAGATTACAAAGTTCACTTAACAAACTTGAAAACAGAAAAGAAGCAACCACCAGATATAACCAAAACATCAAGCGAGGTTCGGGAACTGTGATTACAACTATGATAAACATGCTATGAAAAATCTACATCCCACACCCCAACAAACATGTGCCTAAAGGAGAAATAGCCTTATTTAAAATAAGAAAACCCATGTACAAACTGAGCTTGTCAATGCGTGCACTCCATACTGAAATCGTGTGTGCAGAACTAGGGATAGAACACTAAGAATCATTAGTGGTACATATTCCTACAACGGAATTCCCAGATCTAGCCACATCTACACCTTGTTATGAGCGTCCTCGTTTCATCAAAATAGCACTATATAACAATTACATTCACATCTCCACACATAACCAGTTGATAACAAGGATCAAGTCGAACGTGACACCGCCTAAAGTAGCAATCCCTAACCACAGCGACTGTTCTCGGATCAGCAGACAAAAAAGTAATTTCCAGAGCGCCACTAGACTCCCTCAGAGAACCCTAGGAGGGAGTGCACGGAGGACAGACCTGGAGCTGGAAGTTGCGGAATATCTCGGGGCAGAAGAAGGCGGAGGAGGAGGGAGCAGCGGGCCGCGGCGGGCGGCGGTGGCCGCCGCCGATCTCGCGGCGCGCCACCTTGCGGACGGAGTCGGCTGGGTCGCGGCGCGGCGGCTTGCGGCAGGCGGAGCGCAGGCCGGCGGATAGCCACGCGCGGCGCCGCGCGGCGGTAATGCGGAGGCGCACGCGCAGCCCGGGCTTATGGTGGTGGTGCTCCATGGCCTGGCCTCCGCTGGCGAGGGAGCTGGCGGTGGCTGGGGACTGAGGAGGTGGGGACTATTTTGGGTTAGGGTTTTGGGGAGGCGCTATGGGAGGGGAGGGGAGGGTGGCGAAGAACGGAGCTGGCACGGGAAGAAGATGGGAGTGGGGAACAAAACCGACGGTGGTTAGTGCCTACAGCTGGCCCTACAATCTCTCTACGTAAAATGGCGCAGAAAAGGCTGAAGAGAGAGTGATCACGTGATTGTTTTTTTATACGCCTCGGATTCCGCTCGGCTCGGCCGCGTCCGTCCGATGAGATCCAGGCTTCCTCGGCGCGTGCTGGCTCAGCTCAGCTCGTGACGCGTGTGCAGCAGCGTGTTATTCCATCGCGTCCCAGCACGCTTCTTCCTCCTCTCCTCGCGTCCCACGCCATCTCCATTCTGCTTTTCCCCGTTCCTCTCCCTCGCCTCCCATGCTCCCACGACGGCCGCCTCCTAAATCCTCGCCGCGCCATCCCACACCTCCCACTGTTCTTCTCTCCATAGCAGCAGTAGCCGTCGCTTTCTCTTCACGGCCGGAGTCCCGGGGACGAGATGCCATGTCGCCGCCTCACAACCCACCGTTCTCATCTTCTCTTCCTCCCACCTTCTCCCGCGTCGCCGGCGCCTAACGCCATCGGGATCCCCGCCTCTCCGTCGCACTGCATCGAGCACGGCCAAGGCTACCACCAGCTGCTGCTACCACCGTGTCCTCCTACGCCCTCTCTAGATCCCCCTCCGTCTACGGCTCCGATGACTGCCTCGTCATGTGGCGCCTCCGCATCTCGCTCCTCTACAAGGCGGCGGCGCCCATGCACTTCACTCCCTCCGAGGTGGCCCCGCTCGGCCACCCCGTGCTCCGCCTCTCCACGCCCGATTCAGAGGTCTCCAGCGCCGCGCGACGAGCTGCTGCACCAAGTGGACACTCGCTTCGAGGGCAAGCCCCGCGTCGCGCTGTTCGAGCGGACGGCGCGCGCGTTGCTGGCGGTCACGGCGGCGGAGAAGATGGCCGACCTTGTGCGACTGTAGCACCGCAGCGCGGAGCGGCATCTGGAGGGCATGGCAGCCAAGGTGGCGGAGATGGTGGAGAAGGCTGGGAAGGGGAGAGACGTGGTGGAGGGCGCCGAGGTGAGGAGGGTGGGGAAATGGTAAGGGACGCCATGGAGGTGATGTTGGAGCACGCCAGGATGGAGGAGAAGGTTCTCTTCCCTGATATCTAGAGGTTTAGTTGAATCTTGGAGCACACCAGGATGTTGGGGCACGCCAGGACGTAGTTGAATCTTGAAACTAATACCACAGACCAGCCATTCCCAGCATTAGCAGGCCATGGTTTGGTAATTTTTATTCTCTTTCACTTGTATGGAAATTCAGCTACATCTTTTTTTTGCCTCTTAAACTCTTTCAACCCAAAGAGTTTCGTTACATATGCTAACCATTGTTTTCACTCAGGTCAAGTGAAAAAAATAATCTTCTATAAGAACACCAGAACAACATCGTCGAATAAGGTTTCAGGTATTTCTTTGGAAAACCCTGCAATTACACATACTAAAGTATAGTGCAGAAAAATGTTTGGTCATGGATTTGCTGAAACATATACAGTGTTTGACACTCCACTTAACACCTTATTGTTTTGCAGCACCGCAGATTACCATGCCGTCATTGTATGTCCTTACATATTATATGGTCATATTTTTTTAGTGAGGATGGTTGTAATATTCGAAATGCTCTGTATACATGTTTTACTTTGAAATGGACCTACATATTTCTTAGCCATGGCTATTCTTATGAGCCTTTAAAGTACTGCTGTTCTGGAGGCTTTTGAAAATACATTGAGCTCAAGATTTTTACGTTGCAAGGCAAAATGAGTCATTCCATACATTGGTACAGAATCCTTTCCTGATCCTCTAGATCATACCGCACATTTGTTTCTAAACACATCTTGCTGGAAATAGGTACATCCATATGGTTCCGGTATATCAAATAAAGATACTACACGTTGTTTCTGTTGGCAAAATATTATGCATACTAAAACATAGAGCACAAAAAAGCTTGGTCATGGATTTGCTGAAACATATGTAGTGTTCTACACATGATTCTGGCTGACATGTTCATTATGAGACACAGTAAAGAAGCTATAACTTGTTGTTTGCTAAGTGGTTTATTTTTCTGTTGCTAATATAGCCACATCATTGAAGTATATATAAGAAACAAGGATAAAACATTGGAACTTTGCTGTGTTGCAGTGGGACATCAGAGAAGGCAATGGTGGTTCTTGGCAGCCTCCCGGGCATTGCGGAAGGTTGTGAGGCTGTCGTGGAAGCTAGGGGGATACCCGCGCTAAGTCTGAATACGCAGCTCAATTATTTGAGCATTTGTCATACATCCAAGACTTTCGATTTTTTCCCCAGGTTTTCTCCCTTTTCTAAGAAGGTTTGCTGCTCCGCCTGCACCAGCGTTTGGGTGGATAAGGACTGGTTGCACTGGTTCAATTAGATCTGAGTTCTCATTAGATTCCTTTGCCGTATCAGTTTTGTAACTGATAAGGACTGGTTGCACTGGTTCAACAATGTAGTTAGCTGAACAAACACCAAAGATTCAATTGGGTGGATAAGGACTGGTTGCACTGGTTCAATTAGATCTAAGTTCTCATTGAATTCCCAATTTTACAAATTCATAAAATATGAATTGTGATCTGAGTTCAGTTAGATTCCTAATTATGCAAATTCGTATCAGACTATCAGTTACACAACCTGCATTCTACTTAATTTCCCAGGCCAAGATATGAACTTTCTTCTGTTAACCTTACCGCGGACCTGTGGCAAGACAATAGCATTTTCATTTAGTTCGCAACAAAATTTATGTTGAAAGTAGCTTCAGAATCATGTGTACAACACAAACTCACAACTTTTTGTGAACAATGTAGGAAGAAGAATTTACAAGCTTGTCAATCAGAAGATTGAGGAAGAGGCAAATGCGTAATTTCTTTGTTTGTCTCATTGTTTCTCAAGTAAGACTTATTATCTGATCTCTTTAGTTTTTTTAGATTGCTTATTTTTCACAAGGGCATATGAAGTCAGTGAATGTGCATTGGCAATCAAAAGTTCGCTGGAAAGTATCATGGTTTCAAATTTTTTCCAGTTTCCTAGCATGTGTTGCTATATCTCCATAGGTTCTATCCCCGTCATTTCATTTCTCTTGATCACAGTCACATTTGTTCAACTCGCGCGCCAGGGCGCGCGCGGGTTTCTAGTCTTTCTATATTAAAGGTGGCTAACTTGAGCCTCAGCCACGGCGTCCATGTCGGCATTTTTTCTTGGACCGTCTGATTGTGTTCGCTTTGTTGCGCGCCGTACGATCTGATCGAGCGTTGTGCTCACAAACGCTGGCTCTGCTTCGTTGTGCGATGCCTCTGCCTCGCCACGTTGCTTGCATGCGCTGGCTCTGCGTCTTCGTTCGCTGCCTCTGCCTCACCACGTGTGTCTGCGCACTTGCCACTGAGAGAAAAGGCTCCCAAATGCATTTCCTTCGATACCTTTCTTCCTTTGGTCTTCTCTCTCCACCGGCACTAGAACCGGTCGCCACCGAACTGCTGGTTTGTGCTCCTCGCAGCGACCTGGCTTCCCTCATCCTTCACCGCCGCCCCTAACTCCTTCTCCTTCCCCACGACCACCCCCTCCTTCCTTCCTCGAGGAGTTCCGCACTCTGATGTGTTGGCTGCTCCAGTGCCTCAGGGTGGCGTGCACGAGCTCCTTTCTGAGCTTTTCTTCACCTGGTTCTTTCGTCATCTTCCTTTTGGTTGGATTTGATCGGTCTTTGTTCCCCCCTTTCTCCCGGAGCGCTAGCGACAACGATTGGGAGGGCGTGGAGTGCACGGAGCTCGATGAGGAGTACAGCGCCGCCTTCGCCTTCGTCGAGGCCTCAGCCGCCTCCGGTACGAGCATCCCCGAGGAGGCGTTGCTTAGGCTCTACGACTGTACAAGATCTCCACCGAGGGGCCCTACACCGCGCCGTAGCCATCCACCCTAAGGAACGAACTGACCCCAACCTCCCCCCACCTTTCTTGCCATTTTCCTTGAGTTCTTGGGAAAGGGAAGGATTTAAATTGCGGTTTCTTGTTGTTGGGATTGTGCAGGTCGAGGGTATGCACTCGGGCTCCAACATCGAGGCCTTCATGGAGGCGCTGAACCGTGAGATGGAGGGCAACGACAGCGGCAATAGCAGCGCCGCCACCGCCTTCTCCTCCCAGTCCCAGCCTCTGGATCACGGCGCTGGTGAGCCCCCAACTCAATTAATCCTTGTAGATGGTTTCCTTGTTCCAGGATCGAATTCGGGGCTACGTATTTTTTCCAAGAACAGGGGTCGTATGAATCAAGAAACGGTACTACAGGGGTTAGGTAATGTGGTTCTTGGATTTGGGTGAACAATGAAATCAAGAACCATTTCTGTACATGATAGCAACAGAATGTAGCTCCTCAGTTGTGAAACCGGTTTGCAGTTTTAGGTTTAGAGTGCGCACACCATGGGAAATTCTAATGAATGAGCCTATATATGGATTTTTTTTATACTGCACCATGTGAGACTCTCTTGCCTCCTCTCTGAGGGTATGATAGGACTCGAGGAAACAAATTTTATTGAGATTGAGATTAGGGTTTGAAGCTTGTGTCTTCATTTAGATGAGGCAAAACATACGAATTAAATGTTGAAATGCTGAAGGTATGGACAGTCTATTAGAAAAAAAAAAATCAGGCTATTATTCTTAGTGCTCCTTGACTGCTTGAAAATAACATAGAAACATGCCATTTGGCTTAAAGAGTGTGTGTATTGAATTTGTTAGATTATGTAGGTTCTTAAAGAGTGCGTTCTGGTGGTAATGGCTTGCAGAATTGATTACAGCATGATCACTGATGCAGAGGCGAAGTGTCTCATCGCTCCATGAAAGGTGAGAGCAGAATACATAAATCAAGTTCCAATTTGAAATAAAAAGTCATTATCCAAGGAAATATTCCACCCTGAAAACACTTAAATGCTAGAAGCAAGCTCGTTTCCATATCCACACAACTGATTTTTTAATTCCTGCCACTAATATCTAAATTCTAGCTGGAGTGCTTTCTCTGAAAGATACTAAAATTTATCCTCATATGGTTTACCAAGTTCAGTGATTTTCTTGTTGATACAAGTATACAGCATAAATGAACATGTTTCCATTTTAGACATAGCATCTATACAATCTGACTGGTATAGCTATCCTGTTGATTTTACATTTATAATATTCTGTGAGTTTCTCCCAAAAAAAGGGAAGTGTAACATAGATTTATTCATGACTGGCACTGACAGGTCCTAGATGTTAAAGTATTCGACATATCCGAGGGGCCCAATCAATGTCGGTCATCTTGGTTTGACTCATCCTCTCAGGGCATGTACAATGGTATAGACAGCTGATGTCTATAGCAACTATCCATGTCACCTATAGACAACACTAAAGACAGCTCATACAATGGGTTGTGATAATACTCCCATTATAGGATTACTGGACAACACACAATCTTTATTGCTTTTCTTGATTTTGGTGCTACAGTCGGCTGCAGGATTATAGATAGCAATATTCTCTCTCTTCGTTCTCTTTCATCCACGTCAGCAAAAATCCTATGTGGCAAATGCTATAGACGGCTGACATAAGCCTATTGTACATGCTCTCAATTATCTTGGTTTGGTTTCAGTGAGAATGGCCAACTTAGTTCATATGACTCAAAGGTATGTATGCTTGCTAATACGTCATCAACAGTTGAACATGGCTTTAATAATACCAAGAATGTTTCAAACTGAACAAGAACAATTCCAGGGAATACTGAGGGTATTTTCCTGTCGTTTCGGTGGAAGCTGGTGTCCCAACATGAAAGATACACTTCAATACAATTCGTGACTGTGAGTTATTAGGTTCAGTCATCTAGAGACAGCCACCATGAAAGACACACTTCAATACAATTCGTGACTGAGAGTTATTAGGTTCAATCATCTAGTGACAGCCTGTCGGTTCTACTTTGACTCTTTTATGTCTCTATTAGTTGTGCATCCTCTTTACTACTTGCTATGTGGTACAGCACACACACCTTCGTCTCCATGCATGTTTATTCGCATTAAAATCTCTGTTTGTGTATAATTACGTTTACATATTGCGATGTGGATCAGAACTACAGCTTACTCATGCATAGCTAGATCCATATATGGATTTGCAGATCCCAACTGCTTTTATAGTGTAGCTTATTTTTAACGTACTGAACCACAATCCTATACTTTAAATCATGTTTCTTTCCTCCTATCGCTGGCTCTCAAATCAGCCTCCGCGCGCGAAGGCGCGCGCAGGTATCTAGTTACATGACTCATTTGGACTCGTTTGGATCATCCAACGATATGTTCTAAGTGCTAACAGCTCGGTAAAATCTTGTAAGCACAGGGGCTTTTTTTTACTAGAATGCAAACACACGATTAGAGCCATCCGTTTCAATTTAAAGAAGTGTTATTCTAGGCAAAATTGGATGCATGTTTTTTTCCCGAGGATCCATGCTACTTCAAATTATTGTGATTTAAATAGCTAGCGAAATTTTCCGCGCAATTGTGCAGCTAGATATTGTAACATATTGTATTTCTTATATATTTGCCCCTCGAAGATATAGTTGTATCTATTATACAATTGTAATAGCTATAATATCTATATATCTATATCTATATCTATATCTATATATATATAATTAATTTGCATCCTTATAATTTAACCCCACCAAAATAAGTAGCGTAGGTCTTTTCTGTTTCTCTCGATTAAAAATTTCTTATTTATATGCACGCACCCAAAAAGAGGGCCACGTTGGGGAAGTCAATCTCTCGAGATGCGGGAAGTTCGGTCTGAAGGTTAGGGGTGACCAAGTCTACAAGGAGCGTTTTCACGAAAATTTCCACTTTTCTATATATAACCTTATCGTAGAGCTAAAACGACATGAATGTGAGCCACTCTGTTAAAACAAACTATTGCAAAATAAGTTCTCATCCCGCTACGTCTTTTCATCCTTTTCCATATGGACATCCGAGTCTTTGGCTAAATTGGCATTTTTTATATGTAATAGAAAAAGTAGCCATCATTGTCATTATAAGATCGAGGAGGCTGACTAGAAAGGATGAATATGCGGTTTAATTTTTTTTTGATTAAAATCGAGTTTTATGCGAAATTATAAATCAATTTGGTTTTGCTCAATTAAAACCTAAATCAACTAGACTTGAGTAGGTGCAATCCTATAGGGATGAGCATGCAATTTAATTCTATAAAAGTAAATTGCAAGAAAGTAAAGCTCAAGAAAGCAAACCACAAAAATACTTAAACTTTTTTCATGGTGATCGAAAACTTGTCGATTTCCCCTAGTCCACGTTGACGTAAGTCCAAACGAATTGGACCGGCTCCACAAATTAAGCCTACACCTCGAATTCACTCGGGATCGCTCTTCCTCCACTCCGAAGATAGCGAGTACCAAGCCATTTACAACCGTTCGGGTCTTCTCACAACCTTCTTTGATAAAATCACCGGCGCAACTCCTCCAAGCCGTCTAGGTGTCAGTAAACACCAAGAGTAACAAGTCGAAGACGCTCACTTGAACAAATCAAGTATCTAGACTCAATGGATACTAAATCCAACAGCTAATGCAACACATGCACTAGGATTTTGCTCTCTAAGCTCACCAAGTGCAACACATACAAAAGAGATGAGAGGGCTTGTTCTTGCTCAAGGGGAATGAAAAATGGCAATAGCATTCTCCCACAACCAGCCACAAGGGGTATTTATAGACCCACATAAGAAAACTGGTCGTTGGAGGAGAATCGGTAAAAAATCAGGGAAACCAGGTCTGACCACCAACCAATGGCCAGTCAGACCGCTCTTGCTCTAACGGCTATAAATACTAACCGTTGAACGCTCAACCGGACTGACCACCCTCACAAAGGTTGGTCAGACCGGACCAAGGCCGTCGGACCGCAAGGGGTGCGGTCAGACCGCTCCACAAAGGAGTCAAGCTGAGGGGAATACGCCCCTCTCTGGAAAAAGCAAACCAAGGGACCGGTCAGACCGGCCAACACATGGCGGTCAAACCGGGGTCCCACCGGTCAAACCGGTCGCCACTGGCGGTCAAACCGCCAGGTCACAAAGACTAGCGCTTAGTCTGGTCAAACTCAAGGTGGGTCGGTCAGATCGCCCAAGGGGTGTGGTCAGACCGCCAGAGGTGTGAAAAACATATTTTGCATTTCGGTTCAACTCAATTTACAAAACACATTTGCCAATTGATGCATGATGCAAGCAAGGTATGAAATCATGATTCTCAATAAGTTACAAAATACATTTGCCAACTTTTAGAATTACTCCACAAGGAATTTAGTACATAGACTTAAACCATTTGCAAAACACATTCACAAGCTAAAGTCACATGCTACAAGAGTTATTCATGGGCCTCAACTATTTACAAAACACATTCGCAAATATCGACAATATGCTAAAGAGAGCTAGAGCAAGCACTAAGAACTATCAACACAAGACACGCTCAAGCTACTAGTTGAAACCCCTCTTAATAGTACGACAACTTATACAAGCAATTCGGTCTCCACACCAAACACCGAAACCGGTAAAAAAATAAGAAACAAATTCTTAGTATATGCTAGTCATACATTTGCCTTGAACATCCATTTTGGAGCGATCACTTGATGACAAACATCTTTACTCCAAATCTGAGATCTTCACTTGAATATCATCAACATATGATGCTCTTCTTCACCTCATGATTTTGTCTTGATGCTTATCAACATATGATATCATCTTAAGTCTTTATCATCATGGACTCACCATGTTTCACCAACTCGTGGAAAATATTAGTCCACATGACGATTGTCATTAATTACCAAAATACTTCATTAACTCATAATAGCACCGCGGCAAGTTAGTAAGGTCATGTATCGTACTCCGAATCTGTAGAATCCAGGTACCGCACTCCCAGTTCGCGGATCGAAACCGCGAAAGGAACATACTGCGGACTGGAACCGCGGAAAATGGCTTTGTCAACAGTGCTAAATAGTATTTTTGCTACTGAGATATTGTTGCTACAGTGCTAAACAATATAATAATAGCTTCGGACTCTATTGCTACAGCCCCCCCCCTTCGACACATGCTGCGGACTGGAACCACGACATGTGTACTTGTAGTGCTCCCACCTTCCTTTCACGATATCGGACCGCATCAGCCACGCTTACCGCGATCCGAGAGCGCTATAGGTGACTATCACGATCTGGGAGTGTTGTAGGTGACTTGCCTAGCCTCTGCAGTGCCATTTTTGCAATTGCATGCGAGCGGAACTACTTTTATTATTACGAATAAAAAATGTGCCCAAACCAGCCAAAAACTCTGGACATCCCTATCATACAGTTAAATCGGTATGGATGGGAGTTGCTCAATCAAAATTCTTCTTGCAAAATGAGTTGTCAATTGATCACATTTGCATTCTTCCTTTGTATTTCCCTTTTTATGGTTGTCCATATTAAATGCGTTGTTAAAATGGCATCAACACACGATGTTCCATTAGAAATACTAATAAATGTTTTAGAATGAAAGAGAGCGCGATGCGTGGTTAAATCCTCGCTTCCTGGTTGATCTGGATAGAGAGGAACAGTTGGCTCTTCAACAAGGTGTCATCGCTGCTAGGGTTGCTCCTTCAGAGGATCTTTGACGAGCTCAGTCTCTGGCATTCAGCAGGACCTCTGTGTCTTCAGTCGCTACCAATGCCGGAGTAAACTCGAGTTCAGTGCAGTTATAGGTCATTAAGTAGTTGTGTCTTCCCCCATACTTCCTAGCTTTTGTGTTCATGCTTTTCCTAGCCTAGCCTTCTGTTCTTCATATTTTTATTTCGCGTTTGGTTTGTGTCGGTTCGTTGTATGATTGATCACTTGTAATCTCTACTTAATAGAATGATGCACAAGTCTTTTGCGCGTTCTCGAAAAAAAAAAGAGAGTGAAAGGTTAAGAGAATTTTACCGCCAAAAAATATAATAATTTTGGCTTAAGAGAATTTTACCACAAAAAATATAATAATTTTAGCATCCTTTTTTGCAAGGGAAATAGTCTATCTATCTATTATCTTATTAAAGGAATAGAAAAAAATCACCACATTCGCTCCCAATATCTAGAAAATTCCAAAGTTAATCAGTAGAAAAAGAATTTTTTTTACACTGTCTATTATGCCGGGTTTAGATTATAACGGTCTAGATTAAAAGAAAGAATCCATATCAAGTACAATCCAAGATATTTAAATTTTGAAAAATAAATAAATAAAATAAAATTAGCAACATGATTTCGATATGAATTCCAGCGTGAAATCCATAAATAATTGTAATTCAGAATAAAAAATAAAGAAAAAATAGGAATTGGATTTGTATACGAATTCTAGCAAAAAATAACTGAAATTTGGAATAAAAAATAAATAAAAATTACAATTTGATTTCCATACGAACTCCATAATAAAATACCTAAATAATAATTAAATAAATTTAGAAATTTGGATTTGTACACAAACAACAATAAAAAAAATTAAATTTGAAAAAAAGCAATTTGATTACATACGAATTCCTAAATAAAATCCATAAACAAATATAATTTAGAATGAAAAAACTAAACAAATATAGCAATTGGATTTACATACGAATTCCAACAAAAATAATTAAAATTCAAAATAAAAATAAAAATTAGCAATTGGATTTGTATACAAAATCTACTAAAAAATAAATAAAATTTAGAATTAAAAAAATAAAATAAAATTAGCAATTTGATTTCGGTATCAATTCCAAAGTAAAATCCCTAAATAATTTTATTTTGGAATAAAAATACAAAATGAATTTGCATACTAATTCCAGCAAAAAATGATGAGAGGAATAAAAAAATTGCAATTTGATCTCCATACGAATTAGAGAGTAAGTTCCTAAATAACTAAAATTCAGAATAAATTAAGTAAAATTAGAATTTTGATTTGTATACGAACTCCAATAAAAATAACTAAAATTTTGAACAAAATATTAATAACGAGGATAGAGTGAATAGTGTCAAAGGAGGCGCAAAGAGTGAAATGACATCGATCTGTCCTGCAATAAGACATTGACTCATGGAGAAGCTAGGAGCTTAGGTAGCAACGACGTAGGTGAGGACAATGTCGTGTTGCTCACCTTAGCCATTCGATGAAGACAATATTGTGCTACTGATCGGAGTCATCGAAGAGAAAATCCATAGTTAAAGGAGCCAATGGCCGCAAAGACTAGTTGTCAGAACCCGGGATTAACATCCTAGATCCTCTGTGCATTTCTGAAATAGTCCCATGATCAGTCGCTAGTTCACACAGTAAACAAATATGGTAACAAATTCATATCACAACTTTATTAATAAACAACAACATTTAATACAAAGAGGCTTACAAGTCAGCAATAAAGAACACAACGAAAGACGAAGAAGTAGTACGGTCCAGCGACCTGCCACAGGCAATCAACTGGGGTAGCGGCCTAGTCGTCGAGATCTATACCGGTAGCAAAGTCCTTCTCCTCTGAAATATTGTTTGCATAAAGCAAGTATGATCACAACTTTCGTGCTCGCAAGTTACACCCGTCAAGTAACAGAATGACATGCATACATACATTGACATTAAATACCATACTAAGTTCAAAAGCTCAAGTTTTATAAAATCTAAAATAGATTTTGAATTGATAAAGATAGTGTAGGCACCAACCTAACACCAACATAAACACGGGCACCAACCCGGGGCTTCAACCCATAACTTTTCTCATGGACACCCATCCATGTCAAAACTGTTTTACAAAAATATTTTGAAATCAAAATCAAAGTCTAACTTTGAGCAGTTCGGCCAGCATGTCCATAACCGTGGACACGGCTATTCAAATAGTTTTACACTCTGCAGAGGTTGTACAACTTTACCCACAAGAGATAATCAACTTGCACTGTCCGCATCACACACTTTCGTAGGTGTGCGACTAAGTGATTATCATGAGGCCTTTACAATGTCCTATCTTAATGTATTTATGCCCGTTAAGGTTTTGCTACCATTGGACTAACCATCCTCCGGGAGCCCCCTCTTGTGCCAGGTGGGACTACTATCTGACCGACACCCACACCAACAATGTAGCACAAATGACACTAAGACATCACAAATTATTTAGCCAAATCTGTCCCATTCCAGACTTGTGGTAGTACGGTAAGGCGTAGCATCATGTGCTCGAAGATCGGTCCTTAACTGACTTGGGCATCTTCCCAATAAAACTCTGGGTCTTAACCCTAACCAGATTAAGCCCGTGCATAAACCTGCACCCACCAATTATTCATTTCGCCTAAGTCCAAACCTATTTTTCTTTTATTTTCCAAGTAACAGCATTTTATAAACCTTCTATGGTAAAAGAGTACCACAGAACCAATTTAAATCGAATTTGGAAGATTTGGCTAAAAACTTTCCAAATACAAGATTTGATCTAAGCCTTGGCTAAGCATATGATTAATTTTAATATCAGTTTGTCTAATTGTGACAAGGTATTCACGTCCAACATTCAAATTGGTCATACAAGGAAGATTGGAATAACTAGGTAATTAAAATAGGGAATTAAAATAATTGTATAAACATATGCATGCAGTAATAATTTAAAACAGAATGTAAATAATTTGAAATAATGGGATCAATATGATTAAGGGTATAACTTGCCTTGCTTGATGAGGTGATGTTGTTTTCCTTAACAGATCATCGTATTGAGGTGATGTTGTTTTCCTTAACATGTCACCTAGTACTCACAAGTACTTTCTTTAGGAAGTCCAAGTGTACAATCACGATAATCATACAGTCAAAATCAATCCTCTTATATGCTCTTCAAATGGCGTCGAAATCTAACTCTCCGAAGTCGTCGAAATCTATACACGAAATAAGCCAAATTCAAATAAAATTCAAATAATAATTCAAATAAACTCCAAATTAAATAATTTTGGTTTGGTTGGCTAGATATTGAATTTAGATAAATTTGGAAATTTGAATCATCCAAATCGGAGTTCGGATGCAAAAGATATGAGCTTTAGAATATTGCAATAACATAAAATGATAGAATTAGGTTTTTCTGAATTTTGGAAATTATTTTTCAAAATGAAAATCGAATTATTGTGCAACATGACGTCAGCGGGGAATTTCTTTTTCCCGGCCGAATTATTTTCCTAAAGGAAAATATTTTCTTCCTCTGACATGTGGGCCCAAGTCAATGGACTAGGCCCATGGCTTGGTCAAAGTCCACCGTGGACTCGATGTACGTGAACAGTGCACGGGGGTGGGGTGCTGGCGCTGTGGGGTGACATGGCACCACGTGGCGCTGACGCAGGCGCGAGGTGCCGAGGTGGCGCCACCGTAGCACACACATGTCCATGCCACGTCGGTGCGTGGCCGGCGGTGCCGGCTAGCGGCTCGCCGGCGTTTGGCGGCGTGTTGGCTTGAGTGGGTGATACCAACAGAGAGAGGATGTGACGGGGAGTTCGGAGCTTACCGCGGTGTGCGGGGACGCGAGGTATTCGCCGGCGGTGAGGTCAAAAGCGGCGGCGGTGTTGGTCTTGCGGCGGCGACGAGTTTTGGCGGCCTTGGGCTCGGGTGGATGAGCGCCCCGTGTCCGCGTAGGCATCGCGAAGCCGGAGGTGTAGACGAAGTGGGTGGAGGGGCCTTGGTGGCAGCGGAATCGAAGATAGACGGAGCTCGACCGGCGGTGATGAAATTCAAAGAAAACGGGCGCTAGAAGCGGAGAGGTGAGCGGTGGTTGGCGGCGTTGGGTTGCAGGGGAGGATGCGCACCCGGGCGTCCTTTTATGGGGGTCGGGGAGAGGTGAGGGAGGAGATCGGGACGGCGAAGGCGGCGGCGGCCGATTCAAAATCCCAACGGTTTCAGGCGTGATTGAGAGGGCAAATGACCGGAGATGGGGCGGCGGGACGAGGGCATTTTAATGCATACGCGGGCACGGAGAATGGGGCGGGATTTGGGGAGCTGACGGAGCTCTCGTGCGGCAAAAATGGCGGCCGATGCGGGTATTTTCATCCGACGGTGCGGGGAAGCGGAATGGCGTGGGGGCGTGTTGGCCATCGGATTTTCATCCGACGATGGTGATCGCGCGCGCGAGAAAAGAAATGGCGGCCGGTGCGTGGCGGGCTAAGTGGCCAGGCGTGGGAGGAGGAAATGGGCCAAGTAGGTTTCGGCCCAATAGGGTTTTTAGGATTTCAATTGATTTTCTTAATTAATTTAATTCCAGATAATTAGAAAGGGCTTTAGAATATAGCAAATTAAATCAAAAAATTATGAGAAAATTCACAGAAATTCCCTTATTTATTTTGGACTTAATAAAAATAGTTCTAATTCATAATTGGCTATTAATTTTGCAAAATACATTGTTTTGGCTTTAAAATGCATAGGAAAATCCTTTTAAAATCTCAGAAATTCTTAGAAATTAATTAAAATTTTATATTTCAGTTCAAACCAAATAAAACTTCAAGAACTTCAAATAAATTTTAAATTTTGACTTTTAAACTTCAGAAATTCAAATAAAACATTGAAACTCTTTCAAATTTCAGAAAATCCAAATAAACAATAACTTTATTTATTTTATTTTAGTAACAGCACTTTGGGATGTTACACTAGTGGTGAGCATCGACATTGTTAAAGAAACAAGTGGCCAAAGAAGCTCGATAATAGGGAAGCCCTGGAAGAGAAGAGATGGAGCTTTGCATTGAAGACGATCTATGAAAGATATGGGGTCATCGGGTAGCTAGGAGCGTGTTATCGCTGGTGAGGGGCACGATGTCACTGACGATAGCGATGGCGAGAAGATTCTTTGTATCATGAGACGACGACTAAAGCAAATATGTCGGTATCAATGAAGATGAGAGGTTGTCGTGGTTAGTGAGGTAGCCACAATGTTGAGTTGCCTAACGTCGAAGGAGAGGAGTGACCAACATAGAAAAATAGGACATCGAGGGTGTAAACCATCATGCATGTGTATATAAATGCATGCACCCGTACGAATATAAGCGTAGGCGTACAAAAGCAAAGGAGCAAAGAGCTTGGAGTAGAGATGACGCAACTACAAGGAATAGACTTAGGATCACGGGTGTCCCCGATAGGGATCAACGACGGTTGCATGTGTATGCGTGTTTGGTGTCGTAACGCTCAACATTAAGCAATAATTGAAGAGAAGTAGAAGATAATTATGTGGTAGAGTATTACATTAGAAGGGGTAGCAGCTGAGAGAGCTCGATCAAGAATTGGACTTATTGTTTGAGGTTGAAGCAGAAAAGTTGAGGTGGCAAGAAGAGATAGAAGACACACGTTTCGGATGGACGATAAGTTCAAAGTAGGTCGCTCATGGTACATTGGTGTATATGTGAGCAAGTTACTCTAAGACCATGTGAAGTAATAAGATAATTTGTCGCACACGTAATCAACACATTGCTTAGATTAAATAGAGATATATGTGCATGCATATATTTTGAAAAAGAGTAACTAATGGAGGAATAATAGGGTATGCAGCTACATGAATCCATACATAATAGAGAGTGGTTATATTTCTAAGAACCCCAGCAACTTATTATGTTCAATGATTTTCTTCCATCAAAACTCATACTTCAATTATGTTCATCATATTGTACTTTTCTTCATGTTTCTGTTGTCATTTCCAATGTTTATGATGTCTTAAAAATCTAAATAACTTACAAGATATGTAAATATATTTTCAAGCATCTAAGTTATATCATTTGATACTACAAACTTTGAAACAAATTTTGAAACACATTCCAACCTGCTAGTTTTTACTTAAGAAAGATGTTGGCATTAAAGCATAGTAATTTGGTTTTAGACCACGAAGCTCACAGATTTTGTAAGAAACATATAGTTTCGTGAGAACCTAGACCTAACTAGTTTTAGTTGTCTAGCATGTGTGTGTATATATTCTCAAGTCTACGTGTAGACAAAAACTATTTGACTAGGCCACCATACCAGATACCACATCATGTTTGTGTAAGTAACTTTGCTGATCTTCCTAAAAAAAACAAGAGGAAAAGTAATCTTGACGTTCTACTACTAAGCTAGAAGTCTAAGACAACTGTTTGAGGGTGTAGAGGGCGATTTACACTGTGTAGAAGATTTGCTTTATCCATTTTTGCTTCTAATTGTGTTTTGTCATAACGAAAACATATCCTATATCGTGAATCTCCGAGTGGAATGATACAAAGCTCTTCATGTATATATAAACCATCGGATTCTATCGCGTTCATTAAACACTATGGCATACATCACGCCGAAGTTCTCTGGACTGTTAACTCGCAACACAAGTACCCGTGTGTGGATCCTTTGTTCGTCATGCAAAAGATTTGCCATGTGTTTTGTGGCTGTGAGTACAGGTTTCTGATCCAACCTATTTGTAGTTTTGTACTACCCTGAACATGTTCCGATGCACATTCATCCTTCAATCGATTTGGCCAGAACGAGTCTTGCTCCGAGCAATGCACATGCAGATGATGGAGAGGAATCCGAGAGGCCGAGACGTAGCCTAGAAACGGAGTCCGACACCTGTCAAAAGTGTTTAGTTAGTATTTTTGGAGATAACTTGTAATTGGTTTAGATGTTCAGTTTGATATCTGTATCTGAACTGTAATCGTAATTGGGTTGTTGCCGATTACAACTGTAGCCCATCTGGCAATATCTTTGCCGAGTATATAATACAGAGCACGCTGTCCTGATTGGATGCACAACTATTCTCCTTCTGAATCCATTAGCATTGAGTGTTTTTACATGGTATTAGAGCCCTCCAACTCCAACGAGATGACATGCTCAATCATAGCTTCTGTTATACGCGACGGCGGAGGAACGACGAAGTAAACAAGATCAATCGCAGAGAGACACGAGATTTAACGTGGAAAACCCTCTCAAGCGAGAGGAAAAACCACGAGCGCGGCCCGACAACAATCTTCACTATATCGGGTGAGGTTACAACGCTGGGATTTACAACTCTAATTTCGATATCCCAAACAGCAGCTACAGAAATATATATCGTGAAACCCTAATTCGACTAGGATCCATCTGCGGGGCTTCGCCGCACTCCCCAGCGTCCACTGGTGCACGGGCCTTGCACAATGGGCCGCTTCAGGACTTCGCTCCGCTCCGGACCTAAGCCTCCGGCGAGGGGCCTCCGCTACGCTCCGTCCAGAAGCTGGCCTAGTTGATGAATAGAATTTGGATCACAAATCAACAGCTTCCACCAGCGCAGCCAGCTCCTCAAGCGTCGTCGTCGGCATCCTCCCTACACCTTCCTTTCCTTTTCACACCTCGTCAACGTAAAGTTCTCCAGGGACAACTATCTTCTATGGAAAGCACAACTGATGCCATATCTCCATGGACAACAGCTATTGGGCTACATCGACGGCTCTATTCTTGGTCCTTCACTGACGGTCACCTAGATCAAAGAAGGTCAAGAAGACCAGGTGCCAAATCCGGCATACTCGATGTGGATCCAACAGGATCAGATCATCCTGAGCACATTGCTCTCCTCACTGGTGCCAGAAGTACTCTCGCATGTTCTCTTCCTCACCACGTCCAGGCAATGTGGGCTGCTCTGGAACGCATGTTTGCCTCGTGTCCCGCATGAGAATCATGCAGATTCAGAGAGAATTTGCGAACTCTCGCAAGAAAGAAGAAGAATCGATCACTGACTACGTCAACAGGGTCAAGCATCTAACTAACACACTGGCATCCATTTGTGTACCTCTTCACGATGAGGAAGTTGTCACATATATCCTTGCGGCCTTGACAATGAGTTTGATGCTCTTGTCACCTCTGTCACTACTCGTTCAGATGCTATATATCTCCCTTAATGATCTCTATGCGCATCTTATAAGTTATGAGATGCGTCATGCACACAACAATATTGTTTTATCAGGATATTGATTCCTTGGCGAACCTTGCATCACGCAACAAGGAAATTTGCTATGGGAATCGTGGTCATGGTCGTGGCTGCAGTGGCGGTAGTGGTTGAGGTGGACAACAGTATGGCAATCAAGGTGAGGGCACACGTCGCAACGATTCAATGCCAATGAAGGGAGATCACAGCAGCGCTTCAATGAATGGAGACCAGTGTGTCAACTCCGTGGAAAAGTTGGGCATCTTGTGTTCAAGCGTTACCACATATTTTGATCACGTGTTTCAAGCTCATGAACCTCATGTTGTAGTTGCAGTGTCCTCATACAGCGTTGACACAAATTGGTATGCGAATTCAGGAGCCACCGATCACATAACTGGTGATCTCGACAAGCTAAGTGTTAAGGAGAAGTACTCGGGCAAGGATCATGTCCAGACTGCGAGTGGATCAGGTATGATTATTCGTCATGTTGGTCATACTCTCTTTCAAACTCCTTCTGCTCCATTACATCTACATAATGTTCTTCATGTTCCTCAAGGCAACAAAAGTTTCCTCTCAGTTCACAAACTAGCCACTGACAACAATGTCTTTCTTGAATTTCACCCTGAATTATTTGTTGTAAAGGATCGGGATACGAAGAAGCCTCTTCTTAAGGGCAAGTGCACCTAAGGCCTTTATACCTTTCCTTCTAGCAACTCAGCCAAGCGTATCTACACCAGTGTCAATATCACACACGAGAAGTGGCACTCACGTCTTGGGCATCCAGCTTTTCCTACCGTTCAGCGTGTCATTTAGTCTAATGATCTCCCTTGTCCATCTAGTACAAATAAAAACATCTGTGATGCTTGTCGGCAAGCCAAGAACCATCAACTTCCTTTTTCTTTCTCAAATAATGTATATGTAGCTCCTTTATATCACATTTTCATTGATGTCTAGGGTCTTGCCCGAACTTCAGTAGGAGGCTACAAGTACTATGTTAGTTTTATTAATGATTTCAGTAAATTCACCTGGATCTATCTCCTCAAACACAAATCAGATGTATACAAAACTTTCCTTCAGTTTCAATCTCATGTTGAGAGATTTTATTAAACAAGAAAAACATTTGTGTTCAAAGTAACTGGTGGAGAATATCAAAAGCTAAACTCCTTTTTTAAGGAGGTTGGCATCTCTCATCATGTCTACTGCCCTCACACACACCGGCAAAATGGCGCCGCTGAACGCAAGCATAGACATGTTGTAGAAACCAGGCTTGCCTTACTTGCCCACTCATATGTCCTTCTTTGTCTGTGGGACGAATACTTCCAAATCGCTTGTTTCCTAATCAATCGTCTTCCTAGTAGAACCATTGAAAATTCTATTTCCATTGAACGATTGCTATGATCCAAACCTGATTATTGTAACATCCCAAAGTGCTGTTACCAAAATAAAATAAAATAAAAGTTATTGTGTTATTGGAATTTCTGAAATTTGAAAGAGTTTGATTGCTTTATCTGAATCTTTAGAGTTTCAAAAGTCAAAATTTAAAATTTATTTGAAGTTCTTGAAGTTTCAGTTAGTTTGATCTGAAAAATAAAATTTAATTAATTTCTAGAATTTTCTGAGATTTTAAAAGCTTTTTCCTAAGTATTCTAAAGCTAAAACAATTTATTTGCAAAAACTATTGCCAATTATAAGTTGGAACTATTTTAGTTAAATCCAAGATTACTCAGGGAATTTCTGTGAATTTTCTCATAATTTTTGATTTAATTTGCTATTTTCTAAACCCCTTTCTAATTATCTGGATTAAATCAATTGGAAAATCCATTTAAAATCCCTAAATTTCTTTTGGCCGAAACCTAGCTTATCCCATCTCTCTCTCGCGCCCGACCCACTTGGCCCATCTCCGCCCAGCCCAGCCGCAACCACTCCCCTCTTCCTCCCACCGTCCGATGTGAATCGGACGACCATCCAACGCCCATGCCACCCCACTCTCCCAACCGTCGGATGGAGATCCGACAGCCCCGTGCCATCGTCTTCCCCGCGCCCCTTCTTCCTCGCTCAGTCGCACCCGAGCTCCGCCATTATCGCACGCATGAAGCTCCATCTCCGCCACGATTTCCACCCTCTTTCTCCACACGGTCCCACGCATTAACTCCCACGCATCCCGCCGCGCCTTCGCCGGCCATTTGCCCCCTCATTCACGCACGGAATCACCGGAACCGCATCATCGCCGCCGCCTTGCCCGCGCCCGATTCGCCGTCTCCGCCTCGCCTCGGCCCTATTTAAGAGAGCCTCGGGTGCGCACCACCCTCCTCATCCCAACGCCGCCACCCGCTCCTCCTCCCTCGCCCTAGTTCGGCCGCGATTCGGGTTTTCGCCGCCGCCACCGTGCTTTGCTCCGCCGCCCCTAGCGCCTCCTCCGAGCATCCTCCGTCGTCCGGGTCTTCACCTCCGGCATCGCCGCAACTTCGCCGACCCCGTGCGTTCACCCGCCGCCTAAGGATCACCGGAGCTCGCCGCCACCGTCGACCCCAATCACGCCGCCGCCAAAGCCCTCGTCGCCGGCAATTTCTCTGTGCCCGAGCGTCACCGTGGTAAGCATCAGGACCCTCACGCCCTCCTCTCTCGGTTGGTGCCAACCATTTCCCCCGCCAGAGCCTCTATCGCCGACGACCCTAGGACCGAGCGCCCGCCGGCCGTGTGCCACCGTGGCATTGCCACCTCACGGGCACATCACCACTTTTGCCTACGTGGCACACGCGTGGCATCTCGGTCACTGCCAGGTCAGCGCCCGCGTGGCCGGTCCACCGCACCAGCTCGCCCTCGGCTCGGTGGAACCAGTCCACCGTGAGTCGTGTCTATGACACGTGGGGCCCGCGCGTCAGAAATTAATAAATTTCTTTAAATCCCAAAACCCGAGGGTGATGTCATGCTGGCGCAATAAAAGCATTTTCCTTTAGAAAAATAATTCCAATAATCCAGAAAAATCCTAATTCTATTATTTCATGTAATTTCAATCTTCCAGAGCTCATATCTTTTGCATCCGAACTCCGATTTAGGTGATTCAAATTTCTAAATTTGTCTAAATTCAAGATCTAGCTAACTAAACCAAAATTATTTAATTTGGAGTTAATTTGAGTTGTTATTTGAATTTTATTTGAATTTGGCTTATTTCGCGATTAGATTTCGACGACTTCGGAGAATCAGATTTCGACGCCGTTTGAGAGCAGCGTTCAATAAAGCAAGACAAGTTACACCCTTGATCATATTGACCCCACTATTTTAAATTATTTATATTTAGTTTTAAATTATTACTGCATGCATATGTTTATACAATTATTTTAATTCCCTAATTATTCCAATTTTTCCTTGTATGGCCAATTTGAATGTTGAACATGAATACCTTGTCACCATTAGACAAAATAATATTAAAGTAATCATATGCTTAGCCATGCTTATAGACCAAACATGTTTAATTTGGGGAATTTCAGCCAAGAAGCAATTGTTGTTTAAATTGTATCCATGGCATCAATATGTTATGGAAGTTTATGAATGTCATTAAAAAAATGAAAATCAAAATGGTTTGGACTTAGACATAATGGTTGTATGGATTGGTGCAAGTTTATGCACAGGCTCAATCGGGTATGGTTGAGGCCCATGGGCTTTATTGAAAAGTTGTCTAAGTCAGTTAAGAACCGATCTTCGAGCCGCATCTTGCTATGCCATCACCGTACCACCACATGTCCTCGTATGGGAGTAGAACCTGGCTGACTAATTTGCAAAGTTCCATCGTGGTCGATCCAACTGTTTCGGTGGGTTGTCTTTCATGACTATGTTGTCCCACCTGGCTCGAGAGGGGGCCCGAACCCGGAGGTTTTTATTCCAAAGGGGGTGGCGAAACCTTAGAGAGGGTAGACTGCGGAAGAATGGCGCATTGTAAAAGCCTTGTCACGTGCTCTAGACCGCTTACCTAAGGTAGTGAGCGGTGGTATCGACGGATACTGAATAAACTAGAGAAGTCGTGTCTTGTGGGTAAAGCTGTACAATCTCTGCAGAGTGTAAAACTATTCAAATAGCCGTGTCCACGGTCATGGACATGCTGGCAAAGCCACTCAAAGTTGGACTTTGGTTTGTTTTCAAATAACTTTGGATTTCTATCCAATCGGGAATTTTGGGCAGGTAGCCCTGTGATAGGAGGGTACCATTCACCATTCTTGTGTGAATGTTATCTGACTATAAAATTTAGAATTTATAAAATGATTTGTAGTTATAAAATATTTGTTTTGGAACTTAGTACAAGTATTTAAAGAAAATGCTGCTTTATGCAAATCAACTAATAAGCCATCCTTTGTTACACCCATGTATGCATGTCATTCTGTTATTTGACGGGTGTAACTTGCGAGCACGAAAGTTGTGCTCATACTTGCTTTATGCAAACAAAATTTCAGAGAAGAAGGACTTCGCTACCAGTGTGGATCTCAACGACTATGCCGCTACCCTAGTCGATTGCCTGTGGCAGATTGCTGGACCCTACTACTTCTTCGTATTCCGCTGTGTTCTTTATTGTTGGCTTGTAAGCCTCTTTTGTAATAAACTTGTTGATTATTAATAAAGTTGTGATATGAATTTGTTACCACATTTGTTTACTGTGTGAACTAGCTACTGATCATGGGACTAGTTCAAAAATGCACAGAGGATCTGGGATGTTAATTCCAGGTTCTGACAATTACCACATGCTTCGAGTCTTTGGTTGTGCCTGCTGGCCACTCCTGTGCCCTGACAACAACAGAAAACTCCTATTTTGATCTCAATGATGTGCCTTTCTTGGTTATAGTACTATGCACAAAAAGGCTACCAATGCTTGGATTCAAGCATAGGTTGCTTTTACATTTCCAGAGACATAATTTTTTGTGAGTGTATTTCCTTTTACCTCCAGTGGTGATACACCTAGTTCCTCCAGTCCTCTTAATGTTGATTCTATCCTCCCACCTACTGTCGTGCCATCTCCTGAACAACAGATGGATAAACATACTTCTCGCTCTGTTGTGCACACTGATCATTTGTTGCAGATCCTCTACAGCAAGGGAGGTGAACTGGTACTGTAGATGATCTAGTTTGTGTCGACAGTTTACAGCAACCCGTCTTCCCAAGAAGTGATTCTGCCATGACAGACTATTCAATCGGGAACTCTGCCTCGGCAGACGATGCTGCTTCCATGATAGCCGATGTTGTTGTCGATATTACTGATGTCGCCGCTGTTATTGATGCCACAACTGCAACTCAAAGACACTCCATGCGCACAAGACTACGAGACAACATCATCACGGCCAAAGAATACAAGGATGGAACTGTGAGATATGATCCAAATCGAAGAGTTTTTCTGGTCACTACTAGTGAAGACAGAGAACCTACCGATCATCTCAAAGCAATGCAAGATTCCAAATGGAGAAGTGCAATGGATGATGAATTTGGTGCTCTCATTCGGAATAAAACTTGGAGGTTTGTGTCACCACCTCAGCATACTAATGTAACTGATTCCAAGTGGGTCTTCAAGATCAAATTCCAAGTGGGTCTTCAAGATCAAACGAAGGTAGATGGGAGCATTGATCGATGCAACCTCGCTTAGTTGATAAGGGTTTCAAAGAGCACTGCATACTTGATTATGAAGATGCTTTCAGTTCTGTAGTGAAACTGGCAACAATACGGATTGTGCTCTCAATAGCAGTCTCAAGAGGATGGTCACTCCGATAGCTTGACATACAAAATGTGTTTTTGCATGGATACTTGGAAGAAGAAGTTTACATGAAGCAACCTCCTGGTTTTGTGAACAAAGAGGTTCCACACTATATCTACTGGCTTGACAAAACAATATATGGACTCAAACAAGCTCCACGTGTCTGGTATGCTCGGTTGAGTTCTAAGCTTGAGGAGATAGGCTTTATTCCTTCCAAAACAAATACTTAATTATTTATATTTCATCAAGCTGAAGTGACGATCTACATGCTTATATATGTCGATGACATCATTGTTGCAAGTTCATGAGAAAAATCCACTAATGGATTACTGAAACAGTTGCAGGAAGGCTTTGCAGTCAAGGACCTTAGCGGTCTACACTATTTCCTTCGCATTGAAGTCATTAACAATGGTGGTGATATCATACTCATGCAACACAAGTATGCTGCAGATTTACTTCATCGTGCAAACATGGAGAAGCGTAAGATAGTCACAACATCGATGGCAGCCACATAGAAGCTCTCGAAAAATGAAGGAGTACCACTATCAACAACAGATGCATCGAGTTACAGAAGCATAGTTGGTGCGTTGTAGTATTTGACACTCACTAGACCAGACATTTCATTCTCGGTTAACAGAGTTTGCCAATTTCTATCTGCACCGACTGCTACACATTGGAGTGCAGTAAAGCGTATATTGAGGTACTTGAAGTTGTCTACATCAACAGGTCTTAAGATCAGCAGGTTAGATACCAACTTGCTCAACACCTTGTCTGATGCAGATTGGGCGGGGTGTGTATATGACTGACTATCTACCAGTGGATATGTTGTGTTCTTTGGCCAAAACTTGATTTCATGGAGTTCAAGAAAGCAAAACACCGTTTCACGCTCAAGCACAGAAGTTGAGTACAAGGCTCTAGCAAATGCTACAACCAAACTGGTGTTGGTTCAATCTCTGCTCAAAGAACTCATAATCCTTCAAGCCAAGCCGCCCAATTTATGGTGTGATAATCTTGGAGCGATGTACTTGTCTGCAAATCCAATCTTCCGTGCTCGAACGAAGCATATTGAGATAGACACTTTGTTTGAGAGAGAGTAGCTCGTAAGATGCTGGATATTCGGTTCATTTCATCCCAAGATCAGATTGCAGATATCTTCACTAAGCCGTTAGCCAATCAACCGTTTACTTTGTTAAAACACAATCTCAATCTTAGTTAACTAAGTCTGCATTGAGGGAGGCGGTTAAAAGTGTTCGGTTAGTATATTGGAGATAACTTGTAATTGGTTTAGATGTTTAGTTTGATATCTGTATCTGAACTGTAATCGTAATCGGGTTGTTGCCGATTACAACTGTAGCCCGTCTGGCAATATCTTTGCCGAGTGTATAATACAGAGCACGCCGTCCTGATTGGATGCACAACTATTATCCTTCTCAATCCATTAGCATTGAGTGTTTTTTACCACACCAAGGTACATTCATTCGTATGTACAGCATCAGGTTATCTGAATTCTGAAGAATGGCTGCCCCAGTAAAGTCTCCTGCCATTCAGTGCCCTGCTTCCAATTATGCCACTCTATTCCCGTGATAAGACCAGCAAATTAAAAGCGATGCTGCAGCCGTGCACAGGCTAAATATCAGTACAGAGAGTAGAGAGCACCCGGCCCCGGGGGAGCGCAGGGCATGAACTCTTCAGGGAGACATTCAGACAGAGACAGGCTCGGCGAAGAAACGCAGCAGTGCATAAATGCCGCATAACCGCAACCCTGCCTGCATCGGGTGCTCCTGCTCGATCGAGGGATATAAATGAGAATCACAGAGCAGAGAGCAGACGCAATGCTCCGGCGTTTTTTTTCCCCACTGCGATTTTCATTCTCTTGGACAGAGCGCACCGGCGCAAGCAAAAGAAACGGATCTTTGTCTCATTGTCCGGGACGTCATGCGTCGATGGCAGCAGCGGGTATATAGTGTTGAAAACCGCCCAGACCGGAGTCCCGCCCGGTGAGGCTCATCCCAAACCCTATGGCCGTAGCCTATAAATAGTGGAGTGCTATTCATTGTAGTTGATTGATTGATGGATGAAGAAATAAAGAGAAGCAAGAAGTCCCCCTACATCTCTGTGTTCTATCTCTTATTCTGTTCTTGTGTTCATGCATTGTTCTTACGATTCTACGCTTGTTTACGAGGTAATCGCTTGGACTGGACTCGCCAGCGACGGTTCCTCAACACGTTACCAGCACGATCGACTCTCCTCGCATCGAAAAGGTAACCGCCGATGAACGACACTCGTAGATTGAATCGCTTTTTCTAGATTGCTTTCACCCGCAAATTTGGTTTTCTAGATTGGTTTTCACGGTGCAAACCGCCTAATCTACCGTGAGCCGACTTGAAGTCGCCGCCGCCGATCGGTGGGTTGCATGAAAGAGTAGATGATGATTGTACCGTAGGTTGTATACGCAATGCATGAAAGGCATCATGTGCACGCATCGCCGCAGCGGTACCGTCACTACCTCCGCGATACGTTACCGGTCGGCATAGTCCGCCATCACGCATCGCCACGGAGGCAACGACAGAGCCACGCCGCTAGCACGCGGCAGGCATGCACATGTCGGCATGAAGTCGCGCCTATGTTGCAATTCTGCATTACATTACATTGCAACGCATCTTATGAACAGTATGCATCATATATGCATCGCATGAACAGTAACTTGAAAGAAGAGAAAAAAAAGGGCACACGCGACCGCGATGCGCGCGGAACTCAGCTCGGTCGCGCAACGGCCGCTTTGAAGCGCCACCACCCGCCTCCTCGTTGCCGCTTGAAGCGGCGCCGCCACGCGCTAGCCCCGCGCGCCGCCTCGGCCGAAGCGCCCAATGCCGCATGGGAGCACCGTGTCCGCCCAAAGCCGCCGGTGCCGATGGATCGTCGCTGCTGCGCATGCCCGCAGCGAGCGCCGTCGGCGCTCCGACCGCGCAGACGCGCTCGCATGCGCGCCCGCGCTGCCGCAGCGGCCTCCGGCACCGCCAAAGATGCGCCAGAGCGCCTCCGACGACCGCGGCGCCGGCAGCGCGCCGCGCGCCTCCGCCACCACCGTGTCGTGCTCCGCCGCCCGCCGCCACACGGCGTTGAGCCGCCGCCCGCCCGCCGGCGCGCCCATGCGCGCGGCAGCGCGCCGCACCCTCCAGTGCCACCGGCCCGAATGCCCCGAGCACCCACACCGTGTCGTCGGTGCTGCTGGCCGCCGACCACGCACCCGACGTCGTGTGCTCCTGCAAGGAGTAAGAAAAAGGGAGAAACCCTATATTCACTTCCCCACACGTTTGGGCCAAGAAGGCCAGCACGTTTACAGGAGACATGCATGGGCTACGGTGGGCAAATGGGCTGGAACAAGGAATTTGAAAAAAAAAATGCAAGCAAAGGGTCAAAGCCGAATTGAAGAAAGACACATGCATGGCCAAATTAAAGAAAGGCATGGTCATGGGCAATGGCCGGCCGGCCGGCCCAAACGGAAATGCAAAGTAATTCGGTAAAAAAAAAAAAAAAGGAAAAGGAGAATTTTGCAATAAAGTCCCTCGAAATTCTGAAAATTACGAGGATATTTGTACAGTGAGGAAATTTTGCCGAAAGGACCTCGAAAAATATAAAATTGCGCGTAAATTCTCTCAGAATTGAGATTTCGCATTTTAACCTCGAAACTTGCGCTACGAAAAATCATTTTTCCACAGAAATGACTCTAAAATTCAAATTCTTGCATATTTGAGCATTTGAAGCATATTTAACTTTGTTATTGTTATTTCTATGCAATTTATTTATTGTATTTACTGTTTTGATTATCTGTGATTGTTTATATTGCTTTTAATCATCAAAATAGCAAGAAATCATGAAAATGCATAGAAAATACGGAATACGAACTCGAGTTCGATGAGCATTATGAGAATTTTGCAACCATTATATGCAGATTACTAGCAAGAACCCTTTAAACTTTTGCATGAATATAAATATGATCGCATCACGAACCAAGAGTTCAAAGAACTCGACCAAGATGGCGATTTTGTATAAAATTTGTATCGAGTCTTCAATTCGTGGTAATGTAATCACGGATGAGCGTAAGATGGAGAAGATTTTCTACCTTTCACCCGAACGCGTGCAATCCGCACGCAACTAATGTCAAAACGGCTACATGCAGTATGTCGAATTAATTGATATCATGCAAGTTGAGAAAGCTCAAGATGATGTTCTAGGAAAGAACTTCATCTTGCACCACCTAGTAGCAATGTTGGCCATGAAGCCACTGTTAGTAGCTACAGGTGATGAAGCCTCTCACAAATGAGAGGAGCAAGAAGGGTAAGGTCGTGCGTCGCACATTATTGATGCTTTACGCCTAAGAAGAAGGGCAAATGATAGCATGAGGCATACCTCGCCATTGCAGCACAGAGGATCCACATCCATTAGTCGCACTTATGAATGTGAAAAACCCAAGAGCACCCCATCATCCCTCCTTTGGACATCGCGGCGACCACACCGTAGTCGCCAAGAGGAGAAGATCGCGCATGGAGCCGATTTAGCGAAGTTCCGAATACTTCGCTTATTAGATCCAAAGGCACGATTGCACTTGACCTTTATAGAAACTTGCGATTTGTAATTGAAGTAGAATTTTAAATTATTGAATAATGGTTGCAAGCTCTAGGAGAGCAAAGCATTAAATTCTTATTATGAGTCCTGCAAGACTTATTTTCCGCTTTTATAATAGCAAGTTACGCTCGATATCCAAGTATTTTATTTATGCGTTGCTTGCTGCTCGCTACATATTAATAAAGTACATTATATTAGAACGCGTGTGGCGCTCTATGGAGGAAGTGTGCTTAGCATGTAGCGGCACAACGAATACCATCCCGAGAGAAACAGAAAAAATTCATCGATCACAGAATGTTGGTAGTCTTACGACACGCAGAAATGATACTTGTATAATAAGCTCGGAAGGGCCATAATTATACTCCCAACCGGCACAACTTTGGTCATTAAAGAAGACTTGTTGTACCTAATCGACTAGAACTCTCAAGGATATTTGCGCTACAGTTTCCATGTAGAGATCAAGAAGAGTATGGTATGAATACCGCCATTACAAAGCGTGAAGAAAGTGAAAAATAGCATTAGAATATCTTCCTTCATATGAAATTGGGCTATACTACACTAATATTAAGGCACTGCACCTATAACGCCTTGAAAACCGTATTTAGAAGCTCAACTTTTCTATCTCTAGCATGATAGATTATGCCGCCTAGGTCTTAGGCTAATGAGAGATATAATTAACAATTCAGGGGACATAATATGAATATAAAAATTTCTAACTGAAGATTTTGTGTGCCCGCATGTGCCACCGTAAAATTAATTATTAGATCTTTGCTCAAAGCTAAGGATGAAGTCCTCGCATTCTCGACCGTATCCAATGAGACTTTGCGGTCCTATCACTCTCGTAAGGGTCATTTAGGTATTTTATGGTGCTCATCGATGCTTCCTCTGAATGGTCGCACATATGTTTATTGTCTATGAGAAACCATGCTTTTGCAAAGCTAAAACTCGCAGATAATTAACAATTGAAAAAATAATTTCCGATCATCATGTGAAGTCCTCGAATGGACAACGCCGAGAATGTACTCGAAGGCATCCGATGATTATTGTATGAAAATGGGAATTAAAGTTGAGCATTCTATACCGCATATCCGCACCTGAATGGACTAGCGTAACTTTGAAGAATTGTAATTTACCAACTATATGTTGGGGACACGCATCCTACTCGTGAGACTCTCATCAATTTTAGACCGTCGGCCTATAACATCCATCCAACTATGCAACTAGCGCAAGGGTCAGCACTGAAAATTCCTCATCTTCGCAGGTTTGGTTGCAAGGGTTATATACCTATACCACCATCGTAGCGAACTGAAATGGGTCTTCTCGAAAGTCGGGATATACGCTGGCTATGAGACAACATCCATAATCAAGTATTTGGACCATATGATCGAGATTTGTATAATGCCCGATTCACCGATAGTACATTAGATGAGGTTAGTTTCCGTCATTAGGGGAAATCAACCCTTGATAATAATGTCGGAAACAATTGAAGTCTAGAAGACAATTGAAATCGAAGATAATTGAAATCTATGCATATGACCCGCGCAGAGTAAAGCAAATAGAGAAGTCGTAAGATAATTGCGGTCGTAAGACAATTGAATTGAAATTTAGAAGACAATTGAAGTCCGTAAGACAATTGATTTGCAAGTATTAGCGAATCAACCGCCGACTACTTTAGTGATTAGAAGAGCGTGAATAAGTAGCATTTGCACGCAAGCAATGCACCGAGAGGGTTGAAATACCATTGAAGGTATCCTAATCCCGCCCGAGGCCTCGTAACAAAAGGACGAACTCCGGTCCCTCGAACTGGCAACCGGACGCTCGTGAAAAAGGATAAGACGGACTTGACACACCGATCACCGAAGTGCCCCGAACTGTATGGGAGCCGCTTGAGACTGCATCGGTATGGAACCTTTAGAAAAGGCATACTGTAATTGAACATCCCCATGAAGGAGACATCAAGATGGATGTGTGCGCACATCGGAGTGAAAAACTAAAGGACTTGCCCCGCAATTGGAAGCAAAGGTGAGCAAGTAGAAGCATTAGAAGAATCGCCCTTTGAAGAAATAGTTATAAACTTTATGACCTCGGAGAACCTTTGAATATGACAACGACCAATGTTGACATTTACTTTGCAAAGAAACTTGCCACAATCATCAATCTTGATTCGAGCCGCATCGCTCATTGAATGAAAGAAAAATCAGATTGAGAAGATTGAGAGAAGGCAATAGAAATCGTATTATTCTCTCCGAATAAAAGAAAACGTTTGGGCTCAGAAGTCGCACGTCTCCCCGTGCACCTCGTAGGGTATAAGTGGGTATTTGTTCAAAGAGAAATAAAAAGAAGCAATGCTTGTTGCACAAGTTTTCACCGAACATTCAGAGATGATTATGAAGAAACATATTCCTGGTCATGGCGGAACTCCCTTTAAATATTTATCTCAATGGCAAGTGAACTTGAAGTTAGAAGTGAAATTGATGGATAGGTACCAAGATACCTTTATGAAATATTGATTCGGACATTTATATGAAGATACCAATGTATCAACGTCCCAACCAAAATAGAGCAAATAGAAATATATACAAGATGTGAAACTCGTAAAGTCATTGTACGAACTTAAGCAATCAGTGTATCGTGGTATAATCGCAGCTTACTTTCTATGCAAGAAAGGCTACACAAACAATGAGAATAATCTCTGTGTATTTATACGACGATCCTGAATGGATTTTGTATAATCTCGGTGTATGAAGATGATCTGAATATTATCGAACCCCAAGGATATTAAGAAAGCAAACTCTTACTCGAGTTGGAGTCAAATGAAAGGTTTGGGTAAAACCAAATATTGCTTAGGCTTGCAGCTTGAGCATGCCCTGAAGGAACATTATTGCATCATCACCTACACTCGGTAAGGTGTTAGAAAGGTTCGACTTGGCAAAGGCATACCCTTTGAAAGTGCCAATGGTCGAAAGATCTTTGCAGCAAGACAAAGACTCATACAGCACCTAAAGAAGAGGGGAGGAAGTCCTGGGACCGAATTCCACACTTAAGTGTAATAGAAACACTCATGTATTAAACAAACTGTACTAGAACGGACATTGCATTTGCCGTGAACCTATTAGCAAGGTATAGTACAGAACCTACCAAAAGCATTGGCAGGAAATAAAGGACATCTTCCGATACCTCCAAAGAAGCAAAGAACTTGGTCTATTCTACATAAAGAATCAAGACTTAACTATGAATGGCAATGCGATGACTGCACAGTAGGACCCGTGATACACCAAATTGCAAACATGCTATGAATTCATATGTGGTGGAACTGCAATTCCATGAAAATCGTCTAAGCAGAGTCTTGTATCGACTTCGACGAACCACTCGGAAATAATAGCATTGTATGAGGCCTCACGAGAATGTACTTGGCTTCGGCGGATGATTCACTACATCTAGCAGTTATGTGGATTGAACACCGCACCAACCCCCACTATTATCAATGAACATAATGCAGCTTGTGTTGCACAAGTGCGATGGGTTATTGTGAAGAATCCTCTCACAAAGCATATCAACCCCAAGTTCTTCTATGCTCATGAATTGCAAAAGATGAACGTAATCAAAGCACTGCATACTAGGTCATGTGAGAATCTGGCAGATTTATTCACTAAGTCACTTCCAAAGATCTAGCTTTGAAAGGTGCGTGACGTGGAATTGGAATGATAAGACCTAGAGAAGTGCGATGTGGGGAGAACCTTCACAAACTCATTACTAAAGCTTGATCACGAAGATCAGTACCCAAAGAGCAAATCACGGAGATTAAATGAAATTGGGTGGATTGTACTCTTTTTCCTTGACGAGTTTTCCCAAGTTTCTGCTAAGGTTTTTAATGAGGCAATTCGAGCAAGATAACGGAACATGATTCATGTACTCTTTCTCCAAATTTTTCCATCTGGTTTTTATGGAGTTTTGACGAGACATGGGCATGAAGGATGAGTGCCCAAGGGGGAGTGTTGAAACCGCCCAGACGGGAGTCCTGCCCAAGGTGGGCTCTCATCCCAAACCCTAGAAGGGTCGAGCTATAAATAGGGATGCTATTCATTGTAATTGATTGATTGATGGATGAAGAAATAAAGAGAAGCAAGAAGTCCCCCTACATCTCTGTGTTCTATCTCTTATTCTGTTCTTGTGTTCATGCATTGTTCTTACGATTCTACGCTTGTTTACGAGGTAATCGCTTGGACTGGACTCGCCAGCGACGGTTCCTCAACATATAGTACCCGCCTATGTTTCGCACGATACCATGTCCGTGTTACTCTCGTGGAGCAGCGAGTTATAGTCGATGCGTGATGTTACGTGCCCATGTGACCCCTCGTTGTATAACCACAGTTTGTAACGCCGAGATGTCGACTAATGCCGGAGACAGCTTATAAAATAACACATGGTGATTAATGTTGCCATGTACCACAAGTTCGTGCGACCTCCTTCATAAAACACACAGCTTTAACTGGTACTTGATTCCCAGCTCTGAATATTAGCGGTCTTATTTTTGGTGTCTCTGTCAACGGTGCATGCCTAGATCGAGTAAGTTGGTGCCGAATACGCCCTCGGTAGAAGCCCCCACGCTCAAGCATGATAGCCACAAAGAAAACCAGGCTATTGCACGTCGCCACCGTTGGACCTGACCCGCGCGCGCGCCGGCCCGACCGTCCCCACCACCGCGGCACCTGCGGCCTGACCCCAAATATCCCACCCCGCGCGGCACCTGCCCAACCCCTCGAAACAAACCCACCCGTCGCCGCTCCGCGCCGCGCGTGCGTGCGCCCACGACGCCACCGCCACTTCCCCTCCCAAGTCAAAAACCGGACGTCAAAATCCCCCGTCCGTCACGTCCCATTTCCTCGCGACCGAGCCGGCGCGATGGACTTGACAACCAAACCGCGCGCGCGCGTCGGTGAGGCGATCATGTTGCGCGACGGCGCGGACGGCGTGGACCTGTGGGCGATGGCCGCCGAGCTGGAGCGGCAGTTCGCCTGGTACAAGCAGCGGCTCGCCGAGAGGAGCAGCGACGCACCCGACGTTGTTGGCGCCGACGATGATGCTCACGGTGGTGGTGGTGGAAACAACGGTCGCGGCGAGGAGGCGGAGGAGGGAGGTGGCGGCGACGTGAGGGGGAGGATGTACGAGGCGTACATGAGGAGGAGGGACGAGAGGCTGCGGGAAGGGTGGCGCGCTCGCATGGAGCGCAAGGAGGCCGAGGTCAAGGCGCTCTGGGTGCAGCTCGAGCGCGCCGGCCGCGCCGGGGAGAGAGCGCCCGGTGGTGGTGGTGGCCCGACGACGGACAACGGCACGGCCGGAGAGGTAGGTAATTCTGTTACCAACGTTCTCTGTTTGCGGTTCCCGGCACGACACGTCCCGTCCCCTTTTCCTTTCTTAGACCTTGTCAAGCAGGTCGTTTTTTAACGTTCCGCGTTTGGTTTTAGACGGAGGGATTTTTCTTTCTTAGGGCATGTTAAGTGGAGTGATATCAGTAGTCTATTATCTTTGTCATGTAAGGTTTTTAGTGATATGGATGAGAGAGAATGAAGCTGTCCGGCATACAATAGACAGTCTATAAGGTCCTTATAGACAACTGTTTTGCTGTTGTGTCTATACCATCTGTAACCCACAAGTTTTATGATCTCATTTTATAGAGGACATATATAGATAACTTAGAAACAACCTATTGTATGGGTTGTATTTAGTTTTGTCTATAGATGACATGAAAGGTACTACAAACAATCACTGTCTATACCACTGTACATGCCCTTAAACCTTGTCAAACAGGTCGTTTTTTTAACATTTCGCGTTTGGTTTTAGACGGAGGGACCGAAACAGTTGGATGTTGCGGTTCTGTACATGCCTTCGTGAATTCATTCACCTTTATCCTTAAAAAAACTCATCCAGCTTTCACTGGATAAATTTCCACGTTGACGTTTTTTTAACGAAAATGCGTTCAACTTGTTTTCTGTTCATCTTTGCGATGATCGAGATGTGGCTATGAAGGGTAGTTAGTTTCGCTGAGCACACATGTTGCCTAGTGCAGCATCGTTCTTCTACATTTCTCTCCTGTCAAATTTTGGCCCTGTTTGGAACGACTGTGTTTTTACGGCGACTTCCGCCGTGTCGCAGGCTTTCGTCGGGTGAACTACCGGGCTTTTCTAATTTGATGTTTGGCTGTCTAGCTTTTAGGTAGACTGGCTGCAGCTTCCGAGATGAGAAATGTCTAAAATGCCCATGAGGACAGTAATGACTTGTTTGACGCCGTTTTACACAATTAACATCGTTTAACGACAATTGATGACTATTAACGAAAACTAACGACAATTGACGATAATTAACAGTAGCTAAAGACAATGAAGAACTAACACAATTGATGATAAGTACAGCAATTAACGATATTTAACGATAATTAACGCCAACTACCACAATTAGGGAAATTGGTCGCATTTGACGACGACTATTGCAATATACCGTAATTTAGCACAATTACCGCGATTAACAACAATTAACGATAATTATTACAATTAACAATTATTACTGCACATAATTATTAAAATAGACAATTATTACATAAATATTTACTATAAATAGCCATTACACTATACTATTATTGTAATTAATAATTATTACAATTACAATAAACAATAATCATTACAGAAAAAAGAAAACAAAACAAAGCAAAGAAATAAAGAAAAAAAAAACTAGGGTTAGCTTCCGGCGGCGGCGGCGGCGGCGGAGGAGGCCGGCGACGGCGGTGGGGGAGGAGCTTCGCGCGATCGAGGGCGAGGCGGGCGCCGAGGCACGGGAGTTGGATGTCGGCCGTCGAGAGAGGAGAAGGCGGTGGCTCGGGAGGAGGAGGAGCGCGCGGGGAGGAGTAGGGGAGGTGGAGCGCGACGGGGAGAGGAGAGGGGGAGGCGCGGCCACGGAGCCGGAGGAGGAGCATGCGCGAGAGGCGCGCGCCAGATCCGAGCGGAGGGAGAGGAGGAGGCCGTCGGTCGGCTCGAGGTCGGAGCAGCCAGATCCGGTGGCCGAGGCGATCGGACGCGCGGGGTGTGGGTGCGGCTCGGGGAGAGGAGAGAGCCGCGGCGGCTCGAGGAGAGGAGGGCAACGCCGCGTGGGAGAAGGTGGGGGCGCGCGGGGAGAAGAGGCGGTGCCGTGTGGGGAGGAGGAGGCGACGCGCGGCGCGAGGTCGAGGGACCACCGAGGAGGAGGAGGAGGGGCGCGGGGTGGGGGGGAGAGGAAGAGCAAGGGTGCGGGGGGAAGGGGAAGAGCAGGGCTCGGGGGCGCGCGGGGGGTGGGGGTGGGGGTGGGGTGCGGCTCCAGAAGGGAGGTGGGAATTTATTGGATGGCAAAAGCGGGTAAAATCAGTGAACTTGAGGTGGCAAATTTGGGAGAGGGTGGTAGGAAGCGCGGAAGTCGCCAAGGGCAGCTTTCGGCTTTCGGCTTTCTCCTATTGAGCGGAAAGCGGCTTCGGTGAAAGCAGCTTCGAAAAGCCCGACCGTTTGGAACGGCTTCCTGCTTTTCCGGACAAAAATCAGAAGCCGAAGCCATTCCAAACGAGGGCCTTTGTTTTGCAGCATGCATCTTTCAGAAGTGAGAAGTTCGTGTGCGACAGTCCAAAGGGAAGTAAGTTATGGCTCATGAGGGGGAAAACAATAAAATGGAAATAGTGAAATCTCAACCAAAAACTTCACCTCACGCACAGGGAGAGGTGCAAGCAAGTTTAAGAATTCCTTGCAGAACCGTACGTGCAGGCAGGCAGCAGCATCTAGATTTCGTGTGTGAATAAAGCATATCACGCTTTGAGCCTGAAGTCTCTCCTCATACTCTACTGCATGCCCTTCCCTTGTGAAGGTGTTCTCATATACATTAATCCCTTCCTCATACTCGGACTCACATGAGTGTATGGGGTACAGTTGCACTCATAAAATTTTTACATGCAAATCCATTATACAATATATATATTTAGTATAATACACAAGCTATACAATAGATTACATTGTGTTATTCTTAGCAATTAATAGTCAGTAGTCCACCAACACAAGCTATATTTTGTTATATCGACTGTACTAGAAATATATAATTTGTTCCATTTGAACTTTTATCATACTATTTGAACTTTTATGTTAGAATACGTCATTTAAATTCGTACATTTATGCACACGCAAGTATGCTTTCAGTAGAAATTTTGTAAGGTCGCGGATTTATTCTCGGCCTCCGTCTTTCTAGACATGTGCTAAGGAGATGCACTCGCACGCGTGTGTGGTGGTGTGTGTGTGCATATGCGTCTTCCTCGTAATCGAAAAAAAAGTTTGCACCCCTATCATCGAAATCTTGGCTCCACCACTACTCGGCGGCTTCCCTCCTTGACAGTTGAGATCATTCCATGCATGTTACTTTTTTCTTCTTCTTTTGACAACAACTCTAGAGACAACAACTCTAGTGAGTAGTACTATTAATCTACAAGTGGCATTTAAATCACGTTGTGCATGGTGTTAATGTGCGTGGTACGTGTAAATGTACGTCTATACCTACGAATGTCCTGCGTGGACAGCTATGTCAACTCATCGTCCATGAAAATGGGGCTGGAAAAGAGTGTGTGTGGAAGTCAAAAGAGATTACCGTTCAAATAAACTCTCCCATGTCGGCTGCCGAAAGTTGAAGATCAGGAAGAAACATTCGTGCTTGCGCGTCATGTAAATGCGCTAGCACGTCGGTCAACCCTTTGTCCATGAACTATCACCGGGTTAATTCCAACAAATTACAGCTTGGCCTTTTGTGAATCTTCTCAGATTCCAATGAAACTAGGCTTTTGTCATGTGATTCTTTCTTTCTTTCTTTCTTTTTATTTTTATTTTTTTGAGATCGTATGACACTTTGTTTCAGTGCATGCATGCAAGGTTGCATCTCTGCTCGATAGACCATGATACAGGTTAATTTAGCTGGGAGAGTTCTTAACTGGAGCTTTGTGCCATGTGCTGCAGAAAGCTGAGGACGATGGCGAGAAGAGAAGAAGCTCCGGCGTTGCTCCTAGCAGGATTTCCGGCAAGAAGCACGCGCGCACCAGGAGCTTCTCATCGTACACCACGAAGAGCAGCCGCCCCGACGTCGGGAGGCGGCGAGCGCTGTCGCAAGAACCACCGCCATCGGAGCCGCCCGCCGGTGCTGGTGACTCCAGCAGGAAGGACAGCCACCGAGCGCGACCCATCGGCGTCGGAATGACCGCGCCAAAACGTAAGGCGTTATCAGGGAACAAGAGCTCGGCGAAAGAACAGGGTTTCGCCAAGACGGGGCCGAAGCCGCCGCGCTCCCTGCCCCGACGGTCTAGCTCCGGCGGCCTGGAGAATCTCAAAGAGCCGGTTCTGCCGAATATCTTTGTGGCTGCACCGGTGCAGAGCTGTTCAAGCGAGGAGGCTACTGTCACTGATGAAACTCAAAGGGCTTCTCCCCCGAGGCTGTTCGTTCGGAGTGGCGATGGCACCGGCACAGCGAACGCGCGAACCGCCTCGCCGGATTCAGATTGCAGCGAGGTAGTCCACAGTATAGCAGGCGGTGAAGCTGAAGCGAAGAACGTCGACGTCGAGAAACGCAACGCCGAGGATATTACGGTGTGTCCTGAGAAGTTAGCGAATGGAGAGATCACCAGCGACTCGGAAACCGAGCCGAGCTATGTCTACATCAAGAAGGACGTCATCGAGGAGGAAGCCATGAGGCGTTCTGAAACTTTGGCTAGTTCAGATGCTAAACTAGATTTCAGTGGCAAGAAGAACGAGGACGATGCCGGAGAGGCCACGACACCATCCGATACCGTTGCCGCGGAAAGCGCGACGATGAACGCGGAAGAAGCACCGGCAAGAGAAAGCTCCGACGAGCCCTCTTTCTCCGGCAGGTCAGGGGGCTCCCCTCCCAACAGCCCGCCTTCTTGCAGCTCTCGGGCTCAGTCCATCGAGAGGCTCCTCGAAGCGGACGCCGCGCTGATACGGAAGAAACGCGAGGAGAGCGCCCTGATGACGCCGAGCAGCGCGGGGAGCAGGGTCGCCGGCGCGGCGCGGTCACCGAAAGAGACGATAAGAGGGTTCAAGAGGTTCCTGAGCTTCGGGAAGAACAGAGGCAGGAAAGTTACTGTCATCGACTGCACGTCGCCGTCGGTGCCCTCGCTGGTCGACGACGACAGCGCGAGCGGAGGGTGGCAGTCCACTGATTCGATCAAGCCCAGGATGGGCTCCTCGGATGCTGCCTCTGATGATATGTATCACGGTCACGCTGTCTCTCCGCATGGTACTTTTCATCTCATGTTCTTCTCGGTATTCCTAGAAAGTGTTGTTTTTTACATAACAAACTCACAATCTGTACTTACCAAATTAGGATATTTGCAACGTGTTTTTTTTCTAACTACTGACACGTTTGAAATTTTCTGCAGCTTGCTCTTTGCAAAGCCTTGTGGCTGCTTCTCCTGAAAAGTCTGAACTGAATGAGATAGTACCACAGGAGAAATCACCAAAAGGTAAGTGACTTAAGATCTTAACATGCATTTTGCTTGTTTCTTTTCACCACTCTATTAATGTTGTCTGATTTTTCTGTTGCAGCTCATCGATCGTTCTTCTCATTTCGATCATTAAACTGTGGCAGGAGCTGATTTGAAGCGTCGTGGATATAGTTCTTGTAAATTTTAGAAATAAGAATCTGGAAATTAGGTTGCTGCCTGAAATCTTCTGGACCTTGTGCTTTAGTTGTTGATTCTAAGAGCATGTGAAATATGCTATCCGGTTACTATTCGTTGACGCAGTGGTCTGTGTAGACCCATCATGAAGAACAAAGATGGAGACAAGGTCTGCTCTGATGTTCTTATCCTACAGTCTGTGATCTGTCACAATCAGAACTATATGTTTGCTTGCAGTACCATGATAGTGAAAAACTACCTGTCTACAGTACGTCGTTCTGGTTAGTTACCCTGGGAAAGGGGAAATGTGTTTCACAACCTTCTGTGATGAACACTCTTTTAACTTGGTGAAATTTGTTTGTAGATCATGTTATACCAAGAGCAGAGATGCTTTTCCATACTCTATTTAGAATCTGTAATTCTGTATAAGCGACTATCAAAGTAATCAATCGCAATTGACAAGGACAAGGATGCATGTGAGTGATACTACTAAATACTAATGTAAAAACTATGCCAGGAACAGCTCATTTACACACAGTTTTTTTTCATGCTACGGGCTTGGAGCAGCTAGTTTGTCATCATTGTACTACATTGAATAGGACACTCTGAAGTGTTAGATATGTATATAGCTTATGGTGTTCTTTGTATATTGGCAATCCTGTACATATTATATATTGGCCCTTTGGTCTATTGGAACAAACAACAAGCCTCCTTCCAACATAGTCGCGAGGTGAACCGGCGGTGCTTCGGAGAAGAGGGAGGGAGCACGACGTAGAAAGTCACGAGGCACACTCAACGGAGTGGACGATATCGTCGGGGAATCAGCGACGGCGGCGGAACGCAAAGAAGAAGGTGGTTCAACCGTCGACAGGAGATGCTTGATGGCGGCGCTAGAGGCGGTGGCGCGAGCTCCAGCCGGCGCCGGCGAAACTCGAGGCACGACGAAACGAGAGAGAGAAATAGAGAGTTGAGGGAAACTATCGGACCGGATTTCTAATCGTAATCCTCAGTGAAACATCGTGCTATTCTGGATCGAGCTAGCACTCACAGAATACATCGAATCAATTCATACATGGCGTAGAACCGCACCATTCATTAATTCAGACTGTGAGTTTACATATACCGCCGGGTCGAGTTTTACAATAGGGCCGAACAGGCCAAATTGACTACATTACAAAGCGAAGCGACAACGGAAGCAAAAGGGTGAGAGCTCATCTCTCCACAGGGCAAGCAAGCTGGGGAACAGTGTCGCCCAATATTAACCAAGGCTTTGATAATATTGGATGCACGCAAGTTCCGACGAGTCAATCGGATCGGGTGAGACTAGAACACCTAAAGACTACACTACGCTTCATCATCTCCCGGTCCTCCGACTTACGGATCTTCGTAGTAGTTGTAATCTCCGTGATTTCTCGCTTCGAGGATTTTGGGGAAAGAGCGAATGAGCACAACTTCCGTACTCGCGAGCCAACACACAATGCAATAATATACATGCAAGGCTAAACAAGGATGGCTCGGGTTCTTTTATTTGCTAAAGCAATATTTTCAATTACATAATTACAAAGTCCTATCACTTAGCAGTTTTAACCAAATTGTATTTTAGTAAAGAGAGTAATTGTGCAATATTTATAACAGTAGAGGTTACCTCCACCTCATGCTTAGTTTTGATAGCGGTTACATCCACCACTTAACGTCACTGGGGTACATCCACCCAGGGAAAACCAAAACCAGGGTCACAGCGACCCATCACATTTTATCCCGCCCACAATGTTTTATAAACAGAACTAACTCTTGTAAGTTCCCATGTCCGCCCTTGACCGTGGGCACGGCTATTCGAACAGTTTTATTACATCTGCAGAGGTTGTACACTTTACCCACAAGAGACAATCGTCCGACATATACACATGTTTCGTGAGACATGTAAGCCAAGGGAGATCGTCACAAGGCCTTTACAATGCATCCACCAAAGATTTGTTACACCGCTAAGGTTTCACCGAGAAGAGTTACGCTCACATAGACCAGTCAACTCTTTCCTGGACCCCTCTTGCGCCACACGACTTACGCCACATAGACCCGTAAGTCGTACACCCCAACCCATAGCCACATAGGCTTATGGCGTAGCGGGTCATCTGCACGTGCAACTCATACTAACGGATACAAATTATTTAGCCAGTCGACACCATTATAGACATGTGGTCGTCATGTTTTACATTGGGAGGTCATCACAGAGTTAAGTCCTTAGGGACCATCAGGCGGTTCATACCACATACCATCCACAAACCAACATTCCTTGGGCTGCATTAGCACCCACCAACATACCATCCATCATACCATCCGCCTGGATGTGACAAGCAATTTCTTTAGGGTTTTTAAGAGGTAGGAAAAATACGAGATCATAACCATCTCACCATTTACACCCAATGACTACCCAAAATCAAGTTCATTTCAAAAGATGATGAATGGGGTAGATAATACCCCGATACTTAAGCAAGACTAGCATGGCGCTTAAGTATAGCCTAAACTAGTATAGTTACCAAATATTTACTAGGGTGACAATGGTGTACGACAATTCAATTATCAAAGGATGGTGTATTAATAATAAAGCATCAACATGGCATTTAACTACCTTAGGGTATTTAACATACATTTGCATAAGGGAAATAAAGCATGCAATTTAATATTTAAAAGAACATAATTTGCATAAAATGTAGGTTCAATATGATCAAAGTGTCGACTCGCCTTCGTTGAACTGTTGAGGAGCTTCAGTCGTCGGGTCCAAGAATTCATCGGGAACGTCAAAATCTACGCGCACGAAAAGAGCCAAATAAATAAAATAATTCCAAATAAAATCCAAAAATTACAAAATTAGAAGCAAAAGAGAGGGGCTGAATTTATATGAATTTGGAACTAAGAATCGACGGAATCGGATTTCGTATGAAGGAGAACGAAAATCCGGAAGTTTGACTTCATGTGAAATATAAAAAATCATTGGACATGAATAGTGCAGGCTGAGGCAAAAATGATGGCGCCGGTGAGGGAAAGGGAGGGGCGGCCAACGAGCTAGCACAATAAATTCCCAGGAGCGAGTCGGACACAAAGGTGGTGGTCGCGTCGCTGGCGGAGGTCCAGCGCGGTGGCGTCGCGCAAAACAGCGTCGGGATGCAACAGAGCGATGGGGCTCCGGCGATGCTTTGGCGAAGGCGAGGGAAGCACGACGTAGAACGTCGCGAGGCGAAGCCAACAGTGGTGACGAGGCCAACGGGGGATGGTCGATGGCGCCGGAAACGACGACGGGAGGCGGTTCGGCCCGTGATGAAATATCTCGACACGCACGAAACGGCGAGTGAGTGGGGCGACTGGGATAGAAAGAGGAGCCGAGAGGCTCGCCGTGACGAGGTGGTTTGGCGAACGGACGACCGGAGATGGAGAATCGAGGTGGAGGAGCTCCGGCGTGCATGCAAGAACTAATTAGATGAATGACTTGCTCTTGAGACGATGAACACCGCTGCGTAACATGCATAACTTGGTTCTTCATTTTTTTGGTGGAGAATCGAAAGAGAGAAGTTGACTGAGATGGACATGTACAGAGTGGTTGGCTTGAGTTTCTAGTCGTCCCATGTAGTAGTGAGTAGCTCTTAGTATGCATGTAGCAAAATAAGTGGATCAAAGTAGCTAGCAATGCATGAGCCCACTAACTTCACTAGCTAGCTACATACACATGCATGCTAAACACAGACTAACTCCTACATGCATATGCTAATGACTTGTTCTCATGCACTGACTCCACACATCTTGTAACAACACTAGCTAACTACATGCAAGAACTACTGCAGCCACGCAAAACTTACACACTAATGCAAGCACTACTATATGACTCATGCACATGCACTTTCTAGGCACATACAACTAAATGCTTGCCAAACATCCATCGCTGCATGAAGAAGAAGAATGGATGATGATGTCCTTGCTTGCTAGCGGTGGCTATAGGAGCAAGAAGGAACACACACCAACACTGCATGCAGACCAAACAACAACAATACCAAGGAGGCGGCAAGGAGCGGGAGCGGCATGGTGGCAGACGGTTTGAAGAAGCAAGGAAGTGAGCTCATGGTGGGGTCTTCCGCTTTCGGTTTTTAGGAGGAAGAAGGAGGAGAGAGGTGGTGCTGGCCTTTATAGAGTGGGAGAGGGGCTTCTTTGTTTGTGCTTTGGAGGAGGAGGAGAGGGAGGTGGAGCTCACGGTTGAGAAGAAAGAAAGTGGAGGAGAGGAGCTCACCGGCAATGGAGGAGGCAAAGGAGGAGCTCGGCGGTGGGGAAGGAATGGTGCACGGTCTGCATGGCGGCGACAAGAAGGGGCGACGGCGTGGGCATTTCTGGTTTTGAAGAAGTGGAAGGAGAGAGGAGGGATGAGGAAGGGAGAGAAACTCTGGTTTTATAGAAGGAAGGGAGGAGGGGAGAGGAGCGGCAGGAGCTTGGCATGGGAAAGAGAAGAGAAAGGGAAGTCTAGGCGGAGGGAGTGATGGGCGGCCGGATTCCAGGGAGCAGGCATGGGCGGCGGGAATCACGGGTTCAGGGCATGGAAAAGGCTGCATGGCGTGGGCAAAAGCCAAACTCACTGGAGGAAGATGAATAAAGAATAGGAGCAAGGGAAGGGAAGAGAGAGAAAATAAAAGCGAAAGGAGAATTCAAACTGAAATTTGAATTTGGGAATTTGCAAAATGGTTTGAAACACAAACCCAAATTAAATAGAACCTAGAAGATTTTGAAATTACCGGCTAATTTGAAATACGATTTTGAATCAGGAACCAAATGCAATTACTAAGCGAAATTTCAAAACGGGATGTTACAAATCCTACCCACCTTAAGCGGAATCTCGACCCCGAGATTTGAGCTGCTCCGAGAACAAGGATGGGAAGTCCAACTTCAACTGGTCTTCGCGCTCCCAAGTGGCTTCTTTTTGTTGAGTGACGGCTCCACTAGACTTTGCAAAAGGTGGATTGTTTGACGTCTTGTTTGCTTCTCAACGACGTCGAGAATCTTGATCGGGTGCTCTGGACAAGTCGATCTTCTTTGAAGGGTGATGGCCCGACAAGCATCGCTCTTTGGGAACTATGAGACATTTCTTCTTCTGCGGCCCGAAGTAAAGATGTTGTGCTCCTCGGGCAGCTGCGGTGGTAGGTCTGACTTGGTAAATCGATGCCAAATTGCTGGTTCTTAACCATGTACTGGAGTGCCAACTAAAAGGTACTATCAATTTTTGTCTACCAAATTGCTGGATCCGAATCTTATTATTATTGAAATACACCAATCCACATAACTTAAAGTCACCCGATTAAAAATCCAATCATTCAATCTATCTCACATTCTATCGATAAGACAACATAATTCACAATCTTTCTTGGGCATAAGCTTAAATAATCCAACAAATTTACCACTTCGATCATATGATTTCTTCTCTGCACAAATCTATAAAAATCTAGTAGCAATAATCACATCTTTCAATCCGATAAACTCCAAGATCATGCCAAATTCATTATATCCTTCTTCGAGCAAAATTCTCCAACATTATAATCGCATAATTGCTTTCTCCAAAATTCTTAACTAAATCAACTACATCATCTACTAAATTTTCTCAAGCATATTTATCAATCGCAATCCTCTAAAATTTCTTTGTGTAAATCCAATGCCTTCATTAAAGAGCTTTACAAACGACTACTTGTAATCTACAAATATTTAATCGGCCAAATCGTTTTATCACCATCTATCCAACAATTATTTAGACTAACTCCAATATCAGTAAGATAGCCCTCAATCATATATTCTAATATTCAACAATCATATGGTTGTATAATCCAATATCCAACAATTATACAATTCTATAATCCGATCAAGACACACACACACACACACACACACACATATATATATATATATATATATATATATATATATATATATATATATATAACCCAACCAAGATTTCTTTTAAATCCAACTTCTTTATTCAATCATATCCAATTGAATCCAATATGTCCAACATACCCAATTAATTCCATACTTCTTTATTTAACTTAATCTGCCAAAATCAACATCATGAACTAGTAATCCTATAATCCAATCTTCAACAACCATGTAATTCTTTAGTTAAAATCCAACCATAACATATTTCTATAATTCAACATCCAACAATTATATTTCTATAATCCAATCTCCACAATTATACTTCTTTAATCCAATCAAGATCTATTTCTATAATTCATCTAGGATATATTTCTATAATCCCATAATCATACGTTCCTGTAATCCATTCAAGATTCAACGAACTCTACCAAAATTAATATCATGAACCGATATGAAAATCTAATTATCTTCGTATTGTACTCTCTGCATTTACTGCACACATTTCTTGATTCTAATTTTCCGATTGTCATTATAATCAACTCAAGATTCGGTGAAAATCCAATTTCTCCTAATAATCAAACCAGTACTTCAGATTTCTATATCCTTCATGATCAATCAAAATTCTCCTCTACGATTATTTTCTTTGTCCATAATCTATATAATCCACCAATCTGCTATTCCTTAAACTATTCGTAATCAAGGCATATCCATTATCACACTCTAGTATTCACAAGAACTTCTTATGACATCGGCACATCTTAAATTTTTCAATTCCCAAAATCAGTCTATCAATGATCTTCACAAAACTATCTAGCTTGGCATCCAAACACACTAGTTAATCCCAACAAGAATAGCTTCCATGCGACTTACGTATTTGAACATTCTTTAACAGTTCTTCATAGGTTTCATAGATGAGAGGAAGAAAGCATGATAGGCGAGAGGGAAAAGCACATTAGATGAGAGAGAACAAGGGAGGAAGATAGAAGCATCCTTTGCGACTGGCACCGCTTCCTTGGACTACTGTTCTCTTTGGTGTCATCTGAAGCGAACAGAAGAGATTAAGAACCAAAGGGAATATATGAGGGTTTTCTGGCCCTCTAGAGCACACAGAAGAACTTCAAACCAAACGGGGGAAATGATTGAATACAATACAAAGCCTAGAGTGGTTGTATTATATTAAGGGGGATTAGGTGTTACATGACTCCTGAAGCATAGCGTATAGGCTGGGCTAAGCCATGACACAAGATACAAACACAACGTCTACAAAAAGGACAAGGCATTTGCAACAAAAAGGCTGCTAAAGCAAGCACTGCTAGCTAAATTAAGCTAACTACTCCAACGGGGCCGACTACAAACGGTGCAGCCGGGAAGCGGAGGCGAGGCGGTTGTGGCCCAAGTCGGCGGCCAGGAACAAGAGCGAGAACGAGAAAGGTTGCGTCCTCAACTGGAGTCTTCGATGTTGATGATGGGCGGTGGACTGGGACGTCTCATGCTCTTGCGTGCAGTCATCCTGATGCGGGCTCTTCTGGGTTGGAGTGGTTCATCTGGCGTCCTGTCGCTAGAGGCGATGGCAAGTGGAGGAGGAGCTGGGGCAGAGATCGTAGTGGCGGCTGTGAGGCGTGCCAACTCTGCGATGGTGGCGTCTCTCTCCTATAATGCAGCGAAGTGGGCTTCATCATTCCTAATCAGCTGGTTACGGAGGGTATCGGAGTGGGCATAGCTCCTAGTGAGAAGCATCCGGAGCTGTCCAATTTCATACACGGCGACGACGAGGAAGCCGTCAAGGCTTTATTGAGTCGCACTGGTGGGGCGGGCGTGGGTCATCCACCCTGACGTCGAAGATGTCAGGGTAGCGCAATCCTTCCTGAAGAGACGGATAGAAGCAGAACGAAGATCCCCGCAGGTCGTCTTCGTGCATTTGGCACAGACGAGCTGAGGCGAAGCGAGCTACGTCCTGAATTGCAACAGAATAGCGGCTCTTGGGGTGCTTGGTTCTGAAGGTGCGAGCGATGAACTCAACTTCATGGAACGAGGCTCTCGATCCAGAGCCTAGGTCTTCCGACGTCTGAAGATGGGCTAGTGGCGACTAAGGTACTGCATCAGTTGGCAGAGGATACCGACAAACTCGTCGTCATTCTCACTGTGAGAGAAGAAATCCTACGGATCATCGGATAACGATACGGTAGTCTAAAATTTTAAAACAAGAGAGAGCCAGCAACGGAGTAGGCTCACAAGAGGAGGTAAGTAAAGAACTAAGAGGGGTGAGTAAGAGCAATAGATACGCTATATTTTTGCCAAAGCTTTTCTTAGTTTTTGAAAATAAGACTCAAGTCCTTAGGCTCGACCAGTCTAGCTAAGGCTCCTACAGTCGTATGCTCGATACAGCTCTATCGGACCGGATTTCTAATCCGAATCCTCATGAAACACTTGTGCTATTCCTGGATCGAGAGCTAGCACTCACGAGATACATCATTGAATCAATTCATACATGGCGTAGAACCGTACCATTCATTAATTCAGACAACAGAGTTTACATATACGCGTCGTCGAGTTTTACAATAGGGCGAGCAGGCCAAATTGACTACATTACAAAAGCGGGCGACAACGGAAGCAAAAGGGGTGAGAGCTCATCTCTCCACAGGCAAGCAACTGGGGAACCCGTGTGCGTCCGATATTAACCAAGGCTTTGATAATATTGGATGCACGCAAGTTCGACGAGTCAAGCTGGTGGGTGAGACTAGAACACCTAAAGACTACACTACGCTTCATCATCTCCGGTCCTCCGACTTACGGATCTTCGTAGTAGTTGTAATCTCGAGATTTCACCTTACGAGGATTTTGGGGAAAGAGCGAGAATGAGCACAACTTCCGTACTCGCGAGCCAACACACAATGCAATAATATACATGCAAGGCTAAACAAGGATGGCTCGGGTTCTTTTATTTGCTAAAGCAATATTTTCAATTACATAATTACAAAGTCCTATCACTTAGCAGCTTTAACCAAATTGTATTTTAGTAAAGAGAGTAATTGTGCAATATTTATAACTGTAGAGGTTACCTCCACCTCATGCTTAGTTTTGATAGCGGTTACATCCACCACTTAACGTCACTGGGGTACATCCACCCAGGGAAAACCAAAACGAGTCACAATGACCCATCACATTTTATCCGCCCACAATGTTTTATAAGCAGAACTAACTCTTGTAAGTTCCCATGTCCGCCCTTGACCGTGAGCACGGCTATTCAACAGTTTATTACACTCTGCAGAGGTTGTACACTTTACCCACAAGAGACAATCGTCGACATATACACATGTTTCCGTAGACATGTAAGCCAAGGGAGATCGTCACAAGGCCTTTACAATGCATCCACCATTATTTGTTACACCGCTAAGGTTTCACCCGAGAAGAGTTACGCTCACATAGACCCGTCAACTCTTTCCTGGACCCCTCTTGCGCCACGACTTACGCCACATAGACAGTAAGTCGTACACCCCAACCCATAGCCACATAGGCTTATGGCGTAGCGGTCATCTGCACGGTGCAACTCATACTAACGGATACAAATTATTTAGCCAGTCGACACCATTATAGACATGTGGTCGTCTTGTTTTACATTGGGAGGTCATCACGAGATTAAGTCCTTAGGGACCATCAGGCGGTTCATACCACATACCATCCACAAACCAACATTCCTTGGGCTGCATTAGCACCCACCAACATACCATCCATCATACCATCCGCCCGGATGTGACAAGCAATTTCTTTAGGGTTTTAAGAGGTAGGAAAAATCTGACATCATAACCATCTCGGTCATTTACACCCAATGACTGCCCAAAATCAAGTTCATTTCAAAAGATGATGAATGGGGTAGATAATACCCGATACTTAAACAAGACTAGCATGGCGCTTAAGTATAGCCTAAACTAGTATAGTTACCAAATATTTACTAGGGTGACAATGGTGTACGGCAATTCAATTATCAAAGGATGGTGTATTAATAATAAAGCATCAACATGGCATTTAACTACCTTAGGGTATTTAACATACATTTGCATAAGGGAAATAAAGCATGCAATTTAATATTTAAAAGAACATAATTTGCATAAAATGTAGGTTCAATATGATCAAAGTGTCGACTCGCCTTCGTTGAACTGTTGAGGAGCTTCAGTCGTCGGGTCCAAGAATTCATCGGGAACGTCAAAATCTACGCGCACGAAAAGAGCCAAATAAATAAAATAATTCCAAATAAAATCCAAAAATTACAAAATTAGAAGCAAAAGAGAGGGGCTGAATTTATATGAATTTGGAACTAAGAATCGACGGAATCGGATTTCGTATGAAGGAGAACGAAAATCCGGAAGTTTGACTTCATGTGAAATATAAAAATCATCGGACATGAATAGTGCGGTGAGGCAAAAATGATGGCGCGGTGAGGAAAGGGAGGGGCGGCCAACGAGCTAGCACAATAAATTCCCAGGAGCGAGTCGGACACAAAGGTGGTGGTCGCGTCGTTGGCGGAGGTCGGCAGCGGTGGCGTCGCGCAAAGCAGCGTCGGGATGCAGCAGAGCGATGGGGCTCGGCGATGCTTTGGCGGCGAGGAAGCACGGCGTAGAACGTCGCGGCGAAGCCAACGGTGGTGGCGAGGCCAGCGGGGATGGTCGATGGCGCGGAAGCGGCGACGGAGGCGGTTCGGCCCGTGGCGAAATATCTCGACACGACGAAGCGGCGAGTGAGTGGGGCAGTGCGGGGATAGAAAAGGGAGCCGAGAGGCTCGCCGTGGCGTAGGTGGTTTGGCAAGCGGACGACCGGAGATGGAGGCGAGGTGGAGGAGCTCGGTCGTGCATGCAAGAACTAATTAGATGAATGACTTGCTCTTGAGACGATGAACACATTGCGTAACATGCATAACTTGGTTCTTCATTTTTTGGTGGAGAATCGAAGAGAGAAGTTGATCGAGATGGACATGTCTGAGTGGTTGGCTTGAGTTTCTAGTCGTCCCATGTAGTAGTGAGTAGCTCTTAGTATGCATGTAGCAAAATAAGTGGATCAAAGTAGCTAGCAATGCATGAGCCCACTAACTTCACTAGCTAGCTACATACACATGCATGCTAAACACGGACTAACTCCTACATGCATATGCTAATGACTTGTTCTCATGCACGACTCACACATCTTGTAACAACACTAGCTAACTACATGCAAGAACTACTGTGACTACGTGCAAAACTTACACACTAATGCAAGCACTACTATATGACTCATGCACATGCACTTTCTAGGCACATACAACTAAATGCTTGCCAAACATCCCTTCTTGCATGAAGAAGAAGAATGGATGATGATGTCCTTGCTTGCTAGCGGTGGCTATAGGAGCAGAAGGAACACACACCAACACTCGCACGGACCAAACAACAACAATACCAAGGAGGCGGCAAGGAGCGGGAGCGGCATGGTGGCGGCACGGTTTGAAGAAGCAGGAAGTGAGCTCATGGTGGGGTCTTGCTTGCTTTCGGTTTTAGGAGGAAGAAGGAGGAGAGAGGTGGTGCTGGCCTTTATAGAGTGGGAGAGGGGCTTGCTGTTTGTGCCTTTGGAGGAGGAGGAGAGGAGGTGGAGCTCACGGTTGAGAAGAAAGAAAGTGGAGGAGAGGAGCTCAGTGACAATGGAGGAGGCAAAGGAGGAGCTCGGCGGTGGGGAAGGAATGGCTGCACGGTCTGCATGGCGGCGGCAAGAAGGCGACGGCGTGGGCATTCTTGGTTTTGAAGAAGTGGAAGGAGAGGAGGGATGAGGAAGGAGAGAAACTCCTGGTTTTATAGAAGGAAGGGAGGAGGGGAGAGGAGCGGCGAGGAGCTTGGCATGGGAAAGAGAAGAGAAAGGGAAGGCCCAGGCGGTAGGGAGTGATGCGGCGGTAGTTCGGGGAAGCGGGGCATGGGCGCGGGAATCACAGGTTCAGGGCATGGAAAAAGGCTGCATGGCGTGGGCAAAAGCCAAACTCACGGGAGGAAGATGAATAAAGAATAGGAGCAAGGGAAGGAGAGAAAATAAAAGCGAAAGGAGAATTCAAGCGAAATTTGAATTTGGGAATTTGCAAAATTGTTTGAAACACAAACCCAAATTAAATAGAACCTAGAAGATTTTGAAATTACCGGCTAATTTGAAATACGATTTTGAATCAGGAACCAAATGCAATTACTAAGCGAAATTTCGAAAAACGGGATGTTACAAAAACAAGATAGAGCGGTGTGAAAAAGGGGAGGAAAAACGCGGCGGGGCAGAGACGACAACATTTAATGCGCACGTCGCTGTGAAAACGACAGCATTTAATGTGCACATCGCTGCGGATATGACGACATTTAATGCACACGTCGCTGCGGAGATGACGACATTTAATGCGCACATCGCTGCGGAGATGACGATATTTAATGCACACGTCGCTGCGGAAAAAGAGGGAGAAAAGAGAAGGTGAGCAGGGGCTGACAGGTGGAGCTGGTTGAAACCAAAAGGGTGGTCGTGACTGAGAGACTGGTCAAAACCGAAGACTGGTCGAAACTAAGAGGTGGTCAAAACCGAAAGGGTGGTCGTGACCAAAAGGGTGGAGTGGCTGGCGACGAGAGGAGGAGGAACGGGCCGACGGAATATCGAAACAAATAGGGAAAGAGAATTCTAAATACGAAAGGACTCTAATAAACTTGAAACAAACCAAATTTTGAATTAGTTGAAGTTTGATTTATTCACATTAAATCGCTTTCAATTTCCAAAATCTTCAAATTAAGCTTTAGCAATTCAACAAAGCCAAATGGTTATTTTTATTTTTGAACATTTTCAAACAGCCCTGAAAATTGGGATGTTACAATTGCCTTTGTGAAGGAGCATCTTAGTGAGCAATTCTTGATGTCTGATTTGGGTCCTCTTTGTTACTTCGTTGGGATTGAGACCACTTCTTCGCTCGAGGGCTACTATCTCTCTCAGGAGAAGTACATTCAGGATATCTTTACTCGTGTTTGTCTCACTGACCAGCGTGTGGTGGATAATCCTATGGAACTTGGTGTTCTCCTTTGGCCTACCAATGGTTAGCTTCTTGAGGATCCCACTCGCTATCGTCATCTTGTCGGGAGCCTTATCTACCTTGGGATCACTCGCCCTGACATCACTCACTCCAGTTCACATCCTAAGTCAGTTCATCTCTACTCCCACTCAGCTTCACAGTCACTTTCTTCACGTTCTTGATATCTTCGCGGGACCATTACTCATCGCCTTTTATTTCCTCGCTCTAGTTCCTTGCAGCTTCGGGCGTACTCTGATACGACCTGGGTTAGCAATCATTTTGATCGCCGATCTCTTTCTGCCTATTGTGTTTTTCTTGGTTTTTCCTTGATTTCCTGGAAAACAAAGAAGCAAATTGTCGTTTCTCTTTCGAGCGCTGAGGCTGAGTTGAGTGCCATGGTGTCGTTGACAGCTGAGATCACCTGACTTCGGTGGCTACTTTAATATTTCGGTGTTTCCGCTTCTGCACTGACTCCTCTCTTATCAAATAATAGTACTGGTGCGATCAGCATTGCTCGAGATCCCGTGAAGCATAAGCACCAAACACATTGGAGTGGATGCTTCGTATATGCGATCACAACTGCAAGACCAAGTTATTGGTCTTCAGTATGTGCCTTCGGAGTTTAAATTAGCAGATTTCTTCACTAAGACACGGACTAGAGTTTAGCAAAGCTTTTACCTCTCCAAACTCAGTGTCGTTGATCCATCATGAGTTTGAGAAATGTGTTAGATATGTATATAACCTAGGGTATTATTTGCATATAGGCAACTCTGTACATGTCATATATTGGCCATTTGGCCTATTAGAATAGACAACAAATCTCATTCCAACATGAAGTACCAAAACAGTGATAATTTGTTTTCTTCTGTTTGTACATATATAGAAGCATCTCCTGATTCCTGCCATATAGGTCTATCCGTACTATGTGTAATAGGAAAGATAGTGCTCTGCCATGAACAATCTCGAGATTACTATTGCATGATTCTAACCAATGAGCTACTATTGCATGATTCTAACCAATGAGCTACCTTTCACTTGGAACAGTATGTGGGGCTAAGAAGAACATACCTGAGTTTTCCATAGGACCAATTGAATACTGTGTCGGTTTGCTTCCCTCACCTGCTAACTTTGCTCTCTGAAGAAGTCTTGTCTATGCTTACCGAAGATTATCAACTGGAGTTCAGGATCTCATGCCTTACCCTTCATGCACCTAAGTTCTAGACCTTACTTTGCTCACAGTGTTACCCATCTTGCCCTTATGCTTAATTAGTTGCTTGTCTGAGCGAGCCATGCATTAGACTGGAAAGTTTGGAAGCTAGAATGAAAGTGAAACAGGAAAAGAATAACTTTCTTTATGCAAAACTCCATAGGTGGTCAAGGATATATGAAAAAGGAATAACTTGGCAGGAGAAAGGTCGACGATGCCAATTTGTCAATTTCAGGTAAACCATTTCAAATGTGTCTGAACCTTCCTTTGGACATAGCATACAGTTTATAACTACACCAAACTCGCTATTCGATTTGTTCCAAAGATTTTCATGCAAGTTTCTACGAGTTCCCATGACTTTCCAGTGACAATCTCTCAAGTCAATTGGAATTCGAGCACCATCTACGACCTTGTTGCTGACTAACTTTTGAGCTACTACCGGCTACATTCATGCCTAATCAAGAAAAAAAAAACAGCGCCTTACCAATGAATCCGGCCATACATCGATCGATCATCCCTCGCATTGCGCAGCGAGGTGCACACCGAATTGGTTGATGGGGCGAGAAGCCATGCTGGAGAAGGAGCGCACGTGCTGCAATCGCGCAAGCCGATCGAGCACGTGCCCTGCTTCTCCAGCACGGTTTGCTCGCTCCTCCTCATACACCTCGTCAATCTCCTCCGCCATTTTTGCAGCTCTTGGAGCTGAAGAGAGAACGGAGATGAGCAAGCAAGAGCAGAAATGCATGGTGAGCTAAGCTAGCTACTAGCTGGGTGGCGTATATATAGGCGGCAAAAGTGTTACATGTGGTAGGAGGACATGGTTATCTAAAAAGGACCTAACTTTTGGTGAAAAGGATCCCGGACCTGCCTCGAATTAAAGGCCCCTTTTTGATGCATCAAATGGCAGACCACCAAAACTCGGATCTGCATCCATCCATATCCATCTCCCTAAACCAATGTTGTTAACTCGAAGGAAGAAAACTTAGCGAGTTTAATTGAACACAAGAGCTGTCAGTCGCTGTCTCAACTCAGTTCTTTAAACCGCATGAAACTTTCACCCTGAGAAAATCGAACTTTTGACTGAAGCTTTTACTTGGAGATAGATGATGGCAGAAGCAATGCTAGTTTAATCGACCGTCGGCCCGGCCCTCGGACGGCGACCGCAAGCCAGGCCGCCTCTCGAACGCAAACGTTCTTGAGGCAGCCACTGGGGATTTCTTAATGGCGACCACACGTTTAACCTAATCTTGGCGACTAAATTAGTAGAATAAACTTAGCTGTACCTCTTATCTTGTTAATTACAGGATGCCGGCCAGAGGGGTGGCACCGGCGCATTCACGCATGCATGCATATGGTTGTGCTAACTTGTAACAATTGAACAACTCAACTCAAATGCTGCCGAAAGATGACGAGTTGCAGACAAAGTTCAGAGCCTAAAGAACAGTGGTTATTGTCAGCTAAACAAATGCATGCGCGACACTGATGTCACAGTATTACTGTGTTAGCCCAGTTTGTACGCATCCCATGGGAGTTTAGAGGATGAGATGCCTTAATGGTGTAACAATTGGCACATATGTGGTTGTGCTAACCTCTAACCATGCGAGTGCCGTCAGATGCAGACAGCGCGGTCGCGGACAAAGTTCAGAACGGGCGGAACGCGCTTGACATAAGCAAGGGCGCGGGTAATGCTAAACAAATGCACGCGCGGTTGTTGTCGCGGATGGATGCTCGTCACTCCGCCAGTTGGATGTCATGCGAGCGGTTTGCTTATACAATATCAGTATGTTTCAGAGTTTGGTAGGTTCGGACAGGGGTCAATGCATGCCTCAATGGCTGGTGTCCTGAATTTTGGTGCAGATAGCATAGCTACCCTGCTAAAAGAATGTTGGGTTTCCGCATCGAAGAGACAACAAGGGATAGTTGTTCCTTTCATAGCTGTAGCTAGCCCACTTGACCTAAATGTCAAGCACATACACACGTTGTAGAAGGTCCAATTTGATTTGAGGTTTTTTTCTTCCAAGGAATGGGTCTGGCTACTGTCCCCAACAACCAAAGCGTCCCTTCAGTAAATTAACTGTTGTGTTTTCTACCGAAAAATCATTTTTTTTTACTGCAAAACAATGACATGCAAACATTTATCTACAAAGAACTGAAGAAGCACCTAAATTCACATCTATATCATTAGTGTGTATTACACAACAAATCTCCAATCTGGTAATGCTGTTCTACTTAGGTTGATAAACCTTGTCTTTCAGTTAACCTACTGTACCAAGACTTATTCATCAACTAGCTGGTTGGCCCGCACATTTGCGTGGCTAGTCTTAACAATTTTAGATTTTTTTTTCCAAACAAAAAGGGTTGTGCATGCTATATACAAAACCCATTTTGGCTTCACATAAAAAGATAGTCCACAAAAGAAGCATCTAGAATCTATATACATGTAATTTTGGTTATGGCTTACAAATAACAACTTCTATTATGCAAAGTATCACCTAAATACAATCATGTGAAAGAAGGTCATACGACTGAACTTCGTGCAATTTTTTCTAGATGCTCGGCCGCCAACACGTATCTTTTGAATGGCTATTTAGACGAAATGTTTCTGACTTGACCTTAAGTTCAAACTCTCAGGTACTTGCGCAAGAACCAAACCCAGATGTGCATTTGTCCTTGTTGATCTACTTCTTAATATTTATTTTGAGTAGCATATTCTATCTTCAAAATTTTAGTGTTGATACAAGCCTTGCAGTATCAGTGCCCTCATCCAGCCACCTTGGATTGTCGGAGCCAGACTTTAGACGAAGCTGGAGCTCAGAAAATAAAGGATTTTAGTTAGACCTACCTTGGCTTATTCTGTAAAATATAATAATTTGGACCCTTACTTATCCAGTTTTACCCATGTAAATAGCAAGTACCAACCTACCAGGTCAAGTGGGCAGCCAACATTTTGTTCCATTGCTACAACTGCAACTAATTGGTTCCCAATCAAACTCTTTTTTTTTTCCACAATCAAATCGATTAACCAAGTAAATCGGAGGGTTACCAGATCAAGTAGAGCAGTAGCATGGCTTCCTTGCTATTGCCCCTTACCCATGTCACCAACACCATGTGGACCGACCGGCCAGATGTAGTGATAGCTTCCTCATCGACACATTTTTTTGTCAGTTGTGGATCAACCGGCAATTGCAGCAATACCTGTGCTGCCCCTCAGACGAAGAAATTTGTCCAATAGTCAAGCGCCCATCATTCTTAATTAACGAATATATTATATACATCTAAAATCGACTTTTGCGAATCGATGTGGCACATTGAGATGGGTGGATCGAATTGATCTAAAATAAACTATCAAGAAAGCAAATCAGAAGAGTGTTGGAACTCAATTCTAGCGCGTGGCAAGAAAACAGAGCAACAAGAGTAGTTTTAGTCTCACATCTATCTCATATATTGAAATTTTGTTGGTCTTCTCATGTATTACAAGCTTACAAACACGTGACTGAGGCTGCATACATATTTATAGAGTTGTACAACCGACTCAAATCAACTACCGACCAAGTGTACATCTCAATTCGTTCACTAGCTAACTCATGTTACAGCTCATGATACAACTCATCCATGCTAGCTTTCAATAGTAAAAGTTGACACAACTCTTTACCGTCATTGACTGCCTTCTTTACATCTTGTCGACATGCATCACTAGAATTTTCTTGGAGTCGGTAACAATAGCAATGCATGCATCTGCTCCTAGCTAGATTATTTCTCCAGCATGCAAGCACTTCATACTAGTCAAATACAATATGGCTTTATCTCTCGAGAGAATAAATTAATATACAACAAAGAGCATACCAGATTTTTTTCGTACCTTGGAACACACTTCCTATTGTCCAACCAACAGATTGCACTGTTTTTCCTTCTTTTGTCGCACCCCCGACCAGGTAGCAAGTTTCTTTACAACTTTGGAGTTCATCTCGGCTACATTACATGTACGCTTGAAACCAATCTCGATCAATCTCTAGAGTAAGCACGCGCTCTAGATGATAAGTGCACCGCTCAGAACAATAAAAAAAAACTAATCTCTTATTGGATCCTTCTAATTTTCCTCACAGGGATTACGACATGCATGGGGAATGCTCTCGGCTCTTCTTTGTTTGCACAATTTTTTTTCCTCGCGAGCTCTTTGGCGGCCGATAGAATCTCTCTCTCTCTCTCTCTCTCTCTCTCTCTACTGCTCTACCTCCTCACGCATGATGGGTTACTTTTTATTGCTTGGTTTCACCGTGTGTCCAGCTTTCAGACGCTACTGCATTAGTCTTCAATCCGATTTGCCATGAAATCCAAACAAAAAATATCCGATTGCCATCGACTCGAACTCGGGCTGATTTCTCGTATGTGTGCATGGGATAGCATCGTGGCCGCTTCAGACTTATATGCATGTCGTGGTCCTCTGAGATTCTTTCATCGAGTCCGTATGCTTCACATATTTAATTAGCACTTAACTGTTTATCCCTTTGTTTCACTTGTGTGCTGTCTCACTGTCTGGCAGTATGTCTCCAAGTCAATGTATTTTACGTGCAATCCAGGACTTCGTTGCTAGTGAATTTTTTGGCGGTATTAACGTATTTTAGCATCGTATTGATAGAAAGGGTCGTGGTAGTTTTTTTTTTTTTTTTTTTTTTTTTGAAAAAATGACCTCTCGTCCGTACGACCGCCATGTGGAGGCTCCCTATGCCCGCCACGTTGCCGCCGCCGTGCGGTGTGGTTGCCGCACGGCCGTCGTGCGGTGGCCCCGCTGCCCGCCATGTGTCCTCTGATTAGGGTTAGGGTTTTGCCGATAATCCGTAAATTTCGTACCATTTTTAAAATATAACAAATTAGTTCAAAAAATTATGAAATTTTATGTGAATGCTCCTAACACAGTGTACTTTCTTGTGTAATTTTTTTTCATAATTATACTCGTTCTGATTTTACCTCGCAATTCCATTTAAGTGTACTCATTTTGTACCACCACGTGTCACCCCTTCCCCCTCCCACACGCATGCCCCCCCCGCCAGCCCTGCTCCCACCCCTCCCGCACAGCCCCCCCGGTAGCCATATTTTGAACCGTCCATCCTCCCTCCACCGCACATCTGTCGACTCCTCGCGGCTGTCCCCTCTTGCCCGCAGTGCTGCGTGTAGACAACGCATCCAAAATTCTCGGTGCCAACGTAGCGGCTCCTCCTTTGCTCGGCTATAAATACCGAGATATCGCAGTCGCTCTTCGTTCATCCCAATTGCGTTTCGCTTCTCGTTCTAACGCTCGTCGCTGAGAACTCAGAGAATTTAACATAATATTTTTTTTTGGAGATCTAGTATTTGCTTGTCGCTTGTTTTTTTTGATAGCTTACCCCGAAGGGCAGGTAATTTGTCGGATGCTTTTGTCGTTATTACCGTAATTAATTAGTGTGCTGCTTATTAATTAGTTAGTTTACTGGTAATTAGTTAGTTCATCGGTAATTAATTAATTAGACGTAATTAGTTTAGTAGTTTCAGTCCCATATATTAAATTAGTGCAAATGCCATACTTGTAATTTATTTAGTGGTAATTAATCAGTTGTAATTTGTTAGTTTAGTGGTAATTAAATAGTCATAATTAGTTAGTTTAGTCTCTGTTAATTAGTTTAGAGGTAATTAGTTGGTTTGCTGGTAATTAATTAATTAGTTGTAATTAGTTTAGTGGTTACCAGTCCCGCATATTAAAATAGTGCGAATGTCATACTCGTAATTTATTTAGTGGTAATTAATCAATTGCAATTTGTTAGTTTAGTGGTAATTAATTAGTTAGTTTAGTCTCTGTTACACGTATGTAATCCATTACTTGCATGCAATTTGTTGTATCTAATTACACATATGTACCACGGATGAGGTTGTTGTGGCTTTAGGTAATGTCGAACATGCAAGATTTGTATGTGTTTTATGGTGATGGTCTCGTACGGGCTGGACCTGGTGGGTTGGACCTGTCGAGATGTCAGTACAAGGTGGTCCGGGCAAAGGGGTTCGACACGATGAATATTCACGAGCTTAGGAGTTGCATCCATAGGGAGTTCGTCACGGAGGCGACGAGGAAGAAAGTTGTGATTGAGGGGATCACCTGCACGAATGATGTGAAGGAGCTCGTCAAGGTGGCTGAAAGCATAGCATTGAGCCAGTACATGCAGATTACCTCCCAGCCTGAGGCGGCTATTTACGGGAAGCTGATGGTGTACATGAATTTCGTACCTGGGGCGCCGGGTCACCCTGATGATGCTAGAGCCTCTACAAGCGGGCAAGCGTAGCTTGAGCCTGAAGACGGCAGCACGGAATGCGCTGCCTCGAAGGATTGTCCTACGCATAACTTTGTGCAAAACAAGGGGGCAGAATTGTGGTGGTTGACCCGCATTGACTGCCACGAGTATCTACCGGACCAGGCTCTCAGGTTGGAGTCCGACAAGGACGCCGACCCAAGCTCGGATGGTAGGGACGATGATGCACACTAGGCCGGTGGTCCAACCGGGGGAATTGTATCATCGGAGGTTGCTTACGTGGCATCAAGACTTGATAATGTTGTAGCATGTTCGCTCGTACTGCCGCAAGAAGAAGGCTCCCACTGGGGGTTTGATGTCGAGACCCTCTTAGTAGGGCAGCGCTTCCCTATGAAGGAGGTGTGCAACAAGCTATAGCACGGTACGCTTTGTCCATCAGCCGTGTGTACCGAGTGCACCGGTCCAACCCCGAACATAACGCAGTGAGGTGCGTAGTGGAAGGCTTCCTTGGCAAGGTCAGCGCTCACCGAGCAAAAGTCTCCGGCTCGATATTCGCGGTCAAAGTAGTGACCGACCACACTTCGAGCTTAGCGAGCCCCTGCGGCAACATCGGTGTAAAGACCCGGGAGTAGCATCCCAGATCTTCTGTGCATAACTGAACTAGTCCCATGATCAGTGGCTAGCTCACACAGTAAACAAATGTGATAACACAACCATAAACGCTAAAATTTATTAAATAACAACAGAGTTGATCACAAGATAGCCTTACAGGGCAACATTAAATAAACACAGCGGAAGACGATGAAGAAGTAGTGGAGTCCAGCTGATCTGCCACAGGCAATCGACTGGGGTAGCGGCCTAGTCGTCGAGATCCACACTAGTAGCGAAGTCCTTCTCCTCTGAAATTTGTTTGCATTAAGCAAGTATGAGCACAACTTCTGTGCTCGCAAGTTACACCCGTCAAATAACAGAATGACATGCATAAATGGATGTAACAAAGGAAGGCTTATAGTGTTATTTGCGCAAAAACAACATTTGACATTAAATATCATAATAAGTTCAAAAGCTCAAGTTTTATAGAATCAAAAATTGATTTTTGAATTGATAAAGATAGTGTAGACACCAACCTAACACTAACGTAAACACGGGCACCAACCCTGGGCTTCAACCCACAACTTTGCTCATGGACACCCATCCATGTCAAAACTGTTTTATAAAACATTTTAAAAACAAACCAAAGTCTAACTTTGAGTGGCTTTGCCAGCATGTCCATGACCGTGGACACGGCTATTCGAATAGATTAACACTCTGCAGAGGTTGTACAACTTTACCCACAAGAAATAATCAATAATGTCCGTCCGATACACTTCCGAAGGTGTGCGACTAAGTGATCATCACGAAGCCTTTACAATGCATCATTCCACCATAGTCCTCCCTCGCTAAGGTTTTGCCCCTTTGGACTACCCGTTCGCAGAGTTCAGGCCCCCTCTTGCGCCAGGTGGGACTAACGAAAGTCATGAAAGACTACCCACCGCATCACAGAAACGACCATGATGGAACTTTGCAAATTATTCAGCCAGGCTCTGCCCATACAAGACATGTGGTAGTACGATGTGGCTTAGCCTGCACCCACCAAACAACCAATTCGCCCAAGTCCAAACCATCATTTTATTTTATTTTTCAAAGTTATTTATAAAACTCCCATGACACACCAATATCAAGGGTACAATTTGAACACTAGTTGATTTTTGGCTAAAATTCCCCAAATAGAACATATGTGGTCTATAAGCATGGCTAAGTACAATATTTTTCAAATGATCCTAGTTCATACTATTGTATCAACTAGGTTTTTATCTAGGGCGACAATATATTTGATTAGATATCAAAATTGGTCATACAAAGGATTTAGGCATATCTATGAATTTAAAAACAGGAATTTAAATAGTTGAATATAAATAAGCATGCAGTAATAATTTGGAACAAAATTTAAGTAATTTTAAATAATAGGTGCAAATATGATCAAGAATGTAACTTGCCTTGCTCAAATAGTTGCTCTCAAGCAGTAAATCGACTCTCAAGTCGTCGAAAACTATACGCGAAAATAAGCTAAATTCAAACTAAATTCAAATAAGATTCAAATTAACTCCAAATTGAATAATTTTTATTTAGTTGACTAGATCTTGAATTTAGATAAATTTAGAAATTTGAATGGGCTCAATCGGAGTTCGGATGCAAAAGATATGAGCTTTCGAAGTTTGAAATTACATAAAATGATAAAACTAGGGTTTTTCTGAATTTCGGGAATTATTATTGCGCAAGATGACGTCAGCGAGGGAATTTGATTTTCCCGACCGAATTATTTTTAAAAAGAAAAAGGTTTGTTTCGCTGACATGTGGGCCCGGGTCTTGTGGACCGGGTCCACGAAACGTCGTGGGTCCACCATGGACCTGGTTCGCGGCACCGAGGGGCTTGCAACGTCGGCTCACACGCGGGCAGCCCATGTAGGCGAGGAGGTGAGGTGGCCCTTATGTGGCCGTGCGGTGGCGTCCACGTGGCGGTGCCATGTCACCCAAAGCGGCGATGGCTCGGCCGCGAGCTCACCGGCGCTACGTGCCACGGCGAGCTCCGCCGAGGGGCTCAACGCGAAGAGGGGGAGGTGGGGAGTGCGACACTTACCAATGCGGCGGATGGGCGCGAGGCGTCGGCCGGCGGCGAGCAAAATGGCGGCGGCGGGATCAGCTTGTGGGCGGCGCGGTGGTTTGGGCGGTGCTCCGGCGAGGTGGGCGTGCGCCCGGGGTGCGCCGTGACGGGGCGGTGTCGATGGCGGTGGCGGAGGCGACCGGGGAAGCTCGGCGGCGGCGCTAGAGGCGGTGGCGTGAGTGGCGTCCGGCGGCGAGAAGTTTGCGAAAATCGGCCGAAAGAGGGCGAGGAGAAAGAAGTGGGTGGCGGGGTTGAAGTGCGGGTGGAAGAGGGCACCTCATGCTCCCTTTTATAGGGGCAGAGGGGGCCGGTAGAGGAAGATCGTGCGTGCGACGACGGTTGCATTGTGGCGGCGGCAGTTGCGGCGCGTGGGCGAACCGGGCGCGAAGAGAGGGGGGAAAACGTGTGGGGGTGGAGGCGGTTGAGGGCGTCGAGTTCATGCGCACGTCGTGCGGGTCTCGCGGGCGACCAGAGCGGCGGTTGAGCGGAGCTTCTATGCGACAGAAATGGCGGCGGCGCGGTTGAGTGGGGAAGAAAGGGGAGGAGGAAGAAATGGTGTGGGACATCGGATTTGATCCGACGGTGCGGAGGAGGCGGGTGGCGTGGGGCGATGGATGGCCGTCCGATTTAACCGGACGGTGGAGAAAGAGAGAGGGAAACGGTGGGAGAGAGGGGTGCGAGCGGGTGGGCTGGAACGGGCTGGGGCGCGAAGGAATAGGAATGGGTTGAGTAGGTTTCGGCCCAAAGGGAATTTGCTGATTTTTAATTGATTTCCTAATTTAAATAATCTTAGTAATTCTTTTGGGCTTTAGAAAATAGAAAATTAAATTCAAAAATTAAGAGAAAATTCACAGAAATTCCCTTATTTATTTTGAACTTAATAGAATTATTTCCAACTTAAAGTTGGCTTTTAATTTTGCAAATAAATTGTTTTGGTTTTAAAATATTTAGGAAACAACTTTTAAAAACTCAGAAAATCTTAGAAATTACTTAAAATTTTATTTTTCAATTCAAACCAAATAAAACTTCAAGAACTACAAATAAATTTTACTTTTGACTTTTAAAATTTCAAAATTTCAAATAGAGCAATGAAACTCTATCAAATTTCAGAAAATCCAATAAAATGGTAACTTTATTTTATTTTATTTTGGTAACAGCACTTTGGAATGTTACAATCGGAACGTGACTTTCGCATATGTGGCGAACCTCTTCAAGCACCTAGTTGCGACGGGCGTGTTTCTCCCCCAAGCTGCTGACGTCAGAAGTCGCCAATCAGGTTGGCTATCTAATTAGTTACAACAAGATTCGACGAACCAAGCAGAAGATCATCGAGTCCATGCACGGGACATATGAAGAGGTGTACAACCTTGTGCTGAGATTGCTTCACTAGATTGCCGAATCAAATCCCAGCACGTACATAAACAAGTTTGAGCGTGAAGATGCCGAGAAAGGGCCCAACTGTTTCATACTGGATCGGGTGTTCTGGGCTTTCGCTCAGGCCATCTGGGGCTTCCAGTTCTGTTATCTCGTGATGACGATGGATGACACTTTCCTCATATGGAGGTACAAGGGTACCATCCTCACCGTGGTGGCGCCCGACGTGAATGACCAGCTTCTCCCTGTGGCATTTGCTATTGTGGAGAGCAAGAACACACCCAGTTGGCTATGGTTCCTGTCGAACGTGAAGACGGCGGTGGTGGGGACCGGCCTAACGTATGCCTTATCACAAACCGTAATGCGTTGGGTTGTTGGCGGTCATGAACACCATGCAGCATGGGATGGTCCCCTCTTACCAGTGGAACGACGTGCAATCCAGGTGGTGCATGCAGTTCTAACATGCCTATTTTATGCTATAAGATAATGGTCATGTTTTGTGCCCTGAACATGCATCGAAGGTGCTACTATGTGATGAGATGAGCTCAGCAAGAAAAGTGATTGCCGCAGAGACCAGTTGCACACAACTATTTTTTTTACGCTATAGGACACGCTTTGTTAATTTATCAGTTTTATGTGGATGATATTCTTTAATATTGTATTGTACCACATGCTAGATAACATTGCGTATGAACCAACTGAGGAAAATGTGTGGAGTGTAGATCATATAACGATGTACCGTAGCCTTCGAAACGCACACGAGTCGAAGGTTACGGTATATCATTATATGATTCGCATGCCACGTATTTCCCTCGGTTGGTTCATGCACAATCTTATCTAGCCTGTCGTACAATACAACATTAAAGAACATCATCCACATTAAACTGATAAATAAACAAAGAGTGTCCTATTTGATCGGGTTAGATGTGATAATACCCATCCTCCTTCATCCCGATTGTAATAAACCCGCGCGTGTTTCATGTAATGCTTGAAATGTCGACAATTATATGTATAAAAACGTACATTGCAACTTCATTGCAAACCCTAATTCATAAAACCTAATTAGGATGTGACCTCGCTTCGCAAAGCAGGACGTGACCACACTGTCGTGTTGTTATCGTTGCGTCATTTCTCCAAAGTTCTCCAATGGAGTTGCAATGCAGCCAATTTGTGGAGCTCATTCATACATTGCAGTCCTACCCGCCGTCAAAATCACCATTGTCCATCTCATCGGCCAAAGATTGTTTTCAGAATACGAAAAAGTATAACATATTTGGAATATCCCACAACCTCCTCTAGACTGCTAATATACTTTTATGTCAAGACATATATATTACCAAAATGTAACCCAGGAATGTTTATACACAAGCACGTCCCTAGAAAGCAACATATTGTATATTGATGTCTCCAAAGGAGTTGCAATGCAACTTTTTTTCTATACATTCCAAGTCACATGAAATCATGAAACCCTAATTTCTCAAACCTAAATTCCTAATCTTCGTGACCTAAATCTTTCATTTTTGAGACATAAAATTGTTGAAACTGTACGCAATCAAGTCCACTGCGTGAGGAGCCTAAAAAAATCATAATTTTTGGAGCTCATTTTCTATATTTACAAATTCGTGCAAATAATACAAGGTTTCTCCAGATGGAGTCAAACTTTCGCCTCGGGTTCTGCAGACACAATGCCTTGAATGTCTTCATAATGTCCTGACTGCAGGAATCGCTTGAACAAATTAGATGCAAGATGCATCATACACCATTTATTTTGAATCAATCAGGTAATACAATCGAATCATTTGCATCTATCAAGTCAGTGGTGATCTGTTGAAGCCTTCTTAGTTCTTACCGTAATGAACTTAGAGTCAGAAATCAATCGTGCTTCAAAATTACCTATTTCTCATCACTACTGTAATGTTCTAACATGCCTATTTTTTATGCTATATGATAATGGTCATGTTTTGTGCCCCGAGCTTTTGTTCCATACATTACAAGTCATATGAAATCATGAACCCTAATTTTCAAAACCTAAAATCCAAAATTTTGTGACTTAAATCTTGAATTCTCGAGACAATTCTAGAACACATATATAATTGTCGAAATAGTGCATAATCAAGTCCACTGTGTGCGGAGCCTTAAAAAAATCATATTTTTTTGGAGCTCATTTTGTACATCTACAAATTCGTACAAACAGTACACTTAAACGAAACTGGGAGGTAAAATCGAAACGAGTAAAATTATGTAAAAAAATTACACAAGAAAGTACACAGTGTGTAAAGCATTCACATAAATTTTCATCATTTTTTGAACTCATTTGCTATATTTTAAAAATTCCATGACCACAGTCAAAACCGAAACCCTAACCTAACCCTAAATGGGGGGAGACATGGCGCGTGCGGGGGGTGAGGGGGCGACCGCACGGCGATGTGGTGGCTCCTTGGTGGCCGTGTTGGAGGGAGCTATTTCTGCAATTTTTTCCGGAGACACCCAATTGTGCAAATACAAAATCAAAAAATGCCAATATGGCCAAAAATTCGTTGCTAGCTTCTTTGTCTTCAAGCATTGTATACATCTTCTTTCTTCAACGTATGCATCTCCTTCTGTAGTGTGGCTCCACTTCTTTCCATGTCTGTGTGATCGAATCCATTGCGAAAAATGTTGTCTCAATACACGTAAATAGAGTTGTATTTGTTCTCGAACTCTACATTTCTGAGGTTGTATCTTTTCACTCGCTACTCCGATTCTAATAATTCGGACTTTCTTGGAAAGCTAACGAGATTATCTAATTTTTCTCTAATTGGACCGACATCTGAATCCGAACTTAAATACCCCAAATCGCCCTCGCAAGATTCTGCAGCTAACCTTGATGAACTAGGGCAGGTTGAAAACTAACTTTCTCCTAATCAAAACGACCTACAAACTTAACAGCGACCAATCCACAACAAAACCTAGAGATTAACAGGATTTACCCTTAATGATCACGACGAATCATGGGAATTCGTGAGAACCTTCTCTTTTCCTTTCTTTTCTTCTCCTCCTCTCCTTCTCCTTGCTCCTCTCTTCCTTGTTGTCCTCCTCTCCTCTTCCTAGTCTCCTTGCTTCTTCCTTGGTAGCAACAACAGCATAACAACAATGTGTTCCGCAACGTACGATGTCCAAGTGAACACCGGGAGCCCTTCTAGATAGAGGCAGACGTGGAAGAACATCGCAGCACCGAAAGCGTGGCTCACTGGCCTCCAAGGTAGCACGTGAATCTCTAGAGCTTCGTGGTGGAATTTCTTCACGTCACACACTTTCTCCCTGGTTTGCTTGCTGCCGAACTTGAGGAGGTAGGTCTCCGGGTGGTGAAGAGAGATAGCCACGTCCTCGCGACGTAGGCCAAAGCGGTGACGGATTGCCTCTACGACCGCTCTATCGTCGGTGCTGACATCGCCCCACAGCACCCAGGCCACGAGAGTGGTGGCCTCCCAGTCCCTGCGAGCTCACTCAAGCTGAGGGTAGCTGTTGATGATGCAGTAATCCTCGTCCGGCTGGGTGTCGGGTGTGCCCAGGAACCCCATGGGTGGAGCTTACGGCTTGGGGGGAGCCGGATGTGGAGAATTCTTCAGAGTAGCTTGCTGCAACGACGAAGGTGAGCAGTTGTGGCTATCCCTACGCAGATAATTGCTTGCTCGGTGGCTGAAGGTGGAGTAGAGGAAGCACCGGATGGGGTCACGATAGTTTGAAATTTTGTGATCACGCGACAAACAACGGAAGCATCTCCCTTCGATTTTATTGAAGAAGAGGGTTGAGGAGGCGATGTTAGCGCGAGAAAAGGGGTGTATGTGCCTTGGAGGAGTGGTGCGCGCGCGCTGCACGCCACCAGCGCGGCCTCTTTACTGCTTGCCAGCCATCTTCAACCTCGGGCAGAAGAGCATTGTGGTTGAGAGAGGACGTACCTTCCCTGGCTCGAAGATATGCAGCTTGCCCGAGGAAGCTCCGATGGGATGGCGGGATGGAGCCACTGAGCTACTTCGGTATCCTTGGGGGATGTCTACATCACTTGAATGGGCTTCGGGAGGTGAGGGGGCGTTGGGGCAGCCATGCGCAATAACTGCGGTTTGCGCGCTCGCTGGAGGCAGGAGACCCTGAGGTGGGGCCTGGCGCTAGAGGATCTGCACAAAACTTGGAGCCTTCAATGCCAGTTGCTAGGTGTGGTCCATTGAAGTCGAGGATCCGCAGCTGCTGAAGTAGAGCTACGCCGAGGTTGTCGGAGAGATGCGCGGGGAGGCGGCCACAGTAGCGCTCGTTTCTGAACTGCAGGGAGCCGGCGGCGAGGTTAAGGCAAAGTTGTGGCAGGCCGGCGGCGTAGGCCAGATCTGATCTGGATTTGTCCCCAGTAGGGGTTTGGGGTGGGGAGGGAGCGAGGGTTTGGGTTTTGGGGGGGGGGAGAAGGGGGGCGGTGGAGGAAGGTGGGGGGCTTGCTGGCGGTGGCTACCAACGGGAGGTCACGAAGGGAAAGCGGGCGGCTTTTTTTGGGGAGGGGAGGCGTGGGGCTCATTGGGGTGAGTCCATTGAGGGCTTTGGAGGAGGGGGTGGCCGCCGGTGTCGGAGTGGCACCGGCGGGGAGCTTGGGATGGGGGGCTTTGGTCTCCTTGAGAGTCGTCAAAGCCTGGGGTGTGGGATGTTCTTCTAATGCTCGAACTATTTGTGATTCAATATTAAAGTATGCTAGATTGCTTCTGTGTTAGCTATCTTAAATCTTAAGTATCACGTCCTTAAGTTGTTTGATGAAATGCATATGAATATAATATCTGCATATGAACATAATATCTATAGCATATATGTAAGGCTACTTGAACGAAGAAAAAAATCACAGCACCAGCTCAAGAGAGGAGACGTACATGCGGGATATAAAGCCGTCCAACATTGCAAGGGCCCTGCCACCGATTGCTTGCCGACCTTTGCATTTGGTGCAGCGCAATCCATTGGATTTTAGCTCAATCAACTTGCCTAGGTTAGTATTAGTTCTTTGTCCACCACATACTTTGACCGAATTTTTTGCAATTTGGCCCTTTTTTCGTAAAAATCTCACATTTATACCCCTGCTAGTCTTATTTCCGGTTTTGGACCCGGGGGTGGCGTGTGACTCACGGCGCAGAGTGCTCTGACTCGGCGCCATGAGTCATGGCGCCGAGGTACTAAACCCTAGCCGAGGAGGCGGCCGGCGTGGCGGTACCTCGGCGCCATGAGTCATGGCGCCGAGGCGTGTTACCTCGGCGCGTGACTCATGGCGCCGACCTCGGCGCCACAGATCTCGGCGCCGAGCTCAATTATATACCGCTCGAGCCTTGCTCTATTTCTTCCTCTCCTCTCTCGGGTTTCACTCAACCCAACCAGAAATTTTCGAATCACCAATTTTCACCGTGGAAACTTGAATTGATCCATACAACCTTGAGAGCAAGGTATCCTCTTTGTCCTCCTCACTTTTACGCATTGATTTGGTCTATATCATGTGTGTTATGCAAAATTAGGTTAGTCATGACCTAGGGTTTGAAGCAATTAGTCTCACTTGTTTTATTGATTCGTATTGTGTATTATGGAACCTTAGTTACGTCGGTGCCTCTGTTTCTCCCCCTTTGTTAGGATGCCGAGGCGTGGTAAAGCTAGTAAACCAAGGTAATCTTTGTCAATCGTATTCTAATTTGTCGGTAATATGTAGTTCATATTATTTAAGGTTCATACAATTTGTTGTATTTACGGATTAGGCAGCAAGGTGGTGGGCAATGCGTTCGCGCTTGCCAACGCCTAGTGGCGTTCCAGTGCCCATGTGCTCTGCGGTGATGCTTGTAGGGTGGCGAGATCGATGAGGAGGACACGTCTGAGCGGAGGTATTGGATGTGTCACAATTATGCCTTTGACACTACACCTCAAGCAGATCCACATTGGATTGTTGGTGAGAAATTAGTGGCTTTTTCTTTGTTCTTGCGATGAATCAATAACATTTCATTACGTGTACGGACCCATGTTTTGCAGGAACTTCCACCGCTATGTGACTTTGAGCGGTGGATCGACACCGAGATCAAGGAGGAGGACAAGCGACATATGGAGGGATGAAGAAGTGGGATGCGAGCGCGAGGAGTATTGGAGAAGACACGCAAAGAGGAGGGAGAAAAGGAGCGCGAGGAAGAGGTGAAAATGAGGCGGGTAGCTAAGCGTAGGGGAGAGGGAGAGAGGCTTGAGCGCGTTCGCCGTGCTAATGCTGCAATGGAGGAGGATCGGATGCTTTGAGGAAGGAAAGTGGCCTCGTTGCACTCGGTAGTGTGCTAGACTTAGTAGTTATGGTTTAATAATGAACAATGGTCTCATTTCTTTGGACTTGTTATTTTGTTGTACTCTTGTCATGTCTTGCACTTTTTCAAGTATGTGCATGTGAGTATATTGTTAAACTTGAACATGTGAGTAGCATGACTTGTTTTTTTTTTGTCACTATGCCTATATATTTGGTAACTTTTGGTGCTTGACCAACAAGAAGCACACGTTCCTTTGGTCGACATATAATCACTACTCTGCATATAATCACGGAAAAATTCGCGAGTTTCCCTGTTTTCGACCATCCACATTTAACAATATGACACAAATATATCATACGAGCATATATTCATCACAATACCACACGAATAGTAGAAACAACAATCCAAAAGTCCAAATAGTCCATAAAAGTCCATACAATGTACATAAACACAGTCCCTCATCGCCTCCTAGCCTTGCCCTTTCCACCAAGAGCGTCGGTGCACGGAGTGTAAGGGTCACGCGGACGTCGGTGCCTACGCGGTGGAGGCTGCGAAGGCGTGTCGGCGAGCACCCTGGAGCCGAGGCGGTCCAATCTCCTCGGCCTCGTCCTCTGCCGCCACCAATCTCCTCGGCCTCGTCCTCCTCCTCGCCACCAAGTCCACGAAAAGTATCCACGGTAAATGCAGGGACGAGCTCGCCTCGGAAGCTGTACCTCCGTGTGAAGAAGTGCCGTGCCTACGGTTTGGTCTGCGTCCGGAAGATGTGTGCGTGGCACGTGGGCGTCCATCGGTGCTCGTCCTCGCAACCACAACGAGCGCTGACTGCGTAGCCGTCTCGCAAGTCTCTGCGGTTCATCATCATTTGTTAGTTCACAAATGTCATATTTGGTTACAAGTTTATATTTTGATTGCCATGTATTGAAAGACTTACTCCAAGAAAGTTGTGGAGTGTCGTCCCATCCACTCGTCCTCGGAAAGCGCTCTAGGTCAAGCACGGATCGCCTCAGCGTGTTGCCCGCACACATTGTTAACATATGGTTACTCGGTTAGTGCGATGCAAATAACATTAGCGCTATGATTGATTGCAAGAAAAGGTTAAGTGACATTACCACTCGATCTAAGATTGGTGACCTCCACCAACGTCCTCCCCGAGTCGCGGTCGTGGAAGTGTCTTCATCGTGAAGACTCCATGTCGGCGTAGTCCGCTTGGGTCCATTGCACCTTGACTTTGTCAGTGTCACCAAGGTACCAAGAAAGGTATGCACGGAAGTTGTAGTTCGTGTGCGGTGCTCATTGGCATAGACGTTCTCATGGAGAGTCCCACACGTCTATGTGCTCACGGTGCAACGTCTCGAAGTCTGTCATCTTTTACGCTCGGCGATCGATCACGCAATATATACATCATCGGTGCAAATATAGTGAATTAGTAGTTATGTATACAAAGGAGAGAAAAAGTAGCGTCGCCACTTACTTGTGCAACTCCACGAGGCGTCGAAGCGGCTCCAGCGCCTCTCCGCTGAGGCCAAGCGGCGTGCAACTCTATGTGGCGGTGGTACTCAACGGCGAGAAGCGCATCGGCGGACACCTCATCATGTAGAGGTCCTCGCCCACGGCGCACATCGTGCTCGATCAAATTGGACCACTGGCCGTCTCTGTAAGGTTCCCAAGTGACTGCGTACAAAAGGTGTTTAGGTATTGTAAGAAAGATTGTATCGAAGACCGAATGGAAATGTGAAATGAAAATGCAATGAACTCACCATCGAAGTCGTAAGTGTGTCAAGCTCGTTGGCGTACTCAACGTCGCGCGCCGCATACGCAAATGGAACTCAAACTGGTCCCAAAGGTGGGCAACCGTCGGTCGGTGTCGAGGGTTGACCACGCAAACCACGGACGAGGAGGAAGAAGCGTCGGCCGACCAAGCGGTACAGACCACATCCAAAGCGGAGAAGGTACACACCGCCGATCAACGCGTCTTTGAGCGGACGCCGACAAGCCGAGCACAAGTGGCGGTAGAGGAAGGACAAAACTCGAAGCCAGTGTAGCCACCCGCCATGTCGGTCGGTCAAGCAAGGAGGTACATCCATGACGCGTTGTCTCCGTCGCGTCGGAAAGAGAACACACCCAAACAAGTGTAGGATCCAAGCTCTGCGATAGTAGGTGATTGTCTCCTCGATCGCATTGTCCGGCACCGAGCAAGCTGGCATGCGAGCCAAGCGATAAGAACCCCGAGGTGCGGGAAGCGGTGTGTCTGGAGGAAGCTCTCCCAAGGAAGGCTCTCCACGGCTCTCCAACCGTCGGACCCGACTGTCCGTGCTGGGCGGCCCCAACACGAGACCAAGAAACCTGCGCGTCACGAAGTGTAATCATCTCACCACAAGGTAGGTGGAAGCGTGAGTTCGGCCTCCACCGCACAAACATAAGCGAGTACTAAGGTCGGCTACATAAATGAACACCAAAAGTGGTAGTGCATGGGTTTGTTAGTCAATGTACTGTCAACCAAAGCGTGTGATCGCGCGGGGTTGATGACGGGCAACCCACGACGAACTGAAGCGTCGACGTCGGGCCACCCTCGAAGTAGAGAGTGTACTGTCGTCGTATCGCATGTCCTCGAACCGTCATGGGTTCGAGGGCGAAGAGGCGATTCTGCAAAGATTACAATTATTTAATATGAATCCATCGAAAAATGAAATATAGAGACATACAACCATGTGTTGACATTACCACCCCTCGGCGGTCGGGCGTCCTCGGTGGTGCTCCTCGTAGTCTGGATCCGGGAGGTGGAAGCTGCGCCATCCTGCAAACATAAATAGCGGATGTTAATTCTGAAGAAATGTAAAATTGAGTACAAGAGTGAAATAAATCGAAGTTACTAATTAATAAACCCTTCATAATTATTTATTTTTGACTAAGTGGCGGTGACAAGTACGAGAATTATGGCCAAGTCACGCATTTGCCACATTGGTTATGCTCGAGTGCGTAAGAAAGGGGTTGCTCTTCCTCGCCTTGTCCTTCCGAAACTTGATCCATAATCATCTTGTGTCTACTCCTCTTTCTACTCCCACGTCTGTTCCAACGACAACTGGATCGGCTATGTACCGGACCAGTAAGGTGGCCACCATCCTCGTCCGGTAAGGCTCAAAACGGGAGACCATGTAAGAACAAGGGTATCAACGCCGAACTCCTAGGTATCTGCTCTAAATGCACGCATAGTTGCGATGATTATTGCCGCAACATAGTGAGAACATGGAAAGTGGTACATCTTGTTCTCCCACACGTGCAAGAGAAATCAATGAGCACGACAATATGACTCCTTGACGGCGGACCTCACCATCGGCCATTGTACCACCCTTTCAATGACCTCATACTTGCGTACTATGATCAAAACATGACACCTCATGTGTGCGAGCCCTATCCTTTGCCCTCTCCGGATGCTTTTGGGTTTAGGTGCCCATGTCTCATTACTACTCTGTCGTGCCATTGCATCCAAGTGCCTATCGTTGAACCACGCAACAAGCTTGTAGAAGGTGAATGATACGATTGCATTGACGGGCATGACACGTATACCCTTTAGCAAACTATTAAATGATTCACCATGTTGCTAGTCCGAAACTCATACCGCGACCACCATGGTCGTAGGCCTAGTCCATTTCTCGGGTTCCCTCGGCAAGCCTCTCAACCACTTTGTCTACCCTCTGTGTTTGTTCCGCTTTGAGTGTTCGGCTTCTCTTGAACAACGACACCTCAAGGTGGCGTGCAACCTCCTCGAAAAGAGGAAAGTTATCCTTTGTACCATCCTTACGGAGTAAATTCTCGGCGAGTGCGAGTGCATCACCGGTGATGGATAGGTGCGCACCGGAATCGCTCAGACAAGCACTAAGTATGCCCCGTGTCATCGGATATGACACCAACCTCCTGCGGGGCCAACAACATGTATCCAGAACAAGCGCGCAGAACCATCCCCAACTATCTTTGTTCTCCTCTCCACCAAAGCAAAGCGCAAGAGGACCAATGTGTTATGCGTCAACCGAAATGGCTATCAACAATGTGCCCATGTACTTGCCAAGAAGAAAAGTACCATCAATGGAGAAGACGGGACGACAATGCCCGAATGCCTCGATGCCTTTGTGGAAAACACACGAATCGCGCGGAAGAAAATCGCCTTCCATCCTTCCATTCATTTGGTTTGGGATGTACTCGTAATGCATGCTGGATTAATCGCTTTCATTGCATTGAACAATGCCGCAGCTGCTCGTACCCCTCCTCCCAATCCCCATATATCATCTTCCGGGCTCATTGCTTTGCCCTCCATGCTTTTCCATACCTTATGTCGTATCAGAACATCTTACGTGTCATCTCCATAATTGTCCTCACCTTCAAATTGGGCTGCCCTGATTATTGAGTATAGTGATCTACTTAATGAGGGTAGATGTCAACTGGCGATGCTTCGTTTCAAGTTTGATTCTGCACAAGTGTGTGGGCCAACGATTTTGTGATCTTGAACTTGCTCGTGTCCTTCATTTCCTAGCACACACCCTCCAATTACAATCGGCCTTCTCACACACCAGCTGTAATGCTTGCATTGCACATAGGAATGCCTAACTTTGAAAGGCCTTTTGCGCTTCACGAATACTCCTGTAACCACCTTCTCAATGTAGGCAAGTCCTTGAAGACCAAACCCTTCTTGATTTCCATGCTATCCCGGCCAGGAGCCTCTAACAACTCGTCGTCTCGCATGCATAAGCACCTTGGGAATGACTAAGGTGTTGAATTCTTCAATAATTTGGATCACGATTAGGCGAATTGTTTGATGAGCTCAATATCTTGTTGTGTCAATGCGACAAGGCCGGTCTTCATCGGAATCAACGGCTCTAGCCGTCCCATAAGGCTCCTCATCATCATCAATCGAACATCAACGCTGTTAGAGGCCCTACTGAATTGATCCATGTTGCACGAAGGTGCCACGGGAGGGCGATCATCATTTTCGGGAACATCTATCGCATCACAACCACACACACGATGGCAATTGAGACAAAGGAATAGATTAATGAGCAGTAAACTAAAGTGGTATTACGACACTTACTTGGATGGTTACGAGTCAAAGGATCCCCGAGGGCGCGGGATGAGAAATTCCAATCTCATTCGGGCGGATTGAGCATCGGTACCACAACCGCTCGTTCACATCCGCATCACAATTGGGTAACGAGGGGTCCAAAGGGAGGACTACCTAAATCGGTGAATGCCCATGAGGGGTGAATGCCCATGAGGATTGGGATCAATGGACAACTTCCGCACAAACAAATCCAAACATTGATATTGGGTCCTCATCACCGTCGACATAATTTTGCCATCGATCCTCGAGTCAATTGAGACCATCCGCCTAAAAATAGAGTCTCTAGAACCAAACTGAAGTACACCTCAATCGAGATGTCATCCTCATTACCATGACAACATAGAACCTCACGAGCTCTAGCGACCAATTCACCATAAGACGGACGATCACTAAGCAGCAGGGTCACACTTTCCATCCCAACAAATGACACATTTCCATAACCATCTTTCTCAATACTGCCTCCATGGTGCAAGGTTACTAGATTGTCCATTTAATCCATACAAAAGGCAATGGTTGTTAATGTATTATAGTAAAGTAGTATACTAACTAATTCCATACGTAACTAATTTAAGTTGATAACTACCCAAGTAATTTGCTACCTACCAAACTAAATAACTATGTCTAACTAACTAACTAACTATATGTAACTAAACAAATTAAAATTTCTAACTATGACTAACTATATCTAAACCCTAACTACATTATATGTTACTAAATTTGCTATGTCTAACGATATATCTAAACCCTAACTACATCAGATCTAACTAAATTTCTAACTACAATTTCTAACTAAATTAGCTAAATTAGCTATGTCTAACTAAATATCTAAACCCTAACTACATCATATCTAACTAAACTAACTATATCTAAACCCTAACTAACTACAATTTATAACTAAATTTACTAACTACATTTTCTAACTCTAAATAAAATTTCTAACTACAATTTCAAACTAAATTTCTAACTACAATTTCAAACTAAATTTCTAACTACAATTTCTAACTACATTTCTAACTACAATTTCTAACTACATTTCTAACTAAATTTACTAACTACATTTCTAACTAAATTTACTAACTAAATTTTCTAATTAAATTACTAACTACATAAAAAAATACTAACTACATTAAAAAAATCACCTCTTTAGCCGTGCAGGAGAAACTGCGAATGGCGCGGCGGTGGCGTGCGTGGCGGCGTCAGCGGGCGGCGGCGTGCGTGGCGCTGGCGGCTCGAGCGGCAGCGGCGGCGCGTGCCTTGGCAGCGGCAGCGCGGTCTTGCTCAGCCATGCAGGTCGCTTCGGGCGGCGGCGGCGCCTCGGCGGCGGCGGCGGCTTCGGCGGCGCGGAGGCAGCGGCGGCGGGTCTGCGGCGGCGGCAGCGGCACTGGAAGGAGGAAGGCGAGCGGCGAGAGAGAGAGAGAGGAAGGAGGAAGGGCGTGCGGTTATTTTTGAATGCTCGGCCGAGATCGTGGCGCCGAGGTCGGCGCCATGAGTCACGCAGGCAGAGGTAACTGACTCGGCGCCATGAGTCATGGCGCCGAGGTACCGCCACGCTGTTGCCTCGGCCGGCTAGGGTTTGGTACCTCGGCGCCACCTCGGCGCCGTGAGTCACGGCGCCGACCCCCTGGGTCCAAAACCGGAAATAAGACTAGCAGGGGTATAAATGTGAGATTTTTATGAAAAAAAGGGCTAAATTGCAAAAAATTCGGCAGACTTTGACCCATGAGCCTCCTATATTTTCGTCTGAGTCCGCTGCTGCTCTCGGATGTATATGTCGGACGTCAGCCGTGGTTACGTCCCAAGTATTCTTCTTCTTCTGACTTCTGAGTTGTGTTCTCCCGCCGTGCTGCTCTGCGGTGCACGCTGGGTCGACGCACCTCGCTGGCTAAGCTCGGCGCCGCCGCCAACCTGACAATCTCCCTCCCTTCGTCTCTCTTTCTCTTACGTGCGCGTGTGGAGCTCAGCTCTCCTACGCGGTGATGGAAGCTCGATCGGTGGCCGATATACATACGAGTGAGTATACGACGACCCCATTCCCACCAGGTACCAGTGCTCCATCTCGTAGCCGCCGCCGTCCATGGTAAGCTTCCGCCGCATCGATCGTGCTTCTTCTTTTACAGCATGATTCCTGGACCGCAGGAAAAGAACAAATAAGATAGGCGAGGGGACAAAGCAAGGAAGCATTGTACAGAGGAGCCGACAAGTGGCGTCGTAGCCAAAGTTATGGACTGAGGATTCAGCACTAGTCGTGCCTGTTGTGCCGTATTCATACTCTCGCTCGTCCCTTTCTATTTTCCTGACGGAATTTTTTATACCGGTTTACTGTATGTTTTTTTATATAAAAAATATTGACACCGGTGGTATTTATCAGATTCAGATTGGATTGAAATGGTTGTAATTCTGATTGCACTATGCTATGTTGTGCTTATGTTGACATCATGGCGTGTGTTTGTTCGACAGTTGTAGCCGAGGCAACACCATTTGAATTATGGGAGTGTCTATACAACATGCGACTGATTTTTTCTTGGAAATCAGTCACTTTTTGAACCATCAGATGGAGATCTAATGCCCCAGATATCACCCCACCCCTGTATCCTTAACCTAATCTCACTTCCCACCCTCTCTCCCTCTCTCTCACCAATCACAGAGTGCTAAAATCGCAAGATGTATAGCAGTTCTCTTGAATTATTTCAGGCTTCCGCAATCACAGCCATACCACTCGATTCGAGGCCATGGTTCGCGGGGAGCGGGTCATCACGACCGATATGGCACAGCGCGCGCCTCCACCCAACCTTGGCAGCATCGCACGGCCGCCCCGCTCGCGGGCGGATGTTCCGTCAGATAGCGCCGCGCCGCCCGACGCTCTGGTACACAGGCATTCGACCACTTTGCATGTGAACACGTCAGTGTGAAATATCAACCGAGTTTTGTCATGTAAAGCTCGAAGGCAAAAATGTGCAGAAAACTACTCCTTAAATGTTGGGCAGTTCTAAGGAAACGTTAGTACATTACAGGGAGTAGACTCCAGATGATGATAGGAAAATGCAAATCCTTATGACTGTTTTACTATAATTACAAGGGACGACATTCGGACTTCAGACCGCAGCCTCCTGTCTGCAGATCAGCATGACCCTAGTATCTGAATTATCCCTGTCCTGTCCAAGTTATGTTCAAATAATCAAATTACATCCAAACCTTACCAACAATCAACTTATTTTTCTCAATTCAATCAATCATGATTAGATGCACTGGGATGCACCAGTAATTATGTTTCACAAATAAAAGGCTAACTAATTTGTTCAATAGCATTTTTAGGTCGAACAAGATGCCTACCGAGTGGCGGAGGAGATACGTAGTGGAATTTTAAGACCGTATTGAAAACGTAAGAAGAAGCAGATGTCGACTGAGACTTATGTGAGAGGAAGCAGTTAAAAGAGATTTGAGGGATTAGAATGTAGCTAAAAAATTAGCTTTACATAGGAACGCATAGAAGTTAACGATCCACGTACCGGAACCATAAGAAGGTTTAGGGGCAGTGTTTTACGCTCTCGGCTCAGATGGTAGGATGTACAGCTTAAGGTTTTAGCCTTGTAGGTTTTTTAAAATTATTATTATTATATATATTTTTATCTGCAATGCTCTCGTCTCTTTGACTTTGAGGAAGTTTCATTCCTAGCCTACCCCAACTTGTTTAGGATCAAAGGCTTTAGTGTTGTTGTTGTTGAAATAAAAGGCTAATAAGGGATTTGCTGACTAATGATGTCATCTCTTAAGGGACAACAAATTGAATGAGTTGAACCACAGATAAGTATATGGGAGTAAGGTTTTATAGCGGCCTTCTTTCCTCCTGTATATAAGGATTCTCAAGTACATGTCTACAGGAAACCCTACATATGGTTTTCAATAACAATTTTAATTGAAACGCCATTAGAGATTTTCTTCTTTAAAATAGCCATAGGCAACAATGCTTTGTAATTAGTAGTTGCTTTTAACATTTTGCGTTAGCTTTTCTTTCCAGCCAAAAAAGTATATGTCAAAGTTAGTCCAACCGGCATAGAAAATGTATTTGTCTGCAAAACAATACCTACCTTAAAGAGTTACGCAATGATGCTGTGTTCTGAAGACAGGCTCTTGGTCCCATCCCAGAAGGCTAAAACTTGAGTCAGGAGGTATCTGAAGAAAACAATATTGCATTGCATATAACAATGGGATGATTGAAAGGAACACAATAAATACTAAACAATATCTTGGTTACTGGAAAGTCCTTACCCAGAAAATTTTCACCTAACATTTTGGGATGCAGAAGGGAGAGTTGGCTTTTTCTCTATTAGCTCATAATGGAGAACAAAGTTATCCTGCAGCAAAACACACACTCAGCTATAATTTGCAATAGTGCATAACAGAATCTAGATATTCTTCCGATATAAATCTACATGACCGAACCTTACGGACAGTCTCCCAGTTGTTTGGATCAAAGCAACCATAAGACCCTCGTTCATAAATAGGAGTTTTGACAAGAGGCTCCACATTTGGAATTCTTGTGAACCATAACCGCAATTCTCTATGGTAAAACCATCCTCGGTTATATCTGAGGAAAATAAAATCATATACATTTGCATTATATGGTTTATCTAAGTAGTATATATCAAAAAAAGAAAATTGGTTTAAGTTCCGTTTGGTTGTGCTGTGCTGCCCTAGGTTGAGGGTAAGGTAGTTATAGAAGATATTTGCCAAATTTAGTAAGATAATATTGTTGTATTTCTATGAAAATGTAGGTAATACATAGCCAATATCCAAAAATGGCTAGCTTAAAAGGAAATTTGTTGGACACACAGATTGAAACTTCATTAATCGAAGAAAGAAATAAGGAAAATTAACTTGAAAACATTTGTGAAGCTCAGGTAGCCAGATGGATTATGAACAAGTTCCATGCTGCTGGGTTACAGTATTCATCCAAGAAAAATAAATAAACCCGCAATATTACTTAAAAAATTGGTAGATCAATAACATTCAATGGGTCCGGTCAAGTATCTGACAGGTTATAAGTGATTACGAGTGACCAGCAGAAAATGGCACCAGTGACCTAGTGGCAGCTGGTTTGTTAGCAATATTTAAAACCTTGATCAGGACATAGAAGTGTATTGAACTTTGCCACAAATGTTATTGCAATAAGATAGCATTTCTTGATAAAATATTCAGAAACATGAACAAGCAAGGAGGAGGATGCAAATCCAGATAACTCTAGCACCAACAAATGTAAATGAGAAACCCAGTGAAACCATGTACTCACAGTTCGTTGGCAGAACATAGCTGAGCTTCATCCTTCGGCATGCTGTAAACCAAAGACAAAAGATAAGCACCTTAAAATTGCAGCAACTAACGGACGAGCCTAATACAATTTAAGTAGTGCAAAGTACCTATAGAAGATGTAAAACAGTGTCAATGTCTGAAACTTCTGAAAATGTATAGGCTGTACCAAGAGATAATTTGTTACAAAAAATATATAATAATATGAACCAGCTCCTTCAAGAGAAAAGATTCTGGGCCTTTTCAAGAAAATGTGGTTTAAAACATCTCATTAGTCAGAAATAGCCTACAGTTATTGGCAGCTTACCTGTAGTGCTGGAGGTTGCTCAGTAAAATAGCAAGCTGGAATATGAAAATCAGGGTCTCCTTTTGCTGGCTCATTTGACCATGGAGAGCCAAATGTCTTGTATAGATTGTCTGGTGAGTTCAAATTTAGACCCAATGTTGTCAAATCTATTCCTAAAGCAAGAGATGCTAAGTCAGCGTCATTCATCCTTATAACTCCCAGCAATCCTAACAAGCCATACGGGTCAGGTGGTGTTTGCCCCCCCTGAATGGACTTAAGACTTTGATCCCTATATGACTGTGCAGCTGAAGACATCTGCTGCAACCTGAAAGGACCTTGAGTCTGCGGCTGCTGGTATTGCTGGAGAAGTTGCTCATATGATCCCAAACTAGAAGCTTGACTTGGAGAATTTAGTGATCTTAGTCCAATATTTTGGGGTCCGGCATTTTGAACCTAATGAAACATAGTTGATATTACCACTCCTTGTATTAAAGTGTCAATATAAACAGCAAATTTGAACCATGCATCTGAATGATACATGCCATGTGAAAATGGAAACAGATAGAACCATGACAATGCAGTAGATGTTGATTGTTAGATGGTCAAGCATTACTTACTGAATTAGCACCTTGCTGGTGTTGCTGACGATTTGGTGGGTAGCTACTTCCTAAATTAAAGCCAACTGACCTTGCCATCTGTGTAGGTGCGCATATTATGTCAAAAAAATTGCTCAGGGAAGCAAGGATTAAAAATTTAGAAACATGAACCCACAGGATATTGTTGTGCTTGCATTACAGGTACATTCTCGTGAAGTTGTTCCTTGTGATGCAACTCCATAGCATAATCTGAAGTGCTACCTGAAAACTCATAAGGTTAGTATTTTGCGCAACTTGGCGAAATGGAGTAAAAAAAGGAATGCATTAAGGTAGTGCAATGTTCAGCAAAATATGGTACTTCAGGAAAGAAATTTAAGACATCAAGAAAACAATACCACATCCCTATTTGATTTCCTGCAAGTTTATTAGGCATTAATGCTTAAGCATGTCCCACGTGGAAAGATAAGTTCAAAAGCGGGTAAGAAATTACAACCATGCAAAACACGCGACACAATTAAAGGGGATCAGCATGAAAATTGACCTTATAAATTAAATTACTTTCTGTAGGAAGAGATTCAGCAGCAAAGATTAGGCACAATTTGGTTAAAGTGTACTATTACGACTTGAAAAAAAAACAGAAGGTAGTTATAATTGGGTGTAAAGTAAGACCTAATTGCAATGATTTGCATTCATCCGCATAGCTATCTTGATGCACAAACAGGCACAAGAAAACAAAAAGGCTGTGACACTTCATAAAGCTTAGGACTCAAAGGTATGTGTGCGCGGCCAAATTGCAGCTATGGCAGCAATTTAGTAGTTAGTAGTTACAGGGCTAGGTCACGAAATCAACATTTTCCTTTTAGTGAATTTACTGCCATAGCGCCATGTCATGTAGAATGGTATTATATACTTGCGTCTGAAAATGATTTCTAGCCATACTAAGCATGAGAATACCTCATCATGCCCTTGCCCTGACTTTTAGCTGATGTCTTATATGAAAAGTAGCAATGTCGTATATAAGACATAAACAAGGGTTAGGCTGCACTGTATAACCACAACATGACAAGAGGATACCATAAATTCTCTTTATGAGTTGTGATAGGAAAGAAGATTGTCTATCTTAGTCTAACGTATAAACAACTTAAAGGAAGATTGTCCATCTTCGTCTAAAGTAAGTAAACAACTTAAAGAGTTGCATACTCCATTTGGTGTTATAGTCAGTGCCCTAACGTATGCCTCAGATGATATATGCTATCATCTCTTGCCCGCAATTACGGGCATTTGTCATGGCAATCCGAACAGCGGGACAATCTCTTACCCACAAATGCAAGCACTTGTCACGGCAATCCAAACAGACGGTTAATCTCTTGCCTGCAATTACGGGCACTTGTGGCAATCCGAACAGGACAATAGGCTTGCTAGCACCTCAGAACACGTAGGCAAGTTGGAAAGAAGATTGTCCATCTTTGTCTAAAGTAAGCAAACAACCTAAAGAGTTACATACTCCAATTGGTGTTATAATCAGTGCCCTAACATATGTCTCATATAACATGTGCTATCGTTTCTTGCCCGCAATTACGAGCACTTGTTATGGCAACCCAAACAGTGGGGCAATAGGATTGCTAACACCTCTCCACGCGTAGGAAAGTTGCACTTGGACCCTTTTATCTGAATGACATTTGGCCAGTGTTCACAAAGGTGTTAGGCGCTACTCGGACGGCAGACCTACGCCTAGCACCTAATCACAGATTAGGTGGGCGTGGGCGGCCACCTAGGCAGGATAAATCAGCTAGGCAGGCAGGGCGGAAGGGCGTCGCCTAGTGCTGCCTAGGCGGGAGGGTGTCGCCTAGAATGGTTTAATGATGATTCACGACAATTCCAATTGATCCATCATACTATTATGGTGCATGGTACCATCCTAGATTTGGCATTAAATTAGTCAAATGTGGCAAGAGAATTATGGGTATGTTTGGATGGGCGAACAAGGTGGTACCTGGATCGGATGGTTCGGGATATGCCCTAGTTCAAGTGTTTGGTTGGATCGATGGAACGATTCCATCCGGAACAAGCTGGTTCAAGTTGAGGCAATATTCCTTAGAGATCCTGAATCAACACATTCGGCAAAATCGACCGAACCACGCGGTACAGGGACGGGCTCGTCCACTGGCATCGCGTGCACTCACCTCCATCTCGTGAAATAGGCAGCGCTTTCCTCTCGTTGTCCCTTCTCGCCGCCGCCTTGACGTCGCCGCCTCACCTCTCGACACACGTGACCAGGTGAGGCGTTCACGTCACCTTCGAGGCCAGGTGAGGCAGAGCCGGGGCGGCAACGGCCGGTGAATCGGTCGGCGGGGACGAAGGAAAGAAGGTGCGGGGTGAGGCACGGCGGTGGCCGGAGGAAGGCGATGGTGAGGAGCTTCGGTGGCCGAAGGAAGCGGGGCAAGGCACGGTGGTGTCCATAGGAAGACGATGGCAAGGCACAATGGTGGCCGAAGGAAGGGCCGGAGGAAGCCGGGGGCAATGTGTCTACACGGCCGGAAGGAAAGAAGAAAGCAAAGAAATGGATAGCAGCAAGAACATGCGGCCAGGAAGAAGATAAGGACGAAATATAAAAGGGAAAGAAGGAAAGAAAATAAAAGGAAAGAAAGGAAAGAAAATAAAAAGGAAATGGAAAAAGGAAAAAAAATGTTTAGTGGTAATCACACCACCACCAACAGAGGAGGTTACTAGAACCAAACTCATCTCTCTAACCAAACCACAACTTGAACCATCATGTATCATTCCATACAACCAACCAAACACAACCTAGTACCATCTCATACAAACAACTAAACACCCTACTGAACCATCCCATTCAGGATTGTCCCATTTAGCTTGTACCATCCTATCTCATTCAACCTCACATCTCCAACCAAACACACCCAAAAAAAAAATGCTATGTCAAGCATATGGAATGGTAATAACCATTCATTGACTCGAGAAAAACGACATCCTTCCACAAAAGACAATGTAAAACCAATGGACTTTGTAACCGATAGAAGATTTTATAACAGGGTGATATTGTTGGGAACAAAGCTATTCAAATACTAAAGTTCAATAATTACAGAGTAGCGAGGGCTGGATGAAACAATGTATTGCAATAGGCATGCAGCTGATATTGGAAGGTCAACGTCATATAGTAACAGAATTAAATAGATCATGCACCAATACACCAAAAGTATAATAAGAACACTCTCACTGAATCAACAGACAGGTTCTAGAAATAGTTGAGCTGTAACCACCTTTGTATCCTGGCAAAGCTGGGAAATCTTCATTTTGAATGCTGAATTCCTGGTTTTGTTGAACAATGGAATTAACACCAACTCCTTGCTTTCGCAGTGGTCCTGTAATTTACAGAAATTGGCAAAGCATCCTCCAAAAACAAATGAAAAATATTTACGGGATTCCAGCACTTTTACCATATTGTCCCTGTGGACCACCAGCAGAACTAGGTCGACCAGTCAATTGGGGAAAATCATTTATGTCAAATGGAGCGTTGTCACTGGCATCATGTAGCATCCCCATAGAACCTAGAGAATTATTTCCTGCTTGCATTTGATTCTGAGATAATGAACCTCCGGATGTTTGGTATGAACTTCCAAGGATATTTATCAATTGAGGTGATGCTGGTTTCAAAGAAATAAAAACCAACAGGCTGAATGACAAGTCTCACATACATGCACTTCAATAAAAGAAAATACACAGCATATTCTAGTTAACCATTCAAATCTCACGAAGCCGTGTTATCACAACCGTACAAAATACAAATTGTCACCCATTACTTTCATGAATTTAAATTGGTAATATCACAAAACAAAAACAACTTTAAGAAATAGGGACGATAATAATTACAACTGAAGAAAAAAAAAAGGCAATATTCTGATACCCAACATATGTCTTCCAAAAGGAAGAATATCAATATAACAGAAACTTACCTGTTTGATACTCGAACAATATTCTACCTAGCTTAGATACTTAAGCTCAAAATAGAAGTAAAAAAAAAAAGCAGTACTTACTAGCCTGTTGGCATTTTCATTTCTAAATGTTCACTTCTATTCTATCGAATAAAACCACTTATTCATGCAGATAGGTTTCGGCTGGTGCTTCATCAGGCTTTACTTTCTTTATAGTCTGGATAACCCAACTTTGGCATCTGGGCTTCCCAAGTTGTTCTGGGATTAAATGATAAATTAATCATGTAAAAAACTTGTTTTAGGTGGGGAGACTCATTGTTGCACTTACATAAACTAGTCTGCAGTTTGCTCTCTAGCAGCATATGGTTCCTATTTTATAAAGCTAAAACATCAAGAGCTACTTACTGATTTTTTTTTAAAAAAAAAAAACCCAAAGAAATCTATACCATATGGGGACTATGGTGTAAACCACTTAATTGATATGCCCAACTTTTATGCAAAGACAAGAAAAAGTTAAGGGGTGGGGATGCAGCTCAAAGCTAACAATATAGTAAAGCAGACACACAACAAAGTATTAGCATAGCAATGGTTAAACATGTTCAAAAAAAATAGTTGAAGCTACAAATAACCAGAAAAGATAAGCAAGTAAGCAACCATGAAGACATGACAGCAAGAAGCTTATTTAAATCTATGGAGTAATATATTCCACCTGTGTGGTATGTTTAAATTACCTTGCTGAAGAAGGCCAGTCATCATCCTGTTGGATCCTTGCACATTTAGACTTCCACTCCCGGCATTGCCATTCAAATTCATGCGTGATGCAATACTCGGCACAGACAATCCACCAGAGCTTATATTTCTTCCAATACTACTTCCGCCCACAATATTTCCTACAGAATTTGTGATCCGTGGACCCAAATTTCCTAAAGCTGGAGATACTGACATCCCAGGAACAGAATTCCGACTGCCACTGGTGCCCAAGTTCGAGGATAAGCCTTGAATGGTACCACCAATATTCATGCTACTACTAAATGCTGGACCTCCGCCAACATTCATGCCTCTACCACTGACACCTGAATGTGCATGAGGAATCTGCAAAGAAACAATAAAACCAAAATAGTAGCAATCATCATGCTCCACATGAACGCACAACAAGAGGTACGCTATAATTTCAACCAGCAAAAATTTTCCTTAGATTGCATGAGATATTAACATGCATGTTCATGCTTTCCACAATATAAGACAAAGAATATTGCAATCTGCAAAACCTGAGACATGGCAACCGGAAGGTTGTTTGAAGCAAATCTCCCAGAAATGCTCCCTCCAGGTTGTTGAACCCCAGAGGATGGAAGGCCACTCATTGCAGCATTCCTTTGTGCAAGTGATCCAGGCATATTTGGAATATTGAAATTTCCATGAATGTTGTGCAAACCTTGAGAAATGTAAAAAAACAAGGTTTATTCAATGGACGTTGTGCTGTATTAATGGACTAACCAAGCTAATATATTATATGCTCACCAGAATGATGGAAACCTGGAACTGAGCCGGATTGACCAGAAAAGGATGTTGTAAATGGTCTTCCTGTTGAGTCTGGAAGATTTGATCCCGAACTGTTAAGATTTGACTGCAAAGGCAAAAAGGTATCAATTTATCAAGACAGAATACAACAGGCTATATGGGCAGTCATACTATTCTCAAGAGCAAAACAATGTTGAGTTAAACAGCAACTGTAAAAAAAAAAGTACCCAGTCAAACTAAAATGTAATAAACAAATAGAATAGGAATATATAGTGAAAGCAAGAGAGTCCAGTTGCAAGGATAAGCCTGTACGTTCAGCAAGCCTGACATGATGACATCAAAAGAGCAAGTCGGGACTCAAGAACAAATGGAGATTGTCCACCAAAAAGGCATGACGCAGTGATCCCCTCCAATCTGAGTCTGAAATAGAAAATGGATACATGTATAAGTAGTCCGTACAACAAAGGACTAATAGAGGTACTAGAAAAGGCCTCTTATAACAAGTTTAAACAATACTTAGCAAATACATCAATGAAAGAAGCCACAAATTTCAAATTTGACTCTTGATCACTTGTTAGCTTTACCTATCATTCGCTTGAAAGCTCAGGAAAGGATAAATGTTGGGAAGACACTAGATTGCTAAAACACTATATTACTCACAAGTTTGATAAGCCACCCATCGTAGAGATACCCTTTTTTTAGTAACCAAGAAGCAGAAAACACAAAATATTTGAACTTGGTGTAAGATTAATTAGGCCATCCTTCCAACATAAACCAATGAGTTAGTCGGCACAGCATAAACATGTGCAGATTTCAGCAGTAAAACAGGAAATGTAGCCTTCCTGGGAGCCACACATGACACAACCATCTCTAAGAGTCTGCCTGGTAAGGCTTGGACTCAAAACTAAAAGGCTTCCACAGGGTTAATCTCCAGCAAAGTGGCTGTTGAATCGCAATCCGAAGTCAAAACTGGCACAACTACTGTTGAATTCAGAATCCAAAATGTAATATTCCACTTTACCGTCAACTGATTTTTCTAACAATTCGAAACAGTGTACAAAAAATCAAATCTCACTATTAGCACCATAAACCACAGGGCTTAAACCAGTGGATTCCAGAACCTGATCAGCAAAACACGACGCCAATACACTGCTCTTAAATGTAAACTCCAAAACCACAGAACCCCGATTGTCCATCTAATACCATCCTCTCAAGCTAAATCTTCCCTGCACATACGAGCGTACCGATCTTAAGTCTTAACACTCGAACCTCAACTCGCCCACATCGAGGTGAGAAACACAAAAAAAAAATCCGAACGTCTAGGGACACTACCGCAGCAGCGGATTCGCGGCTGATCTAATCTACGGACGCACGCGCGCACGGGAGTCCGATGGGCGCGGAACTCAGAGACCGGTCGGGAATTAGGGCAAATCGGGGGTTAGGGCTTGCTTACCCCAGGGACCCCGCGCCTGCGGCACGGGAGGTGGGGGGAGGTTGGGTTGGAGCGGGACGGGGCGGGGCGGGCGGCGGTGGGGGAGGTTGCACGCGGTGGTGCTGGGCGAGGCGGAGATCGGCGTGCGAGGAGGAGATGGGCGTGCGGCGACGTCAGCGACGGTGGGGGGGAGGGGGAAAGCGAAAGGGACAAGGGCGAGAGGCGTCTGCCCGAACGGGAGGGGTGGGGAAGATGAAGAGGAGACGTGGGCTCTGGCCCGTGAGATGTAGTGAGTCTGGTGGTGGAAGAGGGCGTGGGCCGAGTCGGGAAATGGGACTGATTTTTTGGTGGACTTGGGACAAAATGGGCCTTACCTGGATAGGGATCGCATCTGATCTACACTCCTCTCTTATACTGTTCCCTCTGATTGCGTGACAAATTGACAATTGACACCACTAAAAAAAAATAGGCAACTGACAAGGTTGTATTGCAGATCTACGTTTGTTAGTTTCTCTATTCGTGCTTACTAGAAACAAGGTTGTATTGCAGATCTACGTTTGTTAATGTCTCTATTCGTGCTTACTAAAACCTGCACGCACCTATAGATTTTGTTTCTCAATACCATCAAAATATACTACTTAATAATCACATATAGTGTTTAATAAACCTAGCAGCACTTAAAAGGATGCTAATCAATATTGTTTTGAACATCAAGCTGAAAGTGATGTGGACCATTTTTGTATCTTCAAACCTAACTGATCGGTGTATTCACGAACAGAAACCACAAACATAAACGAAAGGTACAACATTCTTATTATTTGGTAGAACATACTTAACTTGCTCACACGAAGATTCCTAGTTCTATTTGAGTCATTTCAGCATAATCCTCTTCATTTTGTGTTGCTATATCTTCTGATAAATTATCACAAGAGCCTAGCATACTTTCTGATGTGTGCGAAGAAACATATACAGTCAGAAGCTTTCAGAATTATAAACTCTTTATAGCGTGAGAGATCGCCGGCCTGCCAGGGCTTCCACGTCACCGTTTTAGCGATTTTGCTCCAATCGCGTGCTTGCACACGGACAACAAATGAATCCCCGAGTTGATTGCGCCTCTCCAACAATTGGCCGAGATGCATTCGCATGCCTCCACATCCTCTGAACCCTAGCCGTCCCCCGCCCACACGTCTCGCTCACCCCCTCCCCCCTTCCCTCCTCGTCTCCTTCACCTAGGCGACGCCACTGTCGCTGCCCTTGGTCAGGTCGAGACCACCGCCGTTCCACCGGCTCTTCCCCCTCACCCCCTATCTTCTCGATCCCTCCTCTCTCTTTGCACTCTCCCTACCTCCCCCTCTCCTCCACCTGGGTGACACCGTCGTCACCGCACTTGGTCAGATCAGGACCGAAACTCGCTCCTATTCCCCTCCACCTCCTGTCCCCTTCCTCTCCCTCCTCCATCGCCCCCTCGATCTCTCTCCCCAACCGCCACCTCAGCGCCTCCCCTCCCGTCCATCGCCTCGCCTTGCATCCTCTACCTCCGCTCCTCCCTCCAGTGCTGCTGAGCTCTCCCTCTGCCTCCTCGCTAATCCCCGCTCCACCGTCACTCTCCTTTTCCCCTCCACCTCCCGTCCCTTTCTCCACCACCGGTCCTCCCTCCAGCGCCGACATGCCTTCCCCCTCCCTCCTCCCAAATCCCCGCTCCACCGCCACTCTCCTCTTCCCCTCCGCCTCGTCCGATTTCCCTCTCGCCTCCTCTCCATCTCTCGCTACTCCCCCGCCGCCCACTCCGTTGACTCCGACGCCTCGAACACCGTCAGGTGAGGCGTAGGGGGCGTGCCCAGCTCTGGTGGGTTGCTCGACAAGGCGAGGCACCGATACAAGGTCACTGTGGTGGCACTGCACTGCATGCGTCCATCTCTGCCGTGTCGTCCTACGCTTAGGTGAGAACTTAGTGGACCGAGTTTATACTAGCCTAATACTTGTAGTACTGTGGTGAACCCAATAAGGATGTACTTCTGATCTTATAGTGACATTGCAATGTGAGGGAGCGAAGAAATAGCTGTAAATTTTTGATCTTATGGGAGGATTGATCTTTAGGTGATGTTTTGAGAGCTCCATGGACATTGACATAGACGATAAATGCTTGTGTCAAACAGTGTCTTTAGGTGTTCCGTTCTTAAGGTGCTAGGAAATGGTTGGTGACTTGATGGTACAACTACATATGAATTTTTTATGTGGGAAAGGAACTATTTGAGACAATTAAAAAGTTCCTTTTCTTGTCTGATTGAAAAAATAACACCATTGGCAAACAAATTTCGCCGCATTTGAGTAATTCAAGATGCTAATAATCTTTTTGTAGGACCGAATAGGCGACTAGAGGGGGGTGAATAGGAGCTCGATCCGTTTTTCGTTTAAAATGGATTCAACACAAATTTCACTTCAATAGCTATGAGAGCTATGAAGATCAATAATTAAGCACGATGGAAGACTTGTATTGAATCTACTCCTAATCCCCAAGCTCAACAAACAAAAACGAGAAAGTCTGTGAAGAAATCGGGGCAATTGGTACTACCACAGTGTAACGGTGGTACTACCTATTATAGGTACTACCGTGAAGTAATCGAGAGGTACTACTGACCGAGGTACTACCGCAGCAAATGAGAGGTACTACCTATAATCGGTACTACCGTAGTGTCTTGAGAGGTACTACCGACCGAGGTACTACCGCAGCAAATGAAAGGTACTACCGATTATCACGGAGTTCGTCCGACAATTTGAAAAACCAAAACTAAAATTGACATACCTTTTGATCCCTTAGCAATGAGACTTTGCAGATATGTTAGCAATAGCCCTTGGACTCTACAAGCCAAATTTCAAGCCATCTCAAAGAGGGAAACGAGATTTCCACCTAAACCCTAGAACTAAACAAATGAACAGAGCAAGCCAAAAATCCAAATCGAGATTAAATGGGGTTGGGATCCTTGATCAAATGATCTTGAAGTACTCACCCATCATGAAGCAACCCATTTTGGCCAATCCCGACAAGCAAGAACTCGAAAATCAAAAGTCAAAAATCCAACATTGAGACAAACGAAGAACAGAGACAGAATGAACGGAAAATGACTTGGATCTTCATTTCAAAACAAAAGAGTAGTCCCGATACCACAATTACATATAGAGGAATGATTACAAGACTCTCCACTCAATCCTCTCCATCTCCCTCTCTCAATCCCTCAACCATACATGCTTGAGCAGGAGACAACCAGGGAACACACACTGCTACCTTCTGCCCATTCTCACCAACTAAAGACCCTGAAGTAAAACCCACTTCCAAAACCTCTTTTGACTCACAAAACCCCAAACCTCTCTCCAGTGCTCTAGTGGGCATGCAGCCCCTCAATCCTTTATATAGCCTTGGCTAACGGGTCTCCACCCCGTTACGCCCGCTAAGTCCAATAGAGCCCGCTCCCGCTTGTGCGACCTTGCGAAATTCCTGTTCCCCTCCCGCACCTTCCGGAAGCTTCGCGCCCTTGTCTCGCACGCCGCAACCACCTCGAGTCCACGCCGTCTTGACACATCCCGACTGCTCGACCTCGGCCACTGCGCCTAGTCCGGTCCATCGTGTCTCGCCACGACTCCACCCGATGTCCTGCAGTCACACAGACAAGAAACACATCAAATAGCACCGCTCGATACATGAAAGCGTAAATACCATCATACTTACCATGACGAAGTCCAAACCTGTCGAAATATCAGAGTATGCAACCTAATCTCATACGACCAAGTTTGACCAAAGTCCGACCAAGCCCAATTGCGCCACACAACGACTCGACTCCGAACCACCCAAACCAAACTTGGCTTACCTAAACCAATGTCAATTACTCATCAAATACATGTAGTCACCTCCACATGGTTCATCACTTTTTAATTAAATGATCCAAGAAGAAGGGTTGTATGGACTTCAAGATACATTTGATAGCAACCAAATAAAGATACCTGCTTATTATAGCAAGTTTGTTTTCTCAAATTCAATAGGACATATATTGACTGTGCGGGTAGCTAGAGCTTGTTTATCATACTATCCATAGGCATAGAGAGCTTAATTACCCTCGAAAAAAAGGAGATTAATTTTCTTCTTGGTCTGTGAGCAAATTTCTTATAGTTCTACTTATATACTATTTTGGATAAAATAAACTTGCAGTAGCTATGATTGAATCAAGAGAAACACTAGCTAAAATTGGTTTGAGTCCCGCTCATTCTTCCACTTATAATTTCTTGAAAATAAGTGCTCGTGTTTATTGAGACTATATTCAAATTTTGTCACATACTCACATTTGTTACTGCTTTGTAATGATGTTGAGATTTTTTTCCCCAGAAGATGGAATCAACGGACTTTAGTTTTGTTTGCATATAAATAGGTCTCTTCGTTGTTAATTAGGATGAGGTGTTGTTGCTTCTTAGTTTAGCATTTACGCGCTCTGATTACAAGAAGATATGCCTACACCAGTTTAAGATGGAGCTTTATTTAGTCTGATCATACATGACCATTACGTGTTTCTTGTTGCCAACAATAGTAACAATACCGACTCTTATAGGCATTGAGAGAATCCTTAAGGATGGACACCAAAGTTTCTTGGTTTCCAAGAGTAACACTCACTTGCCTGTTCCAAGTTTCATTTTTTTATTACTTGAAAGTGATTAACAAGTAGGACCACTGAAACAACAAACAAAATATTCTTCTTTCTTTAAAAGGGCTTCAATTGTAAATGTTGATGTCATATTGATATAGCTATTTATCCCAGCCCAATTCCAACGACCTTTCGCCTTTCAGGATTCAATGTAACACTACAGATTCTGGGTGTGAATGCACCAAATAATTTTTTCACTGTGTGGAAACAAGATGCTCATGTAAATCGATCTTGTGCAACAGTGGTTACACCCTTCTAAGGGATCCACATCACAACAAGGGCCTCGCCTTTATTGAGAAGGAGCGGGAGTTGTGTCTCAGGAGCTCCAAGTATGGGCAGCCACAACTAACTACAATAACATGTAATTATTTTGGTGTCCTTTTTCCTAAACTCCTTAATGTTTATGTAGATAAAGAAGCTCATGTACAACCTTCACCAGTACAAGGGCTCTCTGCCGCGCTACATGGCCATGATGGACCTTCAGGTAGCCCAAATTAATCTGGTTACTTATATGAAATATTGAATTGTCATAATGTAAGAAGATCGACCCTGCAAGGTGGGAAAAGGCTTGCTATAGAAGATGTGATAAAATCCAACCAACATATTTGATATATTTGTGAGCGTCTGCGTTTTTAGACCTAACCTCGTAGCGGTAATTAGGGTTTAGCGGCGTTAGGCTTTTCTTAGCGGCGAGTTAGCGAGAGTATTAGATCGCTCCTAATCAGCCGAAGCATATCGTGTTGATCATTCATGCATTCGCTCCACCATTTCAATCGTCATTCAGCACAACAGCTGATCAATAGATAAATAGATTGCATATCCTTTTGCATTAGACAACAAACCAACAGTTGCATATATAAGACATCAATAGTTCATTTTGCAGAATCCAGATCATCCCATTTACATTCATACATCATGCATCTAGTAACCCTAAAGCAAACAAGTAGCACCAATGCCTGGAACCATACCCGCTGCTCACAGCATCACAAGCACCACAGTACGCAGCCACGATTTTCACCTGCAAAGCAACCGTCCATTCCTATCTACTTGTACAACCCTTTTACCCTCCTCCGCAGCCACAAAGAACTCCTATTTTATCGCCTCCCACATCCATTCACCACAGCCATTCACTTCTTCCCCCCACATTCATTCACCAGGGCAGCCCAGGGCTCAGCATTGTCCAGGCCGGCAGCACCACCTCCCCTTCACTGCCGGCATCCCCAGCCTCAAGCAACCATCACAGCACCATCCCCAAGCAGCACCACCCCATTCATCACAGCACCACCCCATTCCCATTCATCACAAAGACCATTCATCAACATCACGGACCAAGAACAAGCAAAGAAGAAGAAGGCCATTCAACAAAGACAGCACAACACCACCAACACAAATCGTCTCAGTTCATCAGGTAAGAATATTGGAACGTATGAACTGAAGGTGAGCATTTGCCTACCTGGTAGCTGCATTTTCATACCTCCAGTAGCATCCACCTCCAGATCCACCCCTCCAACCTGCACACATGCATATTGGCATTCATCAGTAGAAGTCTAGCAAGAAACCCGGTGAGAGTGTAGAAGAAAAGGGAGGAGGAGCTGCGTGTTTCTGGCGCGGCAGTAGGCCAAGCTGCCAAACCCAAGTCCCCAAACCCTAGGTAGCTCCGAGAGGTGGCGCGCCCCGACCGCGCCGGATGAGGAGGAGGTGACCGGATCTCGCGCTGGAGGAGAGGACCGGTGGAGAGGAGCCCGAGCGAAACCCTAGGGTGCGGCGCGGGCGATCCGAGCCGGACGGCCGAGTAGGAGCCGGCGGTGGCGTAGGGTTAGCAGGAGGGAGAGGCCGAGTCGGGACCGGCAGTGCAGGCGCGAGGCGCGGCGGCGCGGGCCTCCGGCCGCGCCGGGAGGAAGAGACCGAGAGGGGAGCAAGGGCGGCGCTAAAGGTGAGAGGAAAGAAGAGCGCGGGAGGAAGAGACCGAGAGGAGGAGGAGCGACAGACGGAGCGGCGCCGAGCGGCGCGAGGGGAGAAGCGATGGCGCGCCGGACCTGAGAGAGGAAGAAGGGAATCGGGGATGAGAGGGAGATGAGGGTGAGTGTTGTGTGCGTGTGTGTTGCAGGCAGAGGGTGCGTGTGTGTGTAGGCTGTGTGCGTGGGTGTGTTAGTGTGTTGCGTGCGTGGTGTTTGGGCCGGGTGTGTGGTGTGCGTGTAGGCCGTGTGTTAGTGTGTTGTGTGCGTGTGTGTTTGGGCTGTGTTGGGCCGTGTGTGCGTGTGTGTGTAGTAGGCTTAGTGCAGTGCGTGTGTTTGGGCTGTGGTGTGTGTGTGTGTAGAATAGGTTTGTGTGGGCTTGTGTGGGCCGGCAGAGTGAGATTAGAGAGAGAGAGAGAGAGAGAGAGATTAGAGGGAAGATTGAGTTTAGGATTAGGATTTTAGGTTTAGGTTTAGCTTAATCTCCAGTCAGTGCAGATTCTTGTTGATCGGTGGTTTGACTGCTATGTTAAGTTGTGTATCTATTGCTGCTGTTGTTATTAATCTAACTGGTGGGTTTAGCCAAGCGGACGACTGTCGGAGAGTGCTAACTTCGATTAGACCGCAAAAGCATTTTAGTAATTAAATTGTGCTAACTTGTAGTCGTCGCTAACTTATATATTTATATTATCACTCAAATCAACTACGTATTTACTTATACTCTTATTCGTTGTCGATCTACTACGTAAGGCTTAACCGCAAGCGAGGCAGGAGATGACTGTAACTTCAATGCGCTAACTTTTCCTACTTCTACGAAGGCAAGCGATCCTCTTGAACATTAACATAGTTACTTTAAAAATATACCCTATCTTGCACTATTATATGTATTGCATCAAAATGGTTTTCCAAAACCTAAAGAAAATGATTGAGATAAGATAAGATGATTAAGAAAGAATGAGACTTACTAGGAGGGTAAAAGCGGGCCCTCGCTGGGGAAGCGCGATGATGATGTTGAGGTAAGAGGTGGGGCCCCTTTTTTTTACATATGGCTATAATATAAGGACCAACCAACTCTTGCTCGGTCGATGTCGTATTCTGCCAACCATTTTCCGTTTTGGCGCGCGCGAAAATGCTACCTTGTTACGTGACTATGCTCTCCACATCGGGTATGTAATAGGTGTGTTTGAGTGATATGGAGGAACCCAGGACCGGTGGGGGATAGTCTGGAAGTGGGGGATCCAAGGCGCTATATGCGCTAAGGTGGAGTGTTGAGTGCGGGATAGAAGTCGCCTCAACCAACCTCACCGTAACTTCGGTGGATGATGAGGTCAAGCGTGACTTAATCTGCACCGCGGAAGGTGATGGGTGGAGAAATTAATCACGTAACTCGAAAACGTTCAGATTCTGATCTCGAACCCGCATCTAAGGCAATGCGGTGGACCCTGTTCACAGAGAGTTCGGAATAGCTATGGGTAAAGTGGTACAAAGCCCGCGCATTGCTAAACAAATCATGAATTCATGCCATCTCGAGATTGGAGTCTCACGGAACCACTGGGGTCTTTTGTCTCTCCGAGTGACTAGTAGAGTTTTTCAAGATAACACTTGCCACCTTTTGTCGGGATTTATTTTCTAAAGTGAGATGGCTAGAAATTGTGATAAAGAGTAGAGATAGTGCATCCTTTGCATCTTTTGCTATTAATGCCATCGAGTACATTCATTTGTACTCAACCTTGTTAGTATTCTCCTTTGTAGACCCTAGTCCAAAGAGGAAGTATCCCGAGTGGGCGAGGCACTGCAGTACAAATGAGACAACAGGAGGCGAAGACCCTTACTACGAGGCGCAGGCGAGATGGACTCGTGATTTGACTCTCGGGACGAATAGGAGGCCGTGGAGTGTGGCGGTGCAAGAAGGGGTTTAGTCTTATTTTGGCTATGTAAATTAGTATGTGTGCGTAAGACTTTAGCCTGCGTGGCTGCTGCTTGAATAAAGGACAGTTTCTATCTTATTGTTCGATGCGCTAACTCGTAAGGTTTACTATTCGTTGGAGCGGTGTTCTCACGGCAAACGAATAGTAATCCAGATGCTTAAGTGTTATTACACTGGGGTAATAACACGGGCGCCACAGATGGTATCGAGCAATAGGTTCGCCACGCTAATAAGATAGAAACCCTTGCCTAACTTAAGTATGCCTCTACTTGCTATATGGCACTAAGTATTTAGTAACCCTTGTCTTGAGGTCATTTTCTTCCTCACCCCCGATCAAAATTTATTATGTTAAAAGCTTACCTTTCTTTAAAATGACAACCATACTAACATAGAACTCCTCCCTGTTATGCAGGATGAGTAGGTCCAAGCTTCCAGCGGAGCGAGTGCGAGGACAGCAAGTGCTTATGCTGGGGAAGCTACTGCATCACTTAGGAGCACCCTTCCCACACTTCTTTCAGGAGACAGGCAGTCTGAGTGGTATCCCTTTAGTAGGAGTTATAGTTACAGGGATCCCCCTGGACCGTAGTTATTATGTAGAGTATACGGCAGAGTGGCGTACTTCAGACGACTACGGACCCTTGCAGGAGGCAGCCCATAGGGCCATCCACGCCATTAGGGCTCACTTCAGTGATCACTTGAGGGGTTCTCAGTTTGGAGGGGTACCAGCCATGACCCCAGGAGGGTTAGGTTTGCAGTTTGGACCTAGCGTCACTACTAGCTATCCATACCCACCACTTTCTCCCGCCACGCCAGCCTTGCGACGAGATACTACCGAGACCATGTTGATGTCTAGTACCATGTTGTATGACTCGACCCAGGAGCTTTAGCTAGAGCCGAGAGACTGTCGGCCTTTAGCGGCAGCGGTGCCATGTCTTTGAGGTTCTTCAGAGACCCACTATACCTCCTCTTCTCGCTATTCCACCATACCCACCCACGCACCCTTCCTCCGACCTGCATCCCGTTTATGCAAGTACCACCCACGTTCCACCTCCCGCCCACCCGTAGTTCCACCCACCGCTCCACCTACGCCCACCATCCGACCCACCCATTGATCCAGCTTGCACCCCACCTTATCCCTTTACTCCTTCATAGCCGATAGTTTCACCTCCGCACCTCCCACAGCCTCGCCCCCGACCCATCCTATGAGCCTTTCGCTCCCATCCCTTCTCCTCCCTACCCATATCCACATGTTCCCACACCACCTCCCGGAGACCTAGAGATCCCATGCCCCGCCACCGTGGTGTCCACTTCTCACCGTCTCAAACAGAGTTCCGTGGTCCTCCCACCACTGCACTCCAGATCCTATTAGAGACACCACCCTTGTTCACGAGGCCTTCGCACCTACTTTGGGGACAGCAGCAGCCCTGCAGCTTGGGAGGCGCCACTCTAGTCGAGGAGTGCGGCAGTGAGGAGAGTGATCCAGAGGAGTGGTAGTTGGAGGTCCTTTAGTTGTGTCGAGTCGAGTGACTTGTTGTAGTTCTGAGTTTCTCCTTGTTGTATCTATTGTATCCTTGTTGTATTTGTTGTACCCTTGTTGTATCGCTTGTTGTTGTATTAGAACCTCGTTGTAACTTGTGTTTCAAATGAGTGTTGATTTCGTTTCTCGACCTAGGATAGAATGCTTGAGACTATAGTTGGGGAGGCATCAATATAAGATCATAGGTTGCATGCCGAGGGTAGAGGCTTGCAGTAGAATTCTAGTATGGACCGGCTTTTTCAGTTTTGGACAAGCTTGGACCATGCCCATTAGTTTCCTTATCTATTCATCTCTATAACCAAAGTGACACGTCGCCTCCTCAAGAAATCATTAATTACTTAAAGAGAACAAAGATAATGGTCGACTGAGTAAAAGATGTCTTATCCTCTTTTCGCACTTCGCTTTTCCGACGAGTGGTCCGTGGCACTCGAGCGCAGAAGCTCGCGCACCCAGAACGAAGTCCTGGGCGTACTCAGGAATGAGCCCTGAGCGGTCCCAAACACGTGGTTTGGGCGGTCTTGAGAACGGGATCTCAAGCGTACCTGGGCACGTGGATCCAGGGTAGTATAGGTCGCACTCAGAGGCAAGTTTCGAGCGGTCCCAAACACGTGGTTTGGGCGGTCTTGAGAACGGGATCTCAAGCGTGACTGAGCACGAGAGACTCAGGTAGTATAATATTTGGATCTTTTGCGTCTCTATGTTTCTTGGTGTTATTTGGTTACCATGTGTGTGGCTTAACTCAACTAACCCGCGGTGTCGTTCTGTCAGATTAATATGGTGATCCCTTCCTCACCTTAAGCAATCGCTAAATCTTAAAGAGCAAGTAAAGCAAGCAAACCTAATTGCTAATCATGGCAGTGTAACCTTCTTCTCTTAACCTCTCTGTTTTCCTTCAGGATGGAAGGTCAAGGGCACGAAGATCAAGGATTGGGACTAAGGTTGGGTTTACCCTCACTGCAAGAACCAACAGGAGATCCACCAGTGGACCTCAATGACCCTGCTCCTGGCCAGTCTAGAACGGCAGCATTTCCAGAAGTCAGCCAGCCAGCACCTCCAAGAGCTGCTGATCCACTAGGAGTAATGATTGAGGTTTTTCGATTCCTCGAAAATTCCAGGAGGGAAGCTGAAAACTCCAGAAAGGAAGCTCAAGAGAACCAGAACCGCTTCATAGAAGCACTCTTAACTCGAGTAGCCCCTACCACCTCCCAGCCAACCCGCGGGGTTAGTTTGGGTGACTTTCTCCAGACTCGCCCTCCCACCTTTGCCAAGGCCACTGATCCATTGGACGCCAGTGACTGGTTAATTGAAGTGGAAAAGAAATTAGACACGGTCGGATGTTCTAATGAGGAGAAGGTTCGGTATGCAGCGCACCAGTTAACATGACCCGCAGCCACCTGGTGGCTAAACTACCACCGTAATCGTGTCAGCGAGCAACCCATCACTTGGGCTGAATTTAAGATTCGTTTCACGGAAACTCATGTGCCTACTGGAAGAATGGAGTTAAAGAAACGAGAATTTCGAGCCTTAACTCAAGGCGGGAAAAAGATGGTTGAATACTTGAGCCAATTCAATGATCTTTCTCGCTATGCCCCAGCTGATGTCGACACTGAAGAGAAGAAAATAGAGAAATTCCTAAATGGAATGCAGCCTTACCTGAAAATGCTCCTATCCATTCACAAGATAATCGAATTCCGTGACCTCGTCAATCGAGCCATAATTCGAAAATGAACATTCCAAACTCGATGAAGAAAGAAGGAAGAAGGCAAAGACAGATCACCAACCACATAAACTCCGGAGGCCTCGTCCCTATCCACATCAACAACCTCCACTCGATTTGGACCGCCCAATTTCAGATCCCACCATCCATCTTTCCAGAGACTCGTGGTCGTGAGACGCCCAAGAGCTGTAGCTCAAGTGTGCAAAATGTGGAGGAAGCCACTTGACTAAAGATCGCATGAGCGCACAGAGCATGCTTCAACCGCGGCAGCTTGGTCACTTCAAGGCCGATTGTCCTTACCCACGTAAAATATCCGGGACTCCAATGCAACCTCGCACTGCATCTGACTACACCGCACCAACACCATCTCAAGCTAGCCGCATAAGTCAACCCAAAGGCAACCAAGCACTCACCGGAGGAACTGGAAGAGGAGGACAAGCGCTACCGACGCATGTGACGGCCGAGCATATTGGAGAAGCCATCGATGTGATCACGGAAAGTCGCATTTCCACCCGCCTGTGCATCGTTCTCTTTGACCTCGAGCAACTCACTCGCTTATTTCTTGCAAGTTCCTAGTAGAACATAAATTGACATCCGAGCCGTTGGAAAACCAATGGAGTGAGTACGCCGCGGAACGTTAGAAGTGATGTTGATTAGAAAGAATCAAGTCGTCATAATTCACAACACCAAGTTCCTAGCTAACCTCTTTGTAATCGACCTAAAAGGTTTAGAAGTAATCCCGGTATGGATCGTTATCCGCCCATGGAGTAAACATAGACCGTGAAACTAAGCAGTATCCATCGAAAGTCCGATGGGACCTGGCTCGTAATATACGGGGCAAGAACCCAACATAAACCACCCGACCCCGCCTAGCCAATCTCCAAGTGAAAGGGCTAAACGACATACCAATAGTGAAAGACTTCCCGGATGTTTTCCCGAGGAACCGCAGCATGCCACTGTTAGGGAGGTCGATTTCACTATCAACCTAATTCCCGGAACACCCCATTTCCAAAAGGCCGCATGTAATGAGTAAGGAAGAACTGTAGAGCTTAAGAAGCAATTGGATGAACTTGAGTCCAAAGGATTCATTAGAGAAAGTACATCACCATGGGGAGCTCCGGCCTCTTTGCACCCAAGAAGGACTACGAGTAAGGTTGTGCATGACTATCGGGAATTAAATAATGTCACTATAAAGAATAAGTACCGCTACCTCGAATCGACGATCTCTTTGATCAACTAAAGGAGCACGGGTATTCTCGAAGGTCGATCTAAGATCCGATATCATCGATTCGAGTCAACCCTAGTGACATTAAGAAGATCGCTTTTGTCTCACGATATGGGCATCATGAATACACGGTAGTTCCATTCGAATGACCAATGCTCTCGCGGTATTCATGAATCTAATGAATAAATTGTTTATGAAATACCTAGACAAATTTGTGGTGGTCTTTATTGATGACATCCCGGTCTATTCAAAAGTGAGGAAGAACATGTGCAAGACCTCACTATTGTCTTACAAGTTCTCGAGAGAATCAACCGTATGCCAAGTTCAAGAAATGTGAATTCAGCTAGACCAAGTAGCATTCCTGACACATTATCTCGAAGAGGAATCGGCGGATCCTTCCAAGATCGAAACCGTTACCTCATGGAATTGTCCAACAAATGTTATCAAGTCCGAGTTTCGGGATTCGCGGGATATTACCGAAGATTTATAAAGGGATTCTCTCAAATCACCTCACCTCTCAAAGCTCTTGAAGAAAGACGCAAAGTTCGTATGGACGGAAATGTGTGAGAAAAGCTCAGAGTCGAAACAACGCTTAACCATCGACCGGTCTTATCCCTACCTAAGGAGGGAATTGACTACGTGGTTTATTGCGACGCATCAAAGCATGGGTTGGGATGCGATTAATGCAGAGGACAAGGTCATTGCATATGCTTCAGCGCTTAAGGCCCCATGAGCTAAACTATCCTACTCATGACCTTGAACCGGGAGTCGAGTGTTTGCCCCAAAATTTGGAGACACTACTTGTACGGGTCCAAGTGTACTTTGTACAGCGACCATAAAAGTCTCAAATACATCTTTACCCAGAAAGAATTGAATATGAGGCAAAGAAGATGGTTAGAGCTGATTAAAGATTATGACCTAACCATCGCTTACCACCCAGGAAAAGCTAATGTGGTAGCAGATGCTCTTAGCAGAAAATCTCATTGCCATTACCTTTCCACTGAGAGCCATGCCACGGATTTAATCCAAGCCCTGGCCAGAATGGAGATAAAAGTGGAAACTACGACTTTTGAAGCTACCATTGCCGCCATGGTGTTTCATCCCACCCTTCGTGATCAAATCCAAGAACACCAACTGTCTGACCCTTTTATCAAGGAAGAAGGTCAACGTATCAAATCAGGCCAACCCTCCGAGTTCCACATCGACAACTCCGGAGTCCTGTGGCGACAAGCGAGAATTTGCGTTCCCGACCAACCGCAAATTAAGGAGACTATCCTCCGTGAAGCCCATGATACTCAGTACACTATCCATCCAGCAAAGACAAAAATGTATCGGATTTGAAAGAAACCTTCGTGGCCAAACATGAAGCGAGCTATAGCCGAATATGTAGGCCAATGTGATACTCGCCAAAGGTCAAAGCAGAACACCGCCTCGCAGATCATAAAACCATCGAAATACCCGAATGGAAATGGTAGGATATCTGATGGACTTTATAATGTGTCTTCCTCTCACCACAAAAAGAAGGATGCCATTTGGGTTATAGTGGATCGCCTTACAAAGTCACTCATTTTATTGCCACTAATCGTAAGTACTCACAAATAAGCTCATGAACTCTATATAGAGAGGATAATTACTCTACATGGGGTACCGAAGACCATCACCTCAGATAGAGGATCTGTGTTTGTTTCTGGTTTCTGGAAGAGCTTACAAACTGCTTTGGGCACCACCCTCAACTTCAGCACAGCCTATCACCCCCAAACTGATGGGCAGACTGAACGAGTAAATCAAATTCTGGAAGATATGCTAAGGGCGTGCGTGCTAAACTTTGGAGAATCTTGGGAAAAATGTTTAGCCTTAGCAGAGTTTGCATACAATAACAGCTACCAGTCTAGCATCCAAATGGCTCCGTACGAAGCTCTCTATGGCAGAAAGTGTAGGTCACCCATATGTTGGTATGAAGTTAGAGAAAGACCACTGCTAGGACCTGAACTCGTACGGGAGAACGATGAGAAAATTCAATTAATTCGAGAACGCCTCAAGATTGCCCAGAGTAGGCAAAAGAGCTATGCTGACAAGCACAGGAAAGACCTCCAGTTTGAAGTTGGAGATTATGTATATCTGAAAATATCACCTATGCGGGGAGTACGCAGTTTTGGACTAAAAGGGAAGCTAAGTCCGCGTTATGTGGGACCCTTTCGGATCCTAGAGCGTAAGGGCACCCTCGCATATAAACTGGAGCTACCAACCCAACTGTCACGAGTCCACGATGTGTTTCATGTCTCTCAACTTCGAAAATGTCTAAGAGAGCCTTCGCAGCATGTAACCAACCTCGACATACCTTTGCAAGATGATTTGACTTACGAAGAACGCCCGGTGAAAATACTAGCAATGAAGACCGCCGCTAAGGAACAGATGATACGCTTCGCAAAGTGTTGTGGAAAAATCACTCGGTCATGAGAAGCTACATGGGAGAAGGAAGAAGAATTTGCAAGTCTACCCCAACCTGTTCAAGTGAGATTTTAATTTCTGGCGTAAATTTGTTTCTAAGTGGGTAGGATGTGAGCGTCCGCTTTTAGACCTAACTCGTGAGCGGTAATTAGGTTTAGCGGCGTTAGGCTTTTCTTAGCGAGTTAGCGAGAGTATTAGATCGCTCCTAATCACCAAGCATATCGTGTCGATCATTCATGCATTCGCTCCACCATTTCAATCGCATTCAAAGACAACAATGATCAATACATAAATAGATTGCATATCCTTTTGCATTAGACAACAAACCAACAGCTTGCATATATAAGACATCAATAGTTCATTTTGCAGAATCCAGATCATCCCATTTACATTCATACATCATGCATCTAGTAACCCTAAAGCAAACAAGTAGCACCAATGCTCGAACCATATCCACGCCACAAAGATCACAAGCACCACAAAGACGCAGCCACGATTTTCACCGCAGCAACCGTCCATTCCTATCTACTTGTACAACCCTTTTACCCTCCTCCGCAGCCACAAAGAACTCCTATTTTTATCGCCCCTCCCCACATCCATTCACCATGACCATTCACTTCTTCCCCACATTCATTCACGTATGCACCTGTGGCTCAAGATTGTCCAAAGCCAAGAAGACCACCTCCCTTCATCGCGGCAGATCCCCACCTCAAGCAACCATCACAAAGACCTTCCCAAGCAAAGACCACCCCATTCATCACAAAGACCACCCCATTCCCATTCATCACAAAGACCATTCATCAACATCACGCATCAAGAACAAGCAAAGAAGAAGCAGCCTATTCAACAAAGATTGCACAACACCACCAACACAAATCATCTCGCTTCATCGTAAGAATATTGGAACGTATGAACCGAAGGTGAGTATTTGCCACCGGTAGCGCATTTTCATACCTCCGAGCATCCACCTCCGGATCCACCCTCCAACTCGCACACATGCATATTGGCATTCATCGAGAAGTCTAGCAAGAAACTCGTGAGAGTCAGAGAAGAAAGGGGAGGAGCTTCGTGCTCGGCGTCGGCAGGTAGGCCAAGCCGCCAAACCCAAGCCCCGAAACCCTAGGTAGCTCAGAGGTGGCGGCACCGGCCGCGCCGGATGAGGAGGAGGTGACCGGATCTGCGCCAGAGGAGAGGACCGGTGGAGAGGAGCCCGAGCGAAACCCTAGGTGCGTGGCGGGCGATCCGAGCCGGATCTCGGGCCGAGTAGGAGCGCGGTGGCGAGGGTTAGCAGGAGGGAGAGGCCGAGTCGGGACGGCAGCAGCAGCGCGAGGCGCGGCGCGCTGGCCTCGGCCGCCGGGAGGAAGAGACCGAGAGGAGCAGAGCGACGGCACCGTGAGCGGCGCTCGAGCCGGCGCGAGGAGAAGCATGAGGCGCGCCGGGACCGAGAGGGAAGAAGGGGAATCAGGGGATGAGAGGGAGATGAGGGTGAGGTTGTGTGCGTGTGTGTTGCGGTGCAGAGCGCGTGTGTGTGTAGTGTGCGTGGGTGTGTTAGTGTGTTGCGTGCGTGGTGTATGGGCGGGTGTGTGGTGTGCGTGTAGGCCGTGTGTTAGTGTGTTGTGTGCGTGTGTGTTTGGGCTGTGTTGGGCCGTGTGTGCGTGTGTGTGTAGTAGGCTTAGTGCAGTGCGTGTGTTTGGGCTGTGTGTGTGTGTGTGTGTAGAATAGGTTTGTGTGGGCTTGTGTGGGCCGGGCGAGTGAGATTAGAGAGAGAGAGAGATTAGAGGGAAGATTGAGTTTAGGATTAGGATTTTAGGTTTAGGTTTAGCTTAATCTCCGCGCATTCTTGTTGATCGGTGGTTTGATGCTATGTTAAGTTGTGTATCTATTGTCGCCGTTGTTATTAATCTAATCGGTGGTTTAGCTGCTTGACGCATCATCGAGAGTGCTAACTTCGATTAGACCGCAAAGCATTTTAGTAATTAAATTGTGCTAACTTGTAGTCGCCGCTAACTTATATATTTATATTATCACTCAAATCAACTACGTATTTACTTATACTCTTATTCGCTGCCGATCTACTACGTATAGCTTAACCAAGATCGATGTGAGCAAATGACCGTAACTTCAATGGCGCCTAACTTTTCCTACTTCTACGAAGGCAAGCGATCCTCTTGAACATTAGCATAGTTACTTTAAAAATATACCCTATCTTGCACTATTATATGTATTGCATCAAAATGGTTTTCCAAAACCTAAAGAAAATGATTGAGATAAGATAAGATGATTAAGAAAGAATGAGACTTACTAGGAGGGTAAAGGGGCCCCTGGCAAAAAGCGATGATGATGTTGAGGTAAGAGGTGGGGCCCTTTTTTACATATGGCTATAATATAAGGACCAACCAACTCTTGCTCTCCGATGTCAGATTCAGTTGTCAACCATTTTCCGCTTCTGGCGAGAAAATGCTACCTTGTTACGTGACTATGCTCTCCACATCGGGTATGTAATAGGTGTGTGAGTGATATGGAGGAACCCAGACCGTGGGGATAGTCGAAGTGGGGATCCAAGGCGCTATATGCGCTAAGGTGGAGTGTTGAGTGCAGGATAGAAGCTACCTCAACCAACCTCACCGTAACTTCGGTGGATGATGAGGTCGTGGCGTGACTTAATCTGCACCCGCGAAGGTGATGGGTGGAGAAATTAATCACGTAACTCGAAAACGCTCAGATTTCGATCTCGAACCCGCATCTAAGGCAATGCGGTGGACCCTGTTCACAGAGAGTTCAGAATAGCTATGGGTAAAGTGGTACAAAGCCTGCGCAGTGCTAAACAAATCATGAATTCATGCCAGTCTCCAGGATTGGAGTCTACGGGAACCACAGGGGGTCTTTTGTCTCTCCGAGTGACTAGTAGAGTTTTTCAGTATTAACACTTGCCACCTTTTGTCGGGATTTATTTTCTAAAGTGAGATGGCTAGAAATTGTGATAAAGAGTAGAGATAGTGCATCCTTTGCATCTTTTGCTATTAATGCTTACTGAGTACATTCATTTGTACTCAACCTTGTTAGTATTCTCCTTTGTAGACCCTAGTCCAGCAGGGAAGTATCCCGAGTGGGGCGAGGGCACTGCAGGTACAAATGAGACCACAGGAGGCGAAGACCCTTACTACGAGGCGTAGGGCGAGATGGACTCCGTATTTGACTCCTGGGACGAATAGGAGGCCAGTGGAGTGTGGCAGGCAAGAAGGGGGTTTAGTCTTATTTTGGCTATGTAAATTAGTATGTGTGCCGTAAGACTTTAGCCCTGCGTGGCTAACTGTTTGAATAAAGGACAGTTTCTATCTTATTGTTCTGATGCGCTAACTCTGGTAAGGTTTACTATTCGTTGGAGCGGTGTTCTACCGGGCAAACGAATAGTAATCCGTATGCTTAAGTGTTATTACCCCTGGGGTAATAACACGGGCGTCACAATATTGCAATTAAAATGATCTATTGATTGCCACGCCATGCTACGCCTTGTGTTTTTAGGAGATGAATGAGAGGCCCTTCTACAGGCTATTAACTGATAATGTGGAGGAGCTACTCTTTGTGGTCTATACATCAGCTATAGGTGAGGCTTGGCAGCACTATGGGAGCATATTTAGATGCCCACAGGGTCTGTATGTCAATTCAAGTACATTTGCCCAGCTTTGCTTGAATTTAAAAGAATTATGTATTTATTTTCTTTGTGCCTATTGGATTGGGACTAACTAGAGATATTTTCTAGGGCGGAGATCCTTGAGGTGCTAAGGAACTGGTCTAAGAGGAACATTCAAGTTATCATTGTTACTAATGGTGAGCACATTTTGGGGCTTGGAGATTTGGGTTGTCAGGTATGTTTGTCGAATTAGCTGCTCACTTCAGGAACTTTACTTATATTTGTTGGAATGATCTTCTATAGGGAATGGGAATTCTTGTTGGCAAACTTTCTCTCTACGCTGCCCTTGGAGGGGTTCGCCCGTCGGGTCTAAGCATTCACATCTATTTTAGACTTGTAGTTCTCCTTTAGTGATATTCTCTAAAACAAATTTGATGATGCATTTGATTGCAGGTTGGAGCTGGTATTGCATAACTCATTGCTCTTAAGATTTCGAAACAAGTAAGTAACTATAATGTTTCACAGTCTCAATGTGTCATATGACAATCTTAATCTCGGTGCTTACTAATAAGACTTGCTGGTTTTTATCAGTTGACAGACAAAGGCTCCAATTGAAGAGTGTCGCAAGAAGGTTTGGCTGGTGAATTCAAGGGTATGGAACCAAAGGAAAAGTTTTGTTGTTAATACAATATTTTCATCTCCGTAGCTGACAGCCTGACACAATATTTGTATATTATATATTTAGGGCTTAATTGCTAATTTCCGAAAAGACTCCCTTCAGCCATTCAAAAACCTTGGGCACATGAGCATGAACCTTTGACAACCTTGTTAAATGTTGTCTAGGTATTCATTGTTCATCCACATTTAATATTTTAATTCAATTAATGGCTGACTGACTCGTGCCTTCACTTAATTTGTTTTGTTAATGTTGTATTTCATTGTATCAATGTTGTATTTCGAATTATTGGCAATTATTCTACAGTTGCTTCGTTAAGCTCTTGCATTATAGGTGTTATATCATGTTTCAAGCTGACATTACGAATATTCCATAGGTTCCGCGAGATTTCAAGGAATGCATTGCCTTGCCAAGTTTGGATAACCAATCTGAAATTATTTTCTTTTAATCGATGAACGATCATGTAGGTAGGCATCGCATTATGCAGTAGCTCCTCAAGAAAATAGAACTTCTATTAGTGCAATTTATGCAAATCATAGAATGTTTTATGTATATATACATCGTATAGTCTCTTTGCCAACTGGATTATTTTTGTATTGTTTAAGACAATCTATACCCTGGAAGCACACTGCAAATACAGGCGCGGCGTAGCATGCGCTTTCATCCTAGTGTCATACCAATAGGGCATCATGCAAGATAACAGAAAAACTTTCACGTCTCTTATCATTTGTGCTTAGAAAATTTTCAATGACAGTTTAATACTATAGAAGAGGTTCTGGACACATACTCCTTGGCTTCTTCTAAGCTCTAGTATAAGCGTGCTTGCTTGCATCTAAGATGCGAGGAAGAAAGAAGACCATTCAGATAGGGCACCGCCTGCTTCAAGCTAATCTGAGGTAAAAACACAACTTGTAGGGTACATTTTCATAAGGAAAAATAGTAAATATTATATTATAATTATTTTTACAGAACCAAACCTTGCAAAATCATGAGTACCAAAGAATTGAAAAAATATCGATTTATCTAATCGGACTGGCTTCAACGCCGAGTCAGTAGGAACTTTTGACTCATCCACCACAACATCTGGCCACATTGCATGACCTATTGAAGCAAATCAGGCCCATTAGACAAGACAAAATTATTTAAGGTAACTGAGAAAAGTGAGCAGCCCACTTACAAATGGAAGCATTTCGGATGAATGCAAAAAAAAGATCACAAATCAATCAATCACTGAATGCAAGCGTTTCAATATTCCATAGAAAGAAAAATTCATGCTCCTTGGTTTAGTTTAGGAAGAGACAGGAAAATAGGAAATAAATAGGTTTTGAAAGAACAAAAACTTAAAAGGTTATCTAAAATACAAGCGACCAATGAACAAAATAATGGAGAATAATTGGGTTGGTACCATCAGGAAAACTACAGTTCAGTTTAATACCATCGCATTCTTCAGGTTCAGTTTAATACCACCGCTCCTTCGGTCTGTTCCACGAAATATCACGCCCATCACCTCTCCTGGCTTTGTCGTTAGCTCCCATATGAAATGACCCAATTACCCCCCAAGAAATAGGTTTTGTCAAGGCTGACTCTCTCCCCTGTTCGTCCCTGTTCACACACCACCTCCCTCCTCTATCTCGTTCCTATCCTCTCATTCGTTCGCCTCCTCAGGCAGTAACCCAGTGCCCTCCTCCCTCTTGCGAACCGCAAATCTCCATCGTAGAGCAACGTGTTGGAGTCCCCACAGGTTAGATCTCCTACTTCCATCCACGAATTTGGTATTTTGGTTTGCATTTGCGAAGAAATCTAACCCTAGTTTTCTTGCGCAATGTAGAGCATGTAGTTGGAGGGTTAAGGAAGCATGGATCCGTCTGAAGTTGCTAATGGGTAAGCAAAGAATCCTTTTTATTTCAATTTTAATTTCCTTTTTGTTATATGCATATGAGTCTCGAGGGAATCGGGTCTGGATTGCTTTGGGTTTGGATTACTTTGGGTCTAGATTGCATTGGGTCTGGATTGTTTTGGGTCTCATGGATAGAGTGAGACGGATGATAATGGAAAAAAATCTCAGCAAGGAAGAGAGTGGTCGATAAACTACAAGGCAACATACTGCCTAGTGTCATCCTTGAGCTAAACATGAAAAGTAGAGTTAAAGTACACTTTATCTCTAAGTGGACACATGAAAGCTGAGGTGTCTGGGCTTGATAGGTTCCAAAAGACTTAGAGATATGTCGTCGATCTAATGAAAAAAGAGTGTACTTGTGGGCAATGGAAGCTTTCTGGAAAACCATGCACTCATGTGATAGCTCTCATATGTTCAAAAAGGATGGAGCTGGAGACATACATGTATGAGTACTACTCAGTGGATAGGTTTAAAGATGCATATGAGTTTGACATTGATCCAATTGGTGATAAGTCACAGTGGCCAAGGAAGTCCAAGGGTTTCTTCATGCTACCTCCCAGGCTAACTAGGGTTGCAGGAAGGCCAAGGAAGAAAAGGATCAAACCAAGAGATGAGCCCAGCGGCAAAAAGAACTATCAGTGTAACAGGTGCTTTTAGTGGAGGAACACAGAAAAGGGTTGTAGTTTAACACCGCTAGATGATCCTTCTTAAGTTGCACCTCCCTAAGAGAACAAAAGGATAATCTGCCTTCACTTGTTTTTTTTTTCCTTCTCATCCTTCATGGTATGCATGTGAGTTTGAAGTATTTCCTTTCTTAACTGTAGGGGCAAGAAGAAAGGAACTACAAGCACTCAAGATAGCAGTCCACCACTCTAGTAGGTTAGCCCTGAAGTTACATTGCCTATAAATTGCATTCAGTCAAGCACTCGAAACAGCCCTGGAGTTACAACAAGGAGGATGGCAGCTGAAGCATTGATTCCAGCAAGAAGAACCACACCAAGAAGGTCCACTGTAAAAAGGATAGATGAAGCAAAGACTGCTGCACAGACATCGTCCCCAAGAATAAAAAAGAGAAAGCTCTGAACTTGCATGTGTCAGATTTGTGAACCTATATGTATTGTCATGTGTCATGTGTTCTGAACTTGTACAAGTTAGATTGTTGTGGTTTGTATGGACTAGGGCATGTTTATTTTCTTTTCAGTGTTTACCTCATATTGTTGTGATTTCTGTGCTCTGAACTTGTACCAGTCAGATTTGTGAACCTATACTATAGAATTCCTATATGTATTGTCAGTGTTTATCTCAGATTGCATAAGGTCATATGCCCAGCAGAGGGATGCTTCATATTACAGTCAGATTTCTATGCTCTGAACTTGCATACGCCAGATTTAGATTAAAGTCAGATTTATTTGCTCCAAACTTGTATATGTCGAGCACTTGGGGCATCAAGAACTCCAACCTCCTTCAAATATTCTATATATTGGTTCTCCCACATGTAAAACTTACATGCAAAGAACCGTTGCACATACATCAAGCATAAGAAATCAATTTCTTACCAAAACAAGAGTTGCAAATCTGAATTTTAAAGTACACATGACCAAAATGGAACAAATCAGATCCAAAATTGACTAGATTGGCACCAAAATCAAACGAATCAGCTCAAAAATTGACCAAATCGTCAATAATAACATACAAATCAATTACTCCCTGGTTGGGAATGAGAGCGATGTGCTGGGTTTTATAGCCACGCAAAAGAACGAGTTCGGCCGACCGCAAAGCAACGGGAGGGAATCGGATTCCCTCCCACGGGTGCACGACGCAGAGGGAATTCGGTGTGTTCGAAATCACATCATTTCATTCCAAAAATTAAATCACACAAAATAACGTGTGCACGGTATGGGGGCCTGGCGCACGGACGCGACAAGTCTGGGCCAGGGACGCACGGACAAGGGACTCCGGGTACCCGACACGCGAATGAGGTGATGTGTCGCCCACCGCGATTCCGCAGTGCCATTTTTTGCTTTGATTCATAGAGGAAGCTAAATTTGATATTAAAGACGTCAAGAGTGCTATATTAGCCAAAAAAAAAATCCCATATAAGCTACGCCTCGTCGATGCCTTCAATTATATGCTAAAGAATCCTTAACTCATAATAACGAATCGATTCTTGTTCGTTTTCTCATCTCTTACAGGCGAGGAATCTTCATCGTAACAGCAATGAACATAGGGGGTGTTTAGAACAGCTTTGGCTTTTTGCTCGAAAAAGCCGGAAGTCATCCCAAACGGAGGGCTTTTCCCACCGCCTTTCTAAGCCGGAAGCGCACATACATGAAAAGCCTAAGCCGAAAGCGGCATGGGGCGCCGCGCTTCCCACCACCCCTTTTCCAACTTTACTCCTCAAGTTCACGAGTTATTACCCGCTTTTGCCATCGAATAAAATCCCCACCCGATCAAACCCTAACCCCCGCACCTCCTCCTGCGCCGGCGTCACCGCCCCTCCTCCTCCTCCTCCCTAGCACCTACGTTGCCGCCCCACCTCCTCCCGCACCGACGTTGCCGCCCCTTCTTCTCCCCACTCACCACCGCCTGCAACGCCGCCTCCCTCCTCCTCCCAAGGCGCCTCCGCCCACACCGCCGCCTCCCTCAGCCCCGACCAAATCCGCCGCCGCCCTCCTTCTTTCTCCCCCGCCGGATCTACTACCCCGCGCCGCCGCCTCGCTCTCTCCTTCTCCCTCGACGCCTCCACCCGCCTCCGGCTCCGAGCACCTCCTCCCCTCCTCCTCCAGTTCCGACCAGGCCCGAACGCCTCCTCCGCCTTCCCTCTTCCTCTCCTCTACTCGCCACCGCTGCCACCACCGTCCTCCTTCGCCGCTACCGCCACCACCGACAGCAGACCCACCTAGCGACAACAATCCCTTGGCTTTTTTTATTTGTTTCATTTTTCATTTTTTCTTTTTTGTTGTAAATAAATTATTTATGTAATTATTCATTATTACAATAATTATTTATTACAATTATTTATATAATAATTATTTATTGCAATTGTTTGTTGTAATAATTATTTATTGTTGATTGTCGTTAATTATGTTAGTTGTTGTCTATTATGTTAATTCACATAAATTGTGATAATTTCATTAATCGTCATTAATTGTGGTGGTAGTCATTAATTGCATTCAATTATGTTAATCGTTGCTAATTACGGTAGCCATCGTTAATTGCAATTGTATTAATCCTTATTAATCCTCGTTAGTTACTAATTATGGTAATTCTTGCTAATTGTGGTAATTATCGTCAAATATTGTTAATTACCGTCAATTGCGTTAAACAACATCAAACAAATCATTCCTTGTCTCATTAGCATTTCAAATATTTCTTATATCAAAAGCTGCAGCCAACCTACTTAGAAATCAAACAGTCAAAATACTAAATCTCTTTGGCCCAGCTAAAAGCCGCTTATCAGAAAATCCACGATCATGCCAAACAGGCCCATAGTGCACAATGTACATACTTCGAGCTTTGCCAAAGCACAAGCTACAAGTTAACAAACACACAATCAATTTGAAAATCCAACGCCTTAGAACAACACTGACGAATTTGAGAAAAAGAATGCAGTAGCATCGACGAGTTTTACTTGCTAGGCCTCTTACAGGACTACAGCCTATGATGCGGCGCTCAGCTTGCTGGCTGCACTATGACCCTTGACATAACCAGGACATCAAGGACCAATGAATTACAACAAAGGTTAAGCCGCTCTGTGCTGGTGAGAATTCGAGATCTCGTCTTCAGAAGAAACATCGTGCTTCGACGACAGCTTCTGCTTCCGTCCGTTCCTTCTCCTGTTGGTGTTCCCGCCTTGCATCTTCGGGGCTTGTTTACTGTCGCTCTTCTGCAGAAAGACAAGACAAAGCGATCAGCTAGGAATCGAAGCGCGCCACAATGGATCGCTCCACACGAATCAGTCAGCCTCAGTACAGAAACCTAAGTAGAAGAATTTTGCAACCACAAATTTTCTGGTCCACCATGATTACTAGACAATCAGGAAATCCAAGATCAACTGTGACATGTCGTTGCAGTGTTGTACACCGCAGCAAGTTCAGCACCAGCCAATTCAACCGGCACCGCTACTTCGAAGATTCTTAAAGAAAATAGCAAATATAGAATATATCAGAAAACAGATGCTACCTTATCATAAAGCATCCAGCTGGTTGGCAATTTAAGGTAGGACTAGGAGCGTTGAAAAACAAAGCATGTTGCGAACAGGTCAGTACCAGCACGAGAAAACGTAACAATCCAAGGATAATTCTGTAAAAGCAGAAAATGACATGCAGGCTCCATCTATCTGTTGAGATGCTAAACAGGCGCTAATCTCGTTGAAACCTTGCAATCTCCCTAAACGGCATAGAACATGAGACAGGTCGCATCACGCCGATACAAAAAAATCAGTTTGCAAGCAATCAATATACAACAGGAAAATAGCACAGTAGCCAGTACTGTCATATGGACCACACCAACAACAATGTACCAGTCACGGAAATTGGAAAGGCCCTATCCAGAAACCTCATAGCTGATAAGCAAACCCTCATGTGAAGAATACATCCAGTGGTGGAGCTACATTTTGTAGTCAGTTGGTGGGGTCCCTTCAATGTAAAGGCTTCAGCGGAGTCCTTCACTTTTTTGGGGGACTATTTCGTGATTATGATTACTAAAGGCCCTAAATGGCTTAGGTGCAAACATCTAGTGGGACCCTGCAGACCTCTCTACCAACATCCAATGTAAGTGAACTAGCAAAGACCAAAATGTTACTTCCTATAACCATAGAACCTTGGAAGAATGAGCAGTCATGCTGAACAATGGAAAAAAGTGTATTTTCTAGAGTAGGAAGCAAGTGCAGCGTAAACCACAGAATCTATTCCGGTGTACAAGTTTGGGTATCTGATGCAAACTTATTAAGCAAAATACACACTGCCGAAACACATCTTGAAAGGAAGAAATAAAAAGAAAAACTCCCTAAGCGAGCGCTAGATGCTAGGTCCCGCTAATCTTTACATAACCAGCCTATTCCTGTCAAGAGAAAACATGCTTTTCAAGTCAACCTACCAGTATCTTGGATTCTTTGGTGAAAGAAGCACACATCCCACCAAACAGCATAATTGCTTCTTGCACAAACAAAATAATAACAAGGAAATGGAACAAATAATTAAATCTTTGCAAATCCCATCTTCTATTGAAGAATCCCCTACACCTTAGATGCATGGGCCATTGCATGACCATCATCAACAATAAACAGCATCTACCTAATCAGACCACAGTAAGTAAGTAATCAAGGCCCCTACCCAGCTGCATTATCACCGACCAACAAGTAAATGGAAACTGGCATGGGTGTACTTACCCCAAAACAAAACCCGGACTGGCTCTGACCCGCACCCACTTCACCTGGAGTTGGAGGCTTCCCTGAGTCCATTGCTGATGAACCACGCTTATTAATGCCGTTACATGATGGTTCTTCTGCCTCCGTAGCTAATGGAGGCGGCGGAGATGGTGATGACCAAGGAGAGGTCGAGGATGTTCGAGTCTGGCTTTGAGCCTGGGCATGGTGGCCCTTGGCAGGTCCATTGCAAAATCCCGAGTCAAGATCAGCCTGAAACATGTCCACGAACAGCTGTTGCAGCTCCTCAAAGCTCTCCTGCCTCTGCAAATCCAATGGTCCATAGTTATTGTATTGCTGTTGTCATATTTATCTTGAATGCATCAGGTCCATGAAAAAGAGATCGGTTTCCAGCATGGTTCTAGAAAAATTCACCTAAAAGTTTCAGCTTTTAGTACCCACTAAAAACCATGGAGGATATGGAACTTTGATAACAATTCCTTTTTTAAGCCTGTGAACATATGAACATAGAACAAACAATATCCAGTAAAAACTACACAAAGATTTTTGAAGCTATAGAAGTTCTTTCAGATAAACAAAAGCAAAGCGTTGATGACTTAGCATTCATAATTGGACATTTTTGTTTTGTTTATCCATGAGTTTTCTTATGAACATGGAAATAATTACATGAATATCATACCTTAATAGTTATGACGCGAAGTGTCATGTGTGACGTTAAAAAGTTTGACTTCACAACTTTGCAAAAAGAAAATTGCACATACCCACGAAGTGCGAATAAATTTTTCCCAACACTGTAGCTAAAGCCTTATTATGAACCAACAAATCATGATAAAGAGTTTTAAAACCACAAACCCAGAATGAGGTACCTACTGTGTGCTCAACTGCTTGAATAGACATTGATTAGGAGAGCACAGATCAGTTCTTGCATTGCCAAAGCTTCGGTCCAAAAGTAGTAAGTTCATTTTTCGTCCATTTTAGGGTATTTTTGCAAACATTGGAGTAGATATAGTGGTGCTTAGCAAAATATGGTGATTGTTGTGGTCGTTGTTGGGGTACGGGTCCGAGGACCTAAGGTAAGGTGCTCGCCCTCATCTAACCCCAACAGAGCTCTTCCCCATCGAGGTAGCAACGCTCTGAGGCCTGATTAGCCAAGGAGGCGAGGGATTGCCCTCCAAGCTCGGCCGAGACTCTTCTCGACGAACAAGGCGGCTCTGATCTTTAGCCAACCGGTTAAGGGCTAATTTTGTTTATTTCTTTGCTTAATTGATAATGTATACATACTATCCCTTTTATAGGGACGGAGACGTCCCGACTGGACTCCTAAGAAATAATATATAAGGAAACTTATCTTTAACAATTTAATCTAATAATAACATGCTTGACTAATAGATAATACCAAACACCTAATAGATTCCTAAATAACAAAGCTTACCTAATATCCGCACCGATACAATATGGATGCTACAGTAAAATGATTGCTACAACACATGCTGCTACAGTACCACACATTGCTACAATGTTGTTCGCCTGGACATTTGGCCGTAGCGTTACATCCCTCACGGCGAGGCAGCTTTTCCTCGAGCTGCAGTGATGGCCACGATTGAAGTCCTTGGTGGCCTCATGTTGACGAGAGGGTACGATGACGACGTCGCGTCACGTGGACGAGGATCAACGAAGCTCCAATGGACAACAGTCATATTGTCCAGTAAGACCTTCTGCTCTTCGCTGTTAACCTTTAACTTCTCCAAGAGAAATAATACGACACCGGAAACCATGATGAGTAGCTCTGATACCAAATATTGTGGTCGTTGTTGGGGTACGAGTCCGAGGACCGAAGGTAGGGTGCTCGCCCTCATCTAACCGCCAACAGGACTCTTCCCCGTCGAGGTAGCGAGGCTCTGAGGCCTGATTAGCCAGAGGCGAGGGATCGCCCTCCAAACTCGACCGGAACTTTTCCTGACGAACAAGGAGGCTCTGATCTTTAGCCAACCGGTTAGGGACTAATTTTATTTATTTCTTTGCTTGATTGATAATGTATACATACTATTCATTTTATAGGGACGGAGACATCCCGACTTGACTCCTAAGAAATAATCTATAAGAAAACTTATCTCTAACAATCCAATCTAATAATAACTTACCTAACTAATAGATAGTACCAAACACCTAGTAGATAGATTCATAAATAACAAAGCTTACCTAATATCCGTGCCGATACAATACGACCGCTACAGTAAAAGGGGTTGCTACGGTATGCTACTGCCTGCGGTACCACGTATTGCTACAGTTCTATTCGCCTGGACGTTTGGTCGTAACAGTGATACAATCAGGGTCAAAATAACAGTGTGTGACAACAAATGCTAGCTGTAGTTTCCTGCGAACAAGGACATATCGCTCATATGACAACAAACCGGGCCTGTACGAACAATTTTCGCAGCCAATCAACCATTCATTGCAGCTACATTTGTGGTCCTGATGTACCACCTCTCTGCTACAGCCTACAAGAAGCGTCTGGTACTAGGACCGTGGTGCTATCGGTTCTTACCGTTGGCGGCGACTGGCTCATCATCTGGGCCATCTCACCGATGAAGTCCCCCATCCCCTGCAGCTGGAACAATAACAGAAAAATATCACTCCCACTATAAGCTAGTGTTTGAAACAACATAAAAAGAAAGCACAATTAGTATTAGGATTCTTACGCTGTCGTCATCTTCGTCATCGTCATATACCCCCACATCGTAGAGGAACCGCTTGTTAGCGTCGGAGAGGACTGCACAAGAACAATGGGGCAGGAGCGCGAGGGCTCCATGCAATAAGTTCACCAACTAGCTAGATCGGTCTGTTTGGTGATGTTCAGTTCGTTAGTTGTAGGTTAGTCGTTGTAAGTAGTAGCAAGTGATGTGGGGTGGATTGCGAATATAGAACAGGGAGGGAGGGGTGGAGCGAGATAAGGAAGAATAAGACCGGAATAGGCGCCCTGGATCTCCTGGAACTTCTCCTTGACTTCCTCCATGTGCTTCGCGGTGCTGGAGGATGAGCATTTGTCCGGATGCCATCTCTGCAACAAGTTACAGAGCAAGTATACGAAATGTTAAATATTTTCACGGAGTGGAGTAGCATCAGATTTTTTTTTTTTACTGGAGCAGGGCAAAACTTGGGATGCTTTGCAGTGTAATGAACAATGTTTGACAAGTACGGAAATGACAGAAACAAAAGAACTACATGACTAATGGACTAAAAAACCGACGGGTTTAGACCATTAAACCAATGGTTAACACCAGATCACGAAGATTATACGTTTCTTGCAGAAAGTACGTGGCAGGAGCATAAGCACGAGCAACTAAGGAGCGAACTGGGAAAGGCAAAATATGAACTTTGGCGCCAACCTTTACCTCCAAACTCGAAATCGCCTAGAAAAACTTTTTTTTTCTCCTATGTACAATAACAGCAACATGACTAATCCATAACCATACCCCAGTTTCAAGACAAAAACAGGGCATCCTATAGATAAGATTACAAGAACAAGAAACAGATTACAAGAACAAGAAACATTTACACCGGAGGAGGAATCCAATTACTCACCATGGCGAGCTTCCGGTACGCGACCTTGAGGTCGGCGTCTGAGCACTCCTTCTTGAGCCCGAGGACCGCGTAGAGGTCGCTGCCGCCCTCGCCGGCCGCCGCCGCGGCCGGGTCCCCGCACTTGTCGTCCCCGGTGGCCATGTAGCCGTCCCCGGAGAAGCCCGTCCAGCACGCACGTACACGCGGCGAGGAGGCTCGCGCGGAGATGCGCCTGGGGAGGCGGGGGCGGAGGACCGGAGGAGAGAGAAGGAAGCGAGCAGATGGCGCCTCCTCTTCTTTCCCTCTCTCAGGTCGCTCGTCTCCACGCACCCCAGGAAGCCTCCAGAAACACGGCCATGATGCCCACTTGCCTTTTAAATATTCGTGCCCGGGTATTTCTGGTTTTCCCTTATTTTTACGTGTTGGGTTGGACGTCGCAGGTTAGCAGTTAGCTGAAGCTAGCCTGCTTCGAGACAGTACTGTGCGGATCAGGATGTGCCGTCAGAAAATAGCATCGTAAGATTACGGTAAGTTTTCCATTGCTTTCCTTTGATAGATGCTGGTAATTGCAGTTTGGGAAGAAGAGCGCCTGGGATGGCTAATGGTTAATTGTACATTAGCATTTTAGCGTCCCCTTGATTGGTGAATTGCATCTATTGACAAGCTTTACATCCACTGCAGAACCGTTTTGCTCTTTTCAATAATTGAAACAATGAAACTGTCAAGTTTGATCAGCAACTTTCCATCAGACGAAAGAGATGTCAATCAGGTGATTGGACCATTGGGCGGTAGTGGTGAAGTTAGTGGTAACCTGCTTGTCCTTTGTCAGGCTACTGTTTTGGTAACTTAGTACTACTAACTGCCACTTGCGAAGGCTCTTTTAGCACGTAAAAAAAAAAGGCTCTTTTAGAGAGCATAGCTAGCGCAAGATTCTCTGAAGAACCTACGCTGATCCATAACATCCGTACGGTTTCTGGTTCTATTCCTACTCAAATCGCGCTGTTTGTTTGGATAGCGTGGACCTATAGATTTCCAGGCGCGATGATCACTTAGGGCGGTATTTATTATCATATTTTAGCTATGATATGTTGATAAAATCTACATAAAGGAGAAAGAAAGAGGAGAGAGAGCACAGATTTTCTCATACTGAAGATACTATTATGCACGCGAAACAAAATATGATTAATTAATCTACTCTAATTGACATATATACCTGTTTTCAAAGAAAAATTATAAAATATCAATGTTGGAGAGTATGATAGAGACTATCTATTAAAAATATTGTATCTAAAGATAATGTAGCATATGTTAGAAACAAGATTATCTCTAACTATTGGAGATGTCTTAAGAGCATCTTCAATAGTGGCAATCTCGACCGTCTCTTACCTACCATATCACTCAAAAGTCTAATTGAAAAAAAAAAGATGTGAAGAGAAAGAATATGTCATCTCTTATATAGGAGATAAATTGGGCACACAAACCAACGCAAATAGTGAATGAGTAATAAGAGAAGTTATGTTAAAAATAATAATTTTATAGATAAATTATTGAATATATTATTTCTAAAATTATTTTAGATAAATTAGAGTTTTAAAGACAATCCTACTAGACAAACTATCAGGATCCAACGTTTCTCGGGGGTTCATGAGCTATGATCACGAGACGCTTGAACAAATCAGGTCCACACTTCGTGGGAGCATCAGAAAGCGCCGCCGCCGCCGCAGCAGAAGCAGAGAGCCGGAGAGCTACTTACGAGCTGCCGTATCTGCCCACGCGCCGAGGCAGCGGTCTGGGCCGTCCGATGCGGATGAGGCAGGACGGACGGCGGAGATGGACCAGGACGGACAGAGATATTTTTGGAGGCGAGCCTCGAGAAGGTTCCCGGGTGCGTATGGCGGCCGCGCCCTTTTTCCTTGACCGCGTCGTCGTCGTCTCGTGCGCGCGCGCCCGCGCTGTGGGCCCCACGAGCCCTCACCTGCGAGAGAGATAGTTAGGCCACGGATGTCGTGCGAAACCACGAGCCCGCCACTCCGCCGGTGCGCCTGGCTCACGGTGGACGCTGCGGACGTGGCACGCGTTCCACCGGACATGGGCCGGGTCTGGAGCTTTTCACGCTGCAGCGAGGGGAGTAGCCATGTGGCCCACAAAGTTCGGTACGCGGCGGCTCATGTGGAACGGGTGTACAGCGAGGAGGGGCCTGCCTTCTTTGTCCGGCTGAAGCGACGACGGTGACGAAGCGAGCAGGAGACATGACGGGACGCTACCTTTTTATCTACTGATGTTGCCGCGTCACGTCGGCGTCACTGGTGGTTGCTAATGATCCGATGGTTTTCCATAATCCACCACAAAATTAGTACGAGTGGCTAAGCGTGCGTTTGCTCTCCGACCAGAGATTCTCTAAATTAGCTTGACAAGCCCATACATTTGGAATCACTACAAAAACCTAGCTTTTAGGGGCAAAGTAGCTTTGATGGGCCAGAAAATCCTCGCTGAGTGAGGAGAGCGAGAGCCCCTCGTCGGCAAGAAACTCGGACGGTAGCAAACAATCGTACCTAGAGGAGCTAGGCAACGAAACATGGGGCACAAGCAAGCGCATCTTAGCTGGTATCATGTAGCTCGCCGATTTAGAGTCTGTTTGGTTTTGTGACTCTAAAAAATTATATTAAAATTCTGGGAACACTAAAATCGAGACAGTGTTAAAACCAGAACAAAAGAAGTGTTTGAATTGCAGCTATACTAAACCAAAATTAGGGTTAGCAATTTGGCCACCTAAAACAAATTTCTAGAGCATTACCAAAATTTGAAACCGAACTAAACGCTAACTAAATTTCTAAAACATTACCAAAATTTAATTTGGCTCATGTTGTCGTTCAACCAAACACATCCTTCGTCGTAACCGTTGATGGTCACACGCTCATACTGATTATGTACACCTGGTTCAAAGTTGGGCTTTTGTTCGGCAGGCCAGACTCGACCTCGGCCCGGCTCAATCGAAGTAAGGCCCGATGGTTGGACAACTCAACTCCAAGCGCCCAAATCCTGACTAATTCCGTCTGGGCGCGCGATTCCTGAAACGAAAATGTCGAATTCTGCGTGGGCAATTGGGCTCAGTATCGGGTATCGGCGATCTCGTACTAGGTTCTTCCATGCGTCTCCCGATCCTTCTGGACGCGACAGCACACCACCCCTCTGCAGCATCTCGAACCTTCGCTTCCGCCCCACTTTATACCCTCCTCCCCATCCTCCTCGCTGCAGCAGAAGCCCAAATCAAGCGAGAGAGCACTCACGGTTGAGCCGCACTCACCCGCGCACCGCGAGGAAGGAAGCCATGACGGAGCTGTTCGACACGGCCGTGACCAGCCTCCTCCACCTGCCGGAGGTGCTCGACCGCCTCGCCGCCGCGGACGGAGACCGACGCTCGGCCGGCAACCACGCCGCGCACGGGCACGGGCAGGCCCGCGCCCATGGCATCGGCACCGGCGGCGGGGCGCCTGTGGACATCGTGGAGACCCCCGGCGAGTACGCCTTCCTGCTCGACGTCCCCGGCCTCTCCAAGTCCGACATCAAGGTACACTCTGCCATTTCCCCATTTCTTGGACTTTACTCGATTCACGGAGGAAGTATGTAGTGCAATTCTCTAACATTGGGTGTGTTTCTTCGTGGGTGAATAGGTGGCTCTGGAGGACGACCGGGTGCTTGTGATGAAGAGCACCAACGGCGCCGGGAAGCGGAAGCGGGAGGAGGAAGGCGAGTGCAGGTACATCCGGCTTGAGCGTCACGCGGCGCCGAGGTCGTTCGCGCGCAAGTTCCGCCTGCCGGAGGACGCCGACACGGGCGGCATCGCCGCGCGCTGCGAGAACGGCGTGCTCATGGTCACTGTCAAGAAGCAGCCGCCGCCGGAGAAGAAGACAAAGTCCGTCCAGGTCACCATCTCTTGAGCCTTGAGCCATGGGGTGCGATTCTGCGGAGTAATCAGTAGTGGCAATGTAGCTGTAGACACGAGGAGTAGCTAGTCGAGCACTCGAGTGGACGAGCGTGATGGGAGTTGAAGGTCATGCTCTATTTGTGTCTGAGTAGAAGTTTTCGACATGTCCTTCTTTGTAAATGTTGCTGTGCAATGGAACTATGGAAATAAGGATTATTATCTTGTTTAGCTTGTCTAAGTTGAGCAAATGTTGGTAATTTCAGTCTTGTTCGTATAATATGTTGCAGATGGATGCGTACAAGCAGATGATCTCGCGAACATTTGCAGAAGCAGTTTCTCGTAGCGCAAAGCGTGTGCTCCAAAAAAATTTCAGGTGGTGACGTGACATTCGGTATATATAAGTAGTCCAATCCGAGAAGAACGGATCAGATCTTATCTTTTGCTTTTTGATCCAACGGTTTCTACGTAATGTCATGATACTGTAGTACAGTAACATCACATCCTCGGTTACGATAAAGGGGTAGTTCTAGAGCTGGCCAAACAGGTCAGGTCGGCTCGAGGCGTGACCGTGCCTGGGCTGTCTAGCCGGCACGTGGGTCGGCACGGTATAGCCTATTTAATTCGCGGACCAAAACGACCAATTTGGTCAGCTCTAGGCAGTACACACCTTCAACAATTTTCTCTCTACGTTAAATCCCTAGGTATTTAACAATCTTTTCGTTCCAATAGCTACGAGCACCATGAGGATGGAGATTGAACTCGTGAGCACCAAAAAGCAACCCTAAAAAAACAGCTATGAGCAACTGTGAGGATGAAGATCGAACTCGCAGCACCCAGAAAGAAACTCTAAAAAATAGCTACAAGCAACCGTGAGGACGAAGATCAAACTCGCGAGCACAAGAACATGTATGCATGAAAAGTGATGCTAACCTACCAAGCTTTGAGAATTATCTATAGTGCGTCGTGGGCTAGCTAAAAATGTCACAAAGCCACACATACCATGAATTACAAGCGACCAATGTCATATCCAAGTATTTATACCAAGCTAAACAATCTAGCGAATGAATATCATGTTTAATTGCAAATTTTGTGCTATGCTTAACTTAGGGCAAGTTCAACTCTAGAAATTCTAGTGAGAAACAAACCATGACAAGTATCTAAAAATAAGATCATGAAGCTACAATTAATCGCTTTTGTGAGCTGAAACTTCTACAATGAACCAATCTTGCACAAACACCTCAAGCACTTATAATTCATCAAGACATGACATTTCACAGTTTAATAGTACATATTGAAGTTGCTTAGAGGTCTATCTTTGTAGAGTATGTCTTGGACTAGGAGCCATCCACAACTACCCCTAAGCTTCAACCAAGCAACAAAACTTTGCAGCACCACGTCTTCCTTCTTCCAACAACTCGCACATTCGCCTTCGTGCTTGCTAGATTTTGCGATCATCTTTGCATATCCACTCATAACTGCAGATAACATCTGAGTACCTACCGCTGATGACATGATTTCCTTCTCTTGATCAGGATTTTTTTTCATACCTTCCATTGGTTGCTCTTCGCTGATGATTACCCATCAATCGTTATCCTCTATTGCTCCATTTACTTTTCATGATTACTTGACCTTTACAAGTAACGGGCATGTATCCACCTTCAAGTGATACCTCACAACCTTTGAGTTCAAGTGACATCACATATATTATATTTTTATTTAAGCTGGGAACATATCAAACTCCCGTCAATGTGTGATGTGCTCCATTATACATCTTCAATCTAACCATCACCTTAGTAATTGCATACTCCTTGCAATTCACTAAGTGAACAATTCCATGTGCCGTTCGTAGAGATTATTTGTCAAATATCTATCCCACCGAACATACATGGAAGCAACCACATGAATCTAATATCCATCCATGAGAAATACCTGATTGACCGACGACTAGTACATCTGAATCATCTTTCGCTACCACCACTGAGTATGCTTCCCTTATTTGCTTTAAACTTGGATAATCCTTTATCATATGACATTCTTCGTCACATAGGTAACATACACGTGTGCTCTTTCTCTTGCCCTTCTTCCTATGACTTTTGCTTTTGCCTGCAACATCTATGGCAGTCAATGGATGATCACCCGAGGATGAAGAATCCGATGGCTTCTTCAAGGACTCCACCTACAATAGATATGTCACTGCCTCATTGAAGTTGATAGTGTTTTTCCCGACGAGAATATTCATCACCAATTACTCTCATCATGGTGGTAGAGATGATGTCAATACGACGACATTGTTGTTCTCCTCAATTTTCTCATCCACACTAGTCAGATGTGTGATAAGCATGTTGAAGACATTGAGATGTCAATGAACTGTGTGCCTTCTTTCATGCACAACCTATACAATTGTCGCTTCAACACCTATCGTTTTGTCAACAACTTTGCCATATACAATTCTTCTAAATCACTCCATAATTTCAGCGAATTTTCCTTAATCACTTAGTACTTTACCTCATCGAAAAGACACAGATAGATTGTATAGATAGCTTCCTGCTCCATCATCTTTCAGTCTTCATCAGATGTCTTTTGGTTTATCCCTTTCAACAGCGTCAATTAACCATTGCTGGATAGAGACATCCTTCACCACATATTGTCACACGCTGAAATTTCATCTACCGTCAAATTTCTTCACTTGATTCCACATCGTAGACATTGATCTTGATTTTGTGCTATTTGATGCTTTGTCGACCTTCTCGTAAATCAGATTAATCTGATCTTAGCTCTGATACCACTTGTTCTTATGTGCAGTGGCCCCAAATTGGATCAAAGTTTGTGAGAAACGGCAGGAGCATGCACGATATCAATAAAGATGAATCCCATAGAGAGAACCTAATAACGACAAAATAATCACGACGAGAGAGAAAGATTTGGCGAAGCTAACCACAAATTTCTTAAGCATAATCTCAAAAGAGTATAAGGGATTGTCGCTCGCTCACAACTCTTTAGAACCTTTTAGGCCATCGGATCCTTACCCTCTACAAGAATATAATGCTAAAGAATAACCTAGTTTCTAATTCTCTCGTGCAAATCTTGCTTTGGATGAGTTAGTTCGTGGGTTGTGTTCTCCATGACCACCTCTTATGACTTTGTATAATGCCCCTAATTCTCCTTCAAAAGGAAGTAGGAATAGGATATAAATTCTTTTATAGCACATCTTCAAGTTCTACTAGGTTAGAATATGAGACACTCGTACTCAACAGTTAAGATAGAGTAAGGTGCCAACAATAGATCTAGATTCTCTACTGTAACGACATAGAATACTAGAGGAATAGTGTCTTAAGCCTATGTGAACAGTACTCTATAGTAGAAATGCAACAACACTGCAGGAGCAGTGAACGTTGTTGTAGCAAAAATACTATACGATTTTACTGTGCCCTTTGGTGCTGTAGCACTCGATCTAGACCCTTTATTTTGGATGTTCGGTGTAGAAAATACCATGTCACTGTGCTCCAACAATGGTTTTGCCATTTCCAAAAACAATATGTACCAGGAATCGCCGATTTATGGTTGGTGCCCCAATTGTCAACACCCATGGCACAAGGTTATTGGCAGTGTACATTAGTGCCATGGGATGGTCGGAGTTCTAGTCAGATTGTGTAAGATGGTTTGTGTGTGTGCGTTGAGTGGGTGATGAAGCCAGTAGGGAGTCTAGGGGTACCGTAATAGATACTCGATGCAAAGCAAGGTTAGTACTAGTAATTAATTAAAAAGGCCCACTGAAGACTGAACACTTCAACACTGATGGACGTCACCCGATCTCCAAAGGCAATATGATGTATACAGTTTTAATTTGCTCGTTTGATTCCCTATCGACTTGCCTTACCTCCATGTTCTTTCTTTACCTCTTAGCATTTCACAGTTAATGGATTTGCTATGTGCCTATTTACTCCGAGGTCGTTCGTGCGCAAGTTCCGCCTATTGACGGACGCTGACATGATCTGCATCGCCGCGTGGTGCGGGAACAGATGAACATGCATGAGCATGAATTGAATATAATACGATCGACTAATACAAGCAACCAATATACAAATACATGTAGAGTTTCAGTCTATGTTTTTTAAAAGAAACAGGCAGTCCTCCTATTATATCAATAAAGAAGATATTACAAGATACAAGAGAACCAAAGGACTAGTACATGGCTTAGGGTTTAATTACATGGGAATTATTTGCTCCAAGCGCTTTGCCCCCGCTAGGGTCCAAACTCTTCCTTCCCCCCTCGTCTTTGCAAACAGATCAAGAGGAGAGGAAGACCTGTTATTGAAAATAATGGCATTGCGTTCCTTTCAGATCTCTCAAGTGGTTAGGATGACCACCGTGACCGTCGCCCTCCTTGAAAGGTGTCCTAGATTACAAGTTTTCGTCCATCAGTTCCCGATGTGTGACTAGAGGCCCAGTGGGATGGCTTGAGCGGTGCACAACCCAGCCATTCAGTTATCGAATTCCAAATTCGTTGAGTGTACTTGCACTCTGAAAAGATAGCAAAGCAAACAACATGCATTTTGGGGGTGGCGATGTTTTTCGAATTAGTTTTTTTGTACTTAGTCGTCGTTGAGCTGAGCAATTACAACGCATAAGCGGATTTCGCTATATAATTTCCCTCTAGGGTTAACTTCTAGGTGATCTCATCCATGGCAGTTGAGTCCAACATGATTTGGTTTAATCTTCCCCAGAGGTCTAGGAATTGGTGGACAAGCCGATCTGTTATTTCCCCCCGGTATGTTGATATCCTATACTCAACAACTATACTAAAGTGTCACACTTACTATTCTGATTTTCCTTATGGATAGTCGAAAAATTGGAGCAATATCTTTGGGGCTGTACCATCTAGCTACGGTGAGATCCAGAACTTGTCTTTTTTTCTCATCTGCTACCATGATTGAAGTGGCCGCCGCAAAGAGGCGTTTATCGTCATCGTCGTACAGTATTTCCATGCCAAACCAAGTTTTTTTTTTCAGTTTTCTATTCTTGACATAGCCATAGAAGCCTAAGGGCTCTTGCGAATTTTGTGAGATTGAGGGCGCCGAGTCCGCGAGCTTTGCGAAGGGATACAAGTAGGCTACACTAGCTAACAATTCAAAAATTCCACCACGTAAATCAGGATGTCATACAAACAAGAGATCATAGATCGTTACCACTAGACGTGTAATGCAGCGAAAAAAGAGTTAGAGTAGCCTAATTCAACGTCAAGCGCATCGATATAGTGGTCGTAGTCAATCATCTAACATCCTCGGCACTGATCGTCTCATCCAGCAATCTATCATGCTCCTTGTGTAGATCGTGAATCATCCTCGATCAGTGCAGCAGCAACCGCATCAACGCCTCTATGGTATCCACACATCTATGGTGGAACGCCATACGCCGGTTTGCTAGCACTAACGTGCACGATGGGGTATTTGGGAAGATGGCAGCTAGGGTTTCAGTAGAACATGTCTTACATCCCAACAGCCCCATGCACCCCCTTATAAAGAGCTCATAATGGATCCTATCCGAACTGGTTTGTTCCAACCCATTAAGTGTGCGACCATGTATGTTTATGCATAATCAGTTGTGACTTGGAAACTCTTTTCCGACCATAAGTTGTTAGCGGTTCCTAGCAGAACATAACGATTCCCGAATATATATAAATATTATATCAAATGAACCTTATGCAATATGGTCTGTGACCAAGTCCTTATCACTGACGACCAGTTCATATCTCCATACGACTAGTTCACATTTAGTCACAACCAATTCATAACAACTTACGACCAGCTCACGACCAGTCTGTATCTTCATACGACCAGTTCGTATCTGGTCGGACTAAATGACCTACTAGCTTATTTTCTTTTTGCCTCGTGATATCTGGTTGAACTCCATGTGAGAATGTCATCCATGTATTGTCTAATACTTTCTCGATCTTGTGACGAGTAACTTCATGTGTTCGACTCTTCGACCACTAGTGCACGACTATGAACTTTCTTTATCCGACCACATCACAGGGCAACAGATCTCTCTCTTGTTATGTTAGGAAGGACAAATCCCATATCTGACTAGGCACACCCCTCCGTATGTTTTATAGCATACACGAAAGCTAGCTTTATAACTACCTAGTTACGAAGTAGTATTTGACAACCCCTAAGTTTACTATTACACATGTTGCAAACCATGCCGATCTCAGGTCTAAGGATTATACATTATCATTGCTTGAGACCAAATGATAACACACAAAATCATAACAATCTCAATAGTATCTCAAGGTGGGTCAATCCAACACCATGTTCTCTAACACGTGTTCATATTATTGATTCGATATCCCCATATCTATGATCGGTGAAATATAGTTATCAATCAATACATGTGCTGCTCAATAAGTCACTAGTGTCCCGTCCAGTGAGATCCGATCAAAGATACCTTTAGAATGACATCATATAATTTAAAGAGTTTTACCAACAAGTCACATATTTGTTATTCTTTATAAATGATAATTCATCTAAGAAATATAATAATATTTATTCTATAACTCATAAACATAAACGTGATATAAGCATTTCTATGATTACCTCTAGGGCATATCACCAACACTTTGTTGGTCAACACACCTTGTCCTAATTAACTTTGCTTTTTCCTCCTATTATTGCTTCTTCGCCAGACCAGAGGAACCGTCGCCTAATACAGTCCAGAGAACGGATGATGAATTTTGGTACTTTTAAGGCCGTGAGATAAATGATCGGGATTGAGGTGAGCATCGATTTCACCAAGATAGTGCGATCAACTGATGTTAGAAGTCTGCTTTGCCAGCCCGCCAACCTACTTCTGGCTTGATCCAGTAGTGGCTGCAAATCTAGCCTACTTAGTCTTTTGTGAGTTAGTGGTAGACCCAGGTATTTGATGGACAAATCTGAACATATTGCAGAGAACCCTTGTAGGAAACATGTCGAGGTTGATGTGATCATAACTTATAGGCACCACCGTGCTTTTGTAGAAGTTGGACTGTAGTCCTGAAACGTTCCCGACGCTTTAAAGTATATGGGTTGTTGTTGTGACGTCTCCCTCCATTGGGGAGATGAAGATTGCTGCATCGTCGACATACAGGGATGTCACGAGCATGTCAAAACAGCCACGACGGCGGTCCAAGTGGCCCATCTCTGTTGCCATCCTAAATAGTCTTTGCAGGGGGTCGATTGTCAAAATGAAGCGGAAGGGGGAATGGGTCTCCTTGTCTCAAGCACCTTCCGTGGTTGATGCTGCTGCCGAGATGGTTAAGGAGGACTCAGGAGGAGGTCGTTGACAAGAGAGCCGTAAGTTAGTCCCTCCATCTGGATGGAAATCCTCTTCTTTAAAGAAGTTTAAAGAGATAATCCCAACGTACCGTATCGAACACTTTTGCTATATGTTTGACTTGAGAAAGAGTGTCGGGGTTTTGGATCTGTGTACTCTATGTTCTTGTGCTTTTGTTCTCCCTCCAAAACTAGTACAACAGAGCACACCGTGGACTCTCCGGTCGCCGGTGCGCGTACCACGCGGCCACATTGGCGCTTCATCTCCAGGACGCGCAAAGAATATAGGCCTTGTTTGTTTAGGCTTAGCCTTTTTGGCTTATAGCTATAAGCTAACTTTTTGGCTTAATAAACTTATAAGCCTCTTAGCTTTTAAGCTAAGTTTTGTTGTTTAGTAATCTGGCTTTTTATAGGATGTTGGCTTATTGAGTTATATTTGAAGGATAAAAAGTCTGAATTGCCCTTGAGGGTTTAAAGGATGTTTTTAAGCATGTATTTAAACTTATTTTTGTATGGGTTTAAAGCCAACAAGATTCTCCATTTCATCTTCAACACGCCAAATGAACGCTCAATCAAGGTCGTACAGTAGAACAAAACAAATGCAATAAAGCAAAGTTGTTTGACCTGCCAGTTTTCGTAACCATTTCTGTTTCAATCTGAAACCAGCTCAAAGGAGAAATTTGCGGTCTTCAACTCAGTGGTACAGATCATGGCATCTCAACTACCTGTTTGGATTTGAATCCAAATCCTTAAGATTTAGATCAAATTTGAACCAAGTCCCAAAAATTCCCAAAGCATTCCCCCTCATCCAAACACCCCCGGGATATCCTAAAAATTCTCAAGAGAATCCCCCCTATCCAAACAGCACCTAAAGTAATATACAGTGATCATCTTTAGTGCTGCTGTCTGGATCAGGGCATCATAAGAACAAAGCTTAAGGAAAGAGGATACATTTGAGTACAATGTGCTTTCTAGTACCGAAAACAAGGAACAGAAAAGAGGGCATTATACAATTACTAGGGGGAGTACACAAGCAGTAGCATATGTCGAACAAAACCTGATAAGATCTTAGTGGACAGGTGATTTACTCACTTGAAATGTCAGAAAAGATGATGTGCAACATTACAGTACTGATCCATAATTTGGTAAAAGGGGAAGAAAAAGACAACAGATAATCGATGATGGCTAAGAATAAGTCCATGTACATGTTGTATCTTTGGAACAAGTTGCTGCATAACATCTGACTTCAAGCGTCTAAGAATAAATGGCCCTAAAATGGACTTGATACGAGAAATTAGCTCATGATCTTCTGCATTCAATAGCTTCTTCAGATCAACATCTCCAGTGGCAAATAAATCAGGCATCATGAACTCCAATAATGACCATAGCTCCTGTAGATCATATGAAATCCAAGATCAGCTTCACATAAGAAATTGCCCAACTTATGGTAATTTAAGATAAAGGAAATAAAGTTTAAGCAGTTGGAGTGCCTACTTCAAAGAACTGCTGATGGAAAGCCATCAGAATGGTGCTTAATAATTAATATAAGTAAGCAGGAACCATCAATCCATCAGTTAAAAAAATGATGTACAGTGAACAGCATTGACATGCAAGCACTACGCACAAAATAGGAACTTTAGATCCTGAATTACTGATTGATTTCAAGTAATAGGGTTAAGTATATGATGAAGTTTAAACTGTAGTGATAGTTAGAAATCCGAGGAAGTTATCAAACGGTGTCGGGGTCGTCCGAGGGGAGGCAGCGGCGTCTTCCTCACAGGGGCGACGGTGTTGGGGGAGGGGAGCGGCGGAGTGGGGGGAGGGGAGGGGAGACGGTGGTGTAGGGGGAGGGGAGGCGGCGGCAGCGTGTAGGGGAAACCGAAGGGGGAAGAGGAGGATGGAAATTGGAATACGAAAAAAAACAGAATGGTTTGTATTTATATGTAATGGCATTTTGTGGATAATTTTAGCGAGCTTTAGTGACAAACAGTTATTTCATTCCGTAAAAGCAAAAAAACACACCTCTCTCGTGGCTTATAACTTTTAGGCTTAAAATAGCTTAAGTTTTTTATAAACCACGTAAAAAAGCTATCTTTTTATTTAAACTTTAACTTTTTTACTTTTAAGCTAAACAAAAAACCTAAACAAACATGGACCATAGACAATACGGTATCCAGCCGCACGCGCCGTTGTGCGGGGCATGATCGGCTGCCTCGTCGCACACGCGCGCAGGCCACCCACGGCCACGCGGCTTCACCTGCACGCCTGCAGGCTGCAGCATCGCTGGTCTGGTGCCTCATCAAGCGCGCACGCCGCCCGCGGCCATGCGGCCTCGTTTCCTTGCGCTCCGAACCTACCTCTTCCATTCGCACGCATCGCTGGTCGGGCGCAAAGTGCACACGGCAGCAGCGGCAGCGGCGGAGATGCCAGCGGAGGCAGAGGCAGTTGGGGACAGTGTACAGTTACGAGTTCATGATTGCCTGCCGCGTCTATGGACCTAGCGACGAATTCATGGTTGCTGCATTCTCCACCTGATAGTCTTCTCTGCTTGGTGGTACTGCAGCGGCCGGTAGATCACATCAACTGGGTCAATGTCTCAACAAACAGCTGCATGCCTCGAATCCATGCATTGAGATCGAGTATCATCGATGCACTGTACATGCACCGCATTCGCATGCCAAGGACGAGATCGACCTCCCTATCAGAATTCAGACAAGAAACCTCTCTTACACCGTAGCAGCAATGGTAGCGACGGCGTCGGCAGGAGATGCCACTGGAGGTGGAGGCGGCGGCGGCGTACAGTTTCGAGTGCCGTACACCTGTATGGCTTCGAGTGACTCAATCTGCCTCTTCCCTCTTCACTTATCAGCCATTCTTGCCCATGAACACGCACTGGACTTCGATGAAGAAGAAGCGCCGCCGCTCGTTCTGCATAAAATCTGCTGCTGCTTCTCTTTGATTCTACTTTCTAGGCCATGTCCAATTTGTTTTGTTCCAGTTGGTTAAATCGTTCCTGCTACCCACTCCAGTGTCGAAAATCCAATCCAAAAATGCCATATGCTTAATTCAAGCTATCCTGCTAGTCACAATTGTGCGGGAATTTCGTAATAACGAACGTGATAATCTTGTGTACGTCAGTACTCAGTACATGTATGTATTACTTTGTAACCCCGCTCCTTGTGAATACATGTAGCCATGTAGGTTTGCCACTTTGCTTTAATTAGCCTAACTCTCCCAGTTTTTTTTAGAACAAAGGCACCGCCCAGCTTTTATTGAAAGCTAAGAAGTATAGAGTTCGAAATAAAAGTAAACAAGACTGGGGCAACCAGTTTACAAGAGGATTCCAGACAAGGACCCAAGGCAACCTGAAAATGCAAAAGACTATTGCTCCCTGGAAACGAATAAACTAAGCATAGTTCTAAACATTACATAACACAAACTTTCCACCAAAATAAGCCAAAGGCAAAAGATGTAAACTTAGGATTTAGCCGGCATCATCCATCAAGTTTCTGCGTCTTCTTTCTTCCTGCTTTAGCCGCCCGATTTGCTTCTTGACTTCATCCACGAACCTCTCCACCTTCAGTTAGTCCTCTCCCTTCGGAAGTATCTTCCGTTGCTGCAAATAAGAGAGGTGTTTGTACAGAGCTTGTGTTGGATGAGATATAAGTTTATTTTCTATAGCCATTTTGTTTCTTATGTTCCACAAAGTCCAACAAACAGCCGCACACCCATACCAAATCGTACTCCTCTCCCTAACTTTGTTCTTTTCAACATGCTCCCAAATGAAGTCAGCAAAGGAAGTAGGAGCTGACTCCCAACCCAGAATTTCTTTAGCATTCACTTAGGACAAGAGAACAGAGTATGTTCAGCATCCTCTAAGATCCCACATAATCTACAGCTCTCATCCCCTCCCCAGTTTTTCTTCTTGAGCTGCTTCCCAACTTGAATTAACTCTACCAGTTTCAGGCTTCATTCTTGTACAATAGTATTTTCTCTCTTTCTTCCGAACTGGTTGAAAAATACCTAGCAGGATCCAAAAAGACATGCATCGCATGACAACGATACCAACCTCTGAAGCAGAATTCAGACAAGAGGCGTCACTTAAATACAAAACAGATGCGCACAACTTTGTGACCACCAACAGCGACACCGATCGAAAAAGGTCTTGTGCTCTTTATATCTCTCGTTGCTTCTAATCCTAGATTCCTATGTTCTTTCCTGCATGCAGATGTACAGACCACAGAATCTGCAGTGGCCAGAAGGTGCCAACTCCGCCGATCGGCCGGGCCAGAAGCGAACAAACGACCATATATCACCAGCGGCTTGTAAGTCAAGGTGGCCACTGGCCGGTTACTTGGCTCAGTTCGTCCTCGGCATCGCCATTAGGGAACCAATAATTCTGCATGCTTACGGATGTGGCTCGTGTCCCCGTCGTTGATAATGATCGACGCGCACTGTGCATAATTGTAACATGTCAAAAACCCTCGTCCAGAAGAGACCACGCTGCTTTCTCTCGTTCCTGGTTGCCTTGTATTCGGGAAACCTTTGAAATCATGAAATCCGTCCAAAACGCGTCACCCTCGCTGCGTCAGTGGTCAAGCTAGCTAGAATCACTTCTTCAGCAGTAGTAGAAAATGCTTGGAACAGGAGCGAAGTACTTCTCCGGCACATCGTAAGGACACATGTAGTACTCCATTAGGTTGGTGTAGATCATGAGTGTGTGGGGAGCTTAAAACAAGGTTGAGATTAATCAAGATATTTCTAGTACACGAGGTTAATTATTATTTTTCTCACAATAATTGAACAAAGTTTCGCCCTAATGTGAACACCACGTGTTGTTGTATGACCATTTCTTGGGTTATTCCTTATTTCTTTCTGAGGTGTTCTTGGTCTTTATCTTAAATAAGACTCAAATTCAACTCTCAGATCTAGATTCAATGGATGAGATCACTTTGCCTCCTTCCCTTATTGAGTACTATTTTATCCGGGAGTACTCTATTTTTAGACACGAATTTTTACATAAGTTATATACTAGTTTTACATAAATTAAATTATGTAAAGAATGGTGTGATTTTATGTAAAAAAGAGGAACAAAATAAACTATAAAAAACAGAACAAAAACTACAAAAAAAAACATACATATTCATTTATGTTGCAGCTCGACATCCCTAAACAAATTGATTACTCACTTATCACATTGTCTAGAGAGAAATCACTAAGCATAACATGGATAAGAAAACTTGAGTACTCACAAACAAAAAAACACTCGAGTACCATTTAGCAATTCCCTTTCTTTAATTGATTGGCGCGCAATTTTTTCTGCGTATTCCAAAAAAAAAAAAACGAACAAAAAAGTTGCACTTGTAGAGGATATATTTTCTTGCAAGTTGTAGCAAGTGACTACTTCACTTGGGCTCGTTTAGAACATACGAATTTTACAAAAAATTTACAGCAATTCCACGAGAAAAAGTAAATGGAGATTTTTTTTCCGCGACTGACCTTAAACTGCACCTCAGATACCAGGTTCACTACTTGTAATCCACTGTTCCTGGAGGCTGGAGATTTGTGGTAATCTCCTCCATACGCACAGGGAAACCGTGACGGCCATTATTGTCGACACTCGACGGCCAGGTCCCCATCGATCTCCAGAGCCTTCTCCTCCTACGCCATCGCCAGTGGCAGAGCACTGTGAATGCATGCTCTTACTGCAGCGTGTAGCTGACCTGATCCGCTATTACTGTACCGGCGATTAGTGCCTGTGAGGTCAGCGTCAGCGATTAGATCCACTCGTGTGTGTTGCATGCCGGACGTGGCAGGCTACCCACCGGCGAGCGAGAACGAGGGAGCGCTAGCTAGCTCGACAGCGACGCCGGCCGTCGACGTCGGGCGATCGGAGAATCCAGAAGGGGTTTTTCTTTGGTTCTCTCGAGTCTAGGAAAAGTGAAGTGTTTGGTGCTTAATTAGTTTGCAGGAGTAGCATTCGCCAGATGACTAATGCATGATGGATTGGGGTGTACGTAGTCAGCAAAAAAAAGGTTTAATCACAAAAGTTCCTTGGAAGCATGAAGTGTGTTTGTTGCACTCCTCTGTCCAGAAATGTAGGTTGTGGTAGGTTCTGTGCCGTCAATTTTTTGAAACTTTGAGTATTAATCTATGTTAAAGTGTATAGATTGACTACATAAAAATAATATCATTAGATTTGTCTTGCAAAATATTTTCACAATATATATTTTTAATTACTTTTCTAGTATATTATGGCAATAAATTATATGCTGAGTCTTGCATCGGAGACCATGAAAAGTTGTGGATAGAGGGAGTACGTGCTAACGCTCGGCCGGGCCTACACTTAATTTGGAGGCCATATGAGCTAATATTATATACCCAGCGCTGTGTACTTTTGCTGTTCTTTTCTCCATCTCCTTTCGATCGATGACAAGAATTTCTCATATTTATTAGGTACACTCTGTCAATTCAGGTCCTCCGCCTAAGTAACGAAGATGGTCTCCAATTAATCCTTTGCCTCCTAGTCAACCGGCACTTGAAAACTACTTATCGATGATGTGTTTTTTCTGGATCAGTTAATAATGGGATGGCTGCATTGGTGAATCCGACGGCTGAGATCGACTGGCATGGTAAGCACATGAACAGAGATATATACCAGTAAATAAATTCGATCTGATCGTGATCCTTAATTGTCTGACGACGATGCATGGATGCAGCCATGGCACACATGGATTGCTTCTCCCCCAGGCACCTTCCTGCAACGAAAACAAGGGTGCCCTTTTGCAGCGGCCTCTCTGTAGGCCATGCATCGAAGCTTTTATCATCTCCTTTTCTCATTTATCGCACAATCTAAGCCTGTCCCCGTTGTATTTACTTGTACGTGTCACCTGTGAATGTGCTGTGCGTTATCATCTTGCAAAATGGCCATAAATCCTCTCATGTGACGAGTTGTGCCGATGACTGTGACCATAGCATACTACTACACATCTAGTTATGCTTGTATGCATTATCTAGATCATCCTATCAGATTAAGAGGAAAATTGTACTTAAATTATTCTCGACGTTATCACTTCGAATCAGGAAGGATTTGGCAGGAGAGATATGGCTCTATGTCCATGGACTAGAAATATCGCTTCGGATTCGGTCTCGGACGTGCATGCTTTTGTCAGGACGCTGGAAAAAGTTGCATGGTGTATCATTTATGGGTGTTTTCAAAGTACAGCGATAACCTCTTTTTAAAGAACTTTATTGAAGCCGGCTTTTGCATATCGTCAAACTATATATCTCCTAATATTTTTTGTTTCTTCTTTTACTAATTCAAATGGAGATTGGAAAAAATAGATTAAAAGGGGTTCATGATATTGTCAAATGGATCGAAGAGCTGCATCGGTAGAGGATTTCATTTGTGGTACTTCTGACGCATCCGGATGAAAATATTTAGTTTACCATTCAGGCAGATCCCTGGTTTAGATTTGCATGATATATATAGTTAGCATGATTTCTGTTGATATATATATATATATATATATATATATATATATATATATATATATATATATATATATATATATATATTCCATAAGCACAATTGTTGGAATACTCACCAGACAATTATCTGATGCATATCAATTAATATCTGCCGCCGCGCGTATTTATGCGAATCACACCTGTGGCTGTGATGTATATCGATCATATTTCACAGTAAAAAATAAGAGAAAAATATCATTAAAATACTCAAGCTCTTATGGGGGGGAAAAAACTCAAGCTCTGAATTAGAATATTTATATATCAGTTTCATTTTCCCAGCAAGGTTAAGATTACCTTGCTCTTTTCCTTACAAGGTTGTTGAGAAATTACATGCTAGCTACGACTACGTAGGCAGTGTGTGTCCTGTGAGGCGGTGACGAACAGATGATGATATGACGTGGACCGATGTAGAGCAATTCTCACGTGCATATATATATATGCTTGTGTGTTAGGTGAGCAGTCTGAAGTTGGCGGGGAAACTTTTATCCGATTTTTTTGGCTCATTTAGTATGATTTTAAACTGAAATAGTAAAAATAGACCTCTTCCGAACGAATTGACACCAATATCGGTAAGAAGCCCACCGTGCCCTCACTGTGCGACAGACCACGTGACGGCCTCCCATTGCACTGCAGGGAGTCGGCTGCCGCACAGTGACGACGCAACAGGCTGGCTGGCTGCACGGTGGGGCGCAGCAGGTCTCTTGCTATGCATTTTAAGCGCGATAAGATTATCATTTTTGTCAATTTGTTCATGAGGGCTATTTTCACTATTTCGACTCGAAATAGCTGAGTAAAAAAAAAACTCATATACGCACATATATCACATCGCATCGCAGCATCCGCAGCACTGTACGGGTCGGGCCGGCATATCTGCAGTTTGCATCTTTCTTGTTTCTGTTTATATGGCATGTGAATCATCAATTGGTGTATTCTATCACTTCCTCTCGCTTTCGCGTACAAGACGCAATCACAGTACCCTGCACTGCTCGTCGATCTTCAACGCCATCGCTCGCCGTTGAAACCGACCGGCTATTAGTTAATGTAATGTAATCGTAACTAACCGATCTCACAACTGAATGTGTTGACTTGAACCAATAATGTGAATTGCTACTTGTGTTACAGAAAGGTTGCGAAGACATCTCTGACTCTTTGTGCTTATACAATTCATATGCATTATTCATGCTTCGCATGCATAATTCTGTCATCTTTTTCTCTCTTTCAGATGACAAGGAGCACATGGCCATTTCCAAATTATTATATGCCTATTCATTTTTGTGCCAGGGATTATTTGCCTGTACATGGATGTGAAATATATGGCAGTAGTATATATGGCAGAGTGTATAAATATAGCATGTTGGCTTTTAAAAAGAAGTATAAATATTATGTAGGAAATGGAGATATCAGGCGGTGTACATAAAGCTAATGTACCTTGTATACGCATGTACTTCTACTTATCGTATGTTGTCTACATACAATGGGCTTACAGACATAGGCTACTTGGTTAGGGGTGAAAATGGGACGGATAATTCCCGTCTGGTCCGATGCTGTATCCGAAAAAAATCCGTCCGGGTACCACTTTTTAGTCCCAATCCGCGTCCGATATTATCTGTATCTGTATCCAAAAAATATTATGGAATATGGGTTAGGATATGAGAGCAATATCCGATATGTATTTTATAGGATATTGACAAATCAACAAAATAGATATCCGATAAACATCAATATCCTTTAATATCCTCTATGGTTTTCTAGTCATTGATTAATATATAATATGAATTTGTATTTGATTATGTTTATGTTGTTAAGTATGATAAATAATTCTCTAATATGTAGTATAATTTGACATCTTCGTTGGTGAAGCTATATCTTTTCTTTACGTGGGCACTATCCGTCAAGTTATCTGTGACCGATTTGAATCCGGTCCGCATCCACCCCGTACTTGTATCCCGAAAAATCTGTATTCGTATCCGTATCCTACTCCGAATCTGAGGTAAAAATATGGGTTAGAGCATCTCCAGCAGGGCCCCTACTTGAGCCTCTAAAACCAAATTTGAGAGCTTGAGGCAAAAACAGAGGTCCAGCAGGGCCCCCTCAAGACCTCATTCCTGGGGGCTCTAGGCCAAGCCCCCAAATCACGGTTTCCCGCGCGCCCTGGTCCCGATTCTTCCCCCGCCAGCCTTTTCCCCTCCCGCGCCCGCTCCTTCCCCCGCCCAAATTTGATGATTATGTCATTTGATTTGCAGAGATGTTATGAACTATATTATCATTAAATTCGGACCAAATTTGTCTTTGAATTTAAATTTGAATATTTGTATTTTCATTCATAATTTTAAGTATAGTCCTTTAGAGTTATAGTTTAAATAAATTATTATATAATGTGATGTTCTCAAATACATATGCATATAGTGTGTGAGGAAATAGAGGAATTAAGAAGTAGGCCTGCTTTGAGGCTCTCACTGAGTGCACTGCAAAATGCAGCCTCAAAGTAGGAGGAGCCCTCAAATTAAAAGTAGGGGCTCTGTTTTGAGGGCTCCTGCTGGAGATGCTCTTAGAATACGGAAAAAACAATATCCGTTATATTCGACCTGTTTTCACCCCTATACTTGGTTAGAGAAGCTAAAGGTGACATTCTATATATATTAGCATATTTCGTCCTGCAAAAGGTAATGACATGCCAATAATCGCGCTATTGCAGCTAGACCATTTCCATATAATCGACACCGTTCCTGGAGCTGGCGATTCATGTTGGTGTGCAAAAGATAATTCTAGAGACAGATAGCAAGCAGCACGTGGATCTTTTCAATGAAGGTGCTCAGACTCGTTCTGATGTTACACCAATTATTGAGGAAATTAGGTAGCTTAGTAAGAGTTGTCATGAGTTTGTTTTTCATTTTGTTAATCGACAGTATAATAATGTCGCTCAATTATGTGCAAAATAAGTCTCTAGTAATTCCAGTTAGTGTATGTAGCTTGAGATACCCAACTTTATAAACGGTATCTTGATGCCGGGTTGTAATCTTGCTCAATCTTAATAAAGAAGCTCTCTTCATCTCAAAAAAAAAAACGACGCCGTTCATCCAAGTATCCATATTTGACATTGATTTTGCATGCACATGATTTGTTTACAAATGCGTTCTGCAGCACATGAATGAACAGATCAATGCCAAAAAAAGATCACTATTAACCTTTAGATTCACAATGGCACACCTGTGTCGTGTAGCCGTGTAGGGTGGCCCCACAGAAGGCTCCAAAGTTTTAGGGCGCAGGGCAACAGCGTGTGGCGTGCCGGGCGCCCCCATCGACGGCCCAATCATTGGAGCGCGACAGGCACGCAAACCCCGAGGCGTCCAACCGCATCGCGCCACGCGTCCCAGTCAACCGCTCGCTCGCGTTGACTCGGCCGCTCGCGCGCAGGATGCATCGCTGCGATTCCGGAACAAATGGTTCGAGGAATTGAGAACCTCATGCGGTTTCGCGAAATTTGTTGTCACGGTGAATGCAGTAGAATGCAAACATGAATTTGAATGGGGTCTGTAAATGAATGGCTTTTTCAGAACTAAATAATAGCATTGCATTTTAGAGCGTCCTGCACTGACTTTAGCAGGAAGTATTAATCCGGTTCTAAGTAATAGTTGGCGCCTCACCAGATTGTCTTCTGAGTGTTTAAATGATGCTCTCTTGAAGTTTGGTCAAGGTGAATGTTGCGCAAAATGTGCATATAAATTTGCAATTTGTACTGTATATAAATTCTCCTTAACCAGCGCCACATTTTCCGATTTTTTATTATTAGGAAAAATTAAAAAAAACAAATTTAAATATATAGGAAAGCCTGAACCTAATGTCGAAACCTAGGAATGGCGTGGGCCCTTGCTAGTGTCCATGTAGGACGCGAGCAACGATTGCCTCCAGGTTCGCTCCTTCAGCTAGGGGGTGGAAATCGAGCCCATTAGTCGTTTTACCGAGTTTTTCTCGAAATTGCCACAGATTGATTTAATATCATTTTATTTATAGTTTGAAAGTATTTTTAGAACCGAGCTAACGAGCGAGCCGAGCGAGCGAGTGAAATCCAATTTTATTTAAAATTAACTCATTTAATGTTCAATGAAATAACAAGTCTAATTGAAGCAATTTTGAATCGAGCCAACGAGCCTCACTAACGAGCTTTTTTTCCTACCTTCAGCGGCAGCAACTCTCAATGTCCTAAAATTGCTCGTTACACCTTGTAAACGCTTCCTTCCTGAGCTACAAAAGCATGCGCTACTGCATGCTCATACGTGCACGGCGTTGATCCTTGCAAACAAATTTGTAGTACATGTATCATCATGACCTGAATATTTATCCTTCGGCTCCGGATTCTACGCTATAATGCAGAGGATCACTTTGTGTACAATAATTTATGAGTGTGTAAACAGTACTTGCTATTGGTGTTGTAGTAAACACGGTAGAAACAGTAAAATATTCCCGACAACGATTGTATTGTAGCAAAATAATATTGTAGGTCTATAGCTTTTAATCCAAACTTTCAGTTTTTTTTTATCGAACAGTAGAGATAATCTCCTAATGCAAAGTACTGATATTGTTTTGGCAAAAGTGCACTGACATGAATTTGCATGAGGGAGGCACAAGCCAATCATATAGTACGCTACCATTGTTGCCGTTCCACAAGGAGGCAAGCTTTGACTACGTCCCTCCTAGATTTCCAATTGCAGTTAGGATTTTTCCTATATATTTAAATTGCTTTCTCGTTTTTCCTCCGAATAAAAAATTCGGCTACATTTTGCATATTTTTCCTTATACTATGCAGGTTGTAATTCCACCTTACGTAGTACTACAAAAATTTGGTCATTAAATAAAAGGAACAAATCCATATGACCCCCTAAGTATTGTTATACAGACACTTAACCTCCTCACGTAAAAAACATGTTATTTGACCTTCTCACGTTGCAAAATCAGGTCGCTTGACCCCTCGAGATGGTTTCGGAGGCGGTTTTGCCACCATGGCAGATGACGTGGCCGCTACGTGGCAATGACCGAGCAAATCAAAGTTATAAAATTTCCAAAATTTTATTGCACTATAGGCCCACGTGTCAGTGTATACCCCTTCTTCCTCAATCTCATTTGTTTGGCCTGGTGACCCTACTCGAGCCAGCGCCGTCCTTGGCATGCGACTTCAGCACCCGTCGTCTCTGATGAGCCCTTCGCGGTCCTGCGGCCCAAGTCCCCCACCAACATCACGCTCCTCCTAAGCGCGCTGTCGATGGTGGCGGCAGCGCGCCCGAGGGCAACCATGGCCGCACGCGTTGCGGGACACTTACTCTAGGGCCAAGTGCATGCACATGCCGATATTGTGGTGGAGACGCACGCCCTGCCGCGTGCCCTAAAGGTGGTGGTTGCGCGGGGTGACGGGACGGTGGTGGAGCCACCGCGCGTGCATACATCGACGTCGGCCGTCTTTTCTTCTCCAAGTCTGGCGTCAACTTCGTCAAACCCGATCTCTTCATCCGTTTAGTATTTTCGTGAGCCCTTTTACCAACGTTTTCCTCTCAACATTATATACATTTCTATTCAAACAAAAATTGATTTCCTCAACGAGTCACCACCGTCCATGCCATCTTCTTCATCTTCGGTCAAATCTCTGTCGTTGCTTAGCTTCCGGGCCACGCCCTCTCATTCTGCCGCTTCGCCACGCCATGCCGGCTGCTGTTGGGCCAAATTCCATGGCTGAACTTGGCCATGTGTGTGTGCCCCTCCTTGTCATTTCCTTATGGGCTCATCCTTTTTATTATTTCTTTTTTAACTCAATTCAAATCCCCAAGTCAATGACTTGTGGGCCCCAGTTGTCATACTCTCGATTTTTTTTTTTGCTGAAGTCAACGACACCTTAGCGGCCATGTCAATTGCCACGGGGCAAAACCGCCTCCGAAACCACCTGGGGGTGTTTGCAATGTGAGGGGGGGGGGTTTCAAATAGTCGATTTTAGGTCAAAGGATCAAATGGCTGCACAACAATACTTAAGGATGTCACGTGGACTTCTTTCTAAAATAAACTAAAGATCCGGTGAAAAAAAATCTTACCAAAGTTTAGTAACACATTGATAATAAAGCAAATGGATACCAAATTTAGTCGAAGTCACCAAAATTTAATAGCCCAGATTTCTAACAAATTTAGGCATAGATCGGCTTAACAGGCCCTAGTTACCGTCACAACAGATATTTAAACGGAGAAGAAATTTTTCCCGTAACAACCTGTATTTTGCCGCAACACCACCACCACCACCTCTCCTCCCCCTCCCCCTCCGCCAACTCACGGATTTCCTATCGCGAAATTCTCCTCGTCTCCTCTTACTCCTCGCGACGCATCCCCAAATCTCTCTGTTCTAGAAGCTTTCCGGCTCGCGATTCGAGCTCCGAATCCTTCGCCGCAAGGCGAGGCCGCGGTTTGGGGGGTTCGGGCTTCGCGGGACATGCTCTGATTCGCCGGGGCTCGGCGGGGAATGCTCTACCTCAAGCTGCCAGCGGGGGATTTAGGGTTCCGTCGAGCGGCGGCGGGGTGTTGATCCCGTGGCGGACGGCGGCGGCGGGGTCTGAGGTGGCCCAAGCGGGTGATCCGGCTAGGCCGTCCATGGCGGCGGCGGCAGAGCAGGAGGCCGAGGCGACCTGCCTGCAGAGCTTCGAGCTCTATGAGAGCGAGTCGGTAAGGCCTCCCGCGTCCGACTCCCAATGCGCTGGTTCACGTCGTGCTTTGCTGTTTCTGCTGTTGTTGCGTGGTTAGGGAATGATTTGGGCCTCCGGATTGTTTGATTCGGGAGAGGCGAGGGCTTTCCGCGGTTACTGGAGGCTTTCGAGTTGTTTGGTTAGGGAATTCGAGTTGTTCGGGAATTGACATTTCTTATCGATTCGTGCCAAGTGTTTTTGGAGGTCAGTTCGTGTTGTAGCTTTGCTGCCAAACTACTATTTGCGTATCTGCGGCGGTTGTGATTAGATTGTAAGCTTCTTCCTTTGCGGCTAATTCGACTCGCCAGTACCCATGTGTGGTCTGGGTGCATGATTCTGGAAATGGTTTTTGAAGAATATTTGCAATATTTGTGAGGTGAATTGGGACTTGGGAGAGTAGCTAATTGGATCCTTCTACGTTTTGAAGGTTTTGTGATTTTGTTTTTTTTTTGTTTTGTTTTGGGGGTTTACTTGGGAACAAAAGGTCGGAGCCTGTTGTTTCGAGATGCTTTTCTATTTCTTATGTTTGCGGGTTTGATGTTGAGATGGTTTGGAGGTTGCATCTTCAAACTTTGCTGACCTAGGAGGTGAATACATGAATCAGTCTACTGTTTCTTTGTTTTCGTCCCAGAAAGGTGGGAGCTTTGCTGTTTGTCCAGGTGTTTGTGGTGGAACGATGTGATCTGGAGGTAAACTGTGGGGGGCTTTGCTTGTTTTGGGTGCTGGATTTTTTTTCCGGTTATGAATGGATTTCCCGTGGAGTTCTGAATTATTACGCAAACATAGTTCCAAACTTTCATGCCCAGCAAGCAAAAAGAAGCTAAAAAATATCAAAATTTCTCCTGATTGCTCTTGTTAGTCTGCCTGATGCTTGATTTCTCGATGTTGTGATAATCTGATTGGTAGCGCCTCTGGTAGATTGTCAGTGCTCGAAATTTGTGACAAAGTTTATTAGTAATTTGTGACAAAGTTCATTAGTATGACTCGCAATCATGCCCTAATGGCCTCCTCTTGCGGTCTAGTGAAACGTCTCTCAGTACCTCCTTTTCTAGTATTTCACCAGTATACTGTATATACAATCACTTTGTTGGTCACTGTGTTTGCTGCTCAGTGCTGAAATAGTTAATACATTGAAGGAATTGATTAATTTCGTGGTTCAATAACTGATGCCTCCCATCACAATTGGGCTAAGTATGCTCATTTGCCTTGCAGAGGTTTTACATTCTTGGAACTAACGCTGAAAAAACACTGTGGAGATTACTCAAGATTGACAGATTGGAGCCATCAGAGCTTGACATAGACGAGTGTTCTACCGTGTATACGCAAAGTGAATATCATGAACTGTTAAAAGGTCTGGATGAATACAACAGGTCAACTGGTGGGGTAAAATTTGTTACGAAATTTTATGGCATAATTGGTTAGTGGTCCTCCCTTTTTTGTTTGCAAACCAAGAACAAATTAACTTGTATGGCTGTGCATTTAATAATGAATTTTTTCCCCAGGTTTCATTAAGTTCCTTGGGCCATTTTACATGTTAATTATTACCGAACAGAGAAAAATTGGGGAAATATTTGATCATCCAGTGTACCAGGTGACTAAGACTTCAATGGTCGAGTTAGCAAATTCTAAGACACGCTCCAGTTTTCTAAATTCCAAGGATGAAAACAGGTATTGCATCCTGTTTAGTATCATTGCTCTAAAAATTGTTTTCTTCATTACCTTGAAACTATTGGATTGATGGAGGATAAATTATAATGGGTGAAAATACATTAATGAACTGAATTAAGTTTTTTTGCTTTCCTCTTCTGAACTTGGTTTTACTCAACTTACCAGTTGAAAATCTTAAGCTATTTTCCAGTAGTATATTAGTATTACTATTCTTTAAAAACTTTATAAGCTCCCATTGACGTGTTATCATAAAGTCTTTTTATAAAGGTATCATGTGCCCTTAAATACCCAACTACATAAAGGATCCATGTCATCAACTAGTTCCAAAGTTAGCTGCTTTTTTCTTTGGTAATTTCTCCAGGCCAACAACCAACAAAGTGTATTATTAATTTTGTTTTCATGATCCAAATAATAAAGTGTGAACAATCTTTTCCCAATTTTCCATTTCCTAACACATAACTAATGCATTTCTTAATAACAAGCTGACTCCTTTTGTAATTCTGCAGATACAAGAAGATCTTGAATGCACTTGATCTTAGGAAGGACTTCTTTTTTAGTTATTCATACCATATCATGAGAAGTCTTCAGAAGAACTTGAGTGATCCGCAGGAAGGGTGGACCTTATATGAGTCAACATTTGTGTGGAACGAGTTTCTTACACGACAGATACGCAATTGTCTCAGAAGTACTTTGTGGACCGTTGCATTAGTGTATGGTTTTTTTAAGCAGGTATGTGCCAAAGAAATTAGTTTAATTTAAATTGCTATTATATCCAAAGACAGATAGTCGTTGAAGATAAATTACTTAAAATGCTTTTATTTCACTATAGGAGGTATTAAAAAAAATCAGCTGTGACTGGACTTAAAAAAACCTCCCAGTTTTCCAATATTTGACAGGAGTCTGCTTGATAGGTGCTTGTTAAAGTCAAGCAATCATTTCAAACCTCCCACTTTATTTCTTCATTTATTGTCATCTTTAGCAGAATTACATTGCTAAAATGTTTCTTCATTTTGTCTCTATAATCCTATCTTGATCCAGCCTTTTCCTCACTTCGATATATCATTACCTAACACTATCCAGTTGCGAAGTACTGGTCTTAGATTTTGCCTCTGAACGTTTTAAAAAAATTGATGTCATGTTATTAGGATAAGTTTGCAATATCCGGGAAGGACATTATGTTCATGCTCATTGCAAGACGCTCGAGGCATTATGCTGGAACCAGGTTTGCTCATGTGAAACTTCCTTGTTAAACAATTGTTTTCCTTACTAGTTTGGCATGATGTTTGGATTGAATTAGTTTAATGAATGCTGAACAGATATTTAAAGAGGGGGGTGAATGAGAAGGGTAGAGTAGCAAATGATGTTGAGACAGAGCAAATTGTCTATGAAGCTGTGCCTAAGCCTACAGAAGTAAGCTCTGTTGTGCAGAACAGGGGTTCAATACCGCTGTTTTGGTCACAGGAAGCATCAAAGTTGAATATTAAACCTGACATTATATGTAAGCTCCTAAACCTGTTTCTGATGCATGCAGTATCATTCAACAACTTATAAAATAAAAATTTCGCATTTTGTCAGTGCATGAGAAGGACAAGAATTATGAAGCTACCAGGCTTCATTTTAAAAATCTTAGGGGAAGATACGGAAACCCTATCATTATCTTAAACTTGATTAAGGTGAGTTTTACCCTCTTATTCTGGTGTAGCAGCATCTTGTGGATATATCTTCACATGAATGATAATTTGGTCTGCCCTGTATTTTTTTAAAAAAAATTCTGTTGTTTACATGGAAGGCACGCGAGAGGCGAGAGTCTATACTTCGTCATGAATTTGTTAGGGCAATAAGGGTCATAAACAATAGCTTATCAGAGGAGAATCATCTGAGGTTCTTACATTTTGATCTTCATGAAAACTCTCAAGGGTATTGATTGTTATATTTCTCATTTTTCGTCTCCCATCAGTTAGTATCCTGTAGTGTGCATTATTGAAGTAGTTTTGTTTCAGCAAACCTACAAATGTGCTTGATGTTCTTTTGAAAGTGGCATTTCGGGCTCTCGGGTTGACAGAGTTCTTCTATTGTCAAGTTGCACCACCTCCAGGGTCGGAGACTGCTCCTCATTGGCCTGCCCTATTGTAAGTTTTTTCTTCTTCCAATACTAGGTTTTTTGCTATATAGTTTGATTTCTATTGCGTTCTTTTATCTCAAGAATGGGTTACTCGTTACTGCTCCTCTTTATGCATTTAATCTCATTTTTTGTTTGTTCTTTGTAGGGGTGGTCTTGATCCATATTTATGTGATGAAAACAGCAACAGCGACAACACAGACTGTACAGATATTGTTGGTCACATTTCCCAAGAAGATATCTCTGGCAGTTCTGATTCCTCTGGCAATGGAACCGCAGAAGATAAAGCTAAGACCAGTGAATTGCCCCCACAGAAACCACCAAAATTCCAAAAAGGTGTCTTACGGACAAACTGTATAGACTGCTTGGATCGTACAAATGTTGCTCAGTATACCTACGGATTAGCTGCTTTTGGACATCAGCTGCATACGCTTGGTTATGTAGAATCCCCAGAACTTGGCTTAGATGCTCCCTTGGCTCATCATTTAATGCACTTTTATGAGAGGATGGGTGACACGCTTGCTGTGCAATATAGCGGTTCGGCTGCTCATAACAAGGTATTTAACTAGAACCCCACTTTTTCTCTGAAACCAACCTAGTGTTTCTACCGATGAGATAAGCTGTTGGTGCTTCCATTTAGTGACTATTAGGAACAAATATTCGATTGAGTTATTTCATTTAAGAGAATATGACTAATGATAGGAGGACCTGTGCAAATTCAACATTAGGAGGGGATTTTGTAGTGGCAAAAATGGGATTACAGCATTTGGTTTCAAGTTTTAGCAACTCATTCTTTCAATAGCATTTGGGCATATGGAGAAGCTTCTTTTTTTTCCTTCTTTTACCATGAACTGTTTTAGGCACAAGCAAGAGCTGACCATTCATGAGTCTTACTGTTTTGATATCATTATTTCTATCGACAAACCTGCTTAGCTTATGTAACTATTTAAGGAAAGAAAAAGAATGAGCTGCACTATGGCCCTGTCTCGTGGGTTGCATCATATAGTGACATCCAAGATACCAGTGAATGCCAGAAATAGTACCACATAATAGCAACTCCTGGGGGAAGTGTAAAACTGAGAACTGTAACAAAAAGTTAAAAGTTGAATGAACATCATATGTTTGTCCATGGTTTCTAAATGCATCGCTGGCATCTGAACCTTATTGAAGTATAATCATGGTACTTGACATAACCCTATATGCAACAGGGGCAAAACTCACAACACTAAAAATGCAATCTTTTGATTATTTTAATCTCCATAATAACCTATCAGTTCAATGACCAAGGTAAAGCAAAGTAAAAGTCTCATTTAATATGGATCTTAAAAGTCTCATTTAATATGGATCTTCATTCTGTTCTACTAGCAAAACTATCAATCTTTGAGTGGAAAATATATTTTTACTGCTGCTTGGCAACTCGTATTTTGTTCTCTATATTTTTGTTTCATGTTTAGCTGTTTGCGTTCACCACTGCTCTAATTTTTCTGTGATGTGGTCTTTTCTGAAGATATTCTCTGCAAAGAGAGGTCACTTGAAGCTTTTTATTCGGTCACAAGAGTTCTTCAGGACACTACAACGGCACTACAGCAACACCTGTATAGATGCTAACAAACAGGCAGCCATAAACTTGTACGTTTTACTGAGTATCCATGTTCACTACGCAGGAACCATTTGTTTCGTTGAAGTATCGAGATATATTGTGGGCTTTAACAGTGGTACCATGAGTTTGTTTTATTTATCACTTGTGTGCCCCTTGTATTTCAGATTTTTGGGATACTTCCAACCACAGCAGGGAAAACCTGCGCTCTGGGAGCTAGAATCATCTTCCGCTGAGCATAACAGTGAACTTTTTGATGAGCACACAAGGTAAACTTAAGAATATATATAACCATGTAATACAACAACCACTAAATCTTCTGGACCCCAAAATATGCTCTGAAATATGAGTCACCTATTTACTGCCTTAGCTACCTGACACTATCACAGATTCACAATATCATGTAAGAAATAATGTGTAATGCATCGCATGTATGCAATCCAAGGAAATGTTGTATAAATGAAAATCTATGTGCGGCGAACAGTCCCTACATGAGTCTCCCCTTCACATCTGAAGTCACTGACAGCAGAATTTTCAGTGTTCCTTTTTCATCTTAAAATAAAAAATTGTTTATATCTTCAAAAAGGTTGTTATATCACTTATATGCCATTGAAAAAACTGAGGACGTGTGAATAATTTGTGATTCCTGTAATGTTGTTGGCCTGATGATGATATGCTATCACAGAACATACAAGGGCATTTTAGCCTTTTGTTACAAACAACCTTGGCCATTAAGAATCATGATACAGGAGTGATGGTATTTTGTTGAATAACGCAGTAGCAAAAACACAGTGAGGTTGCAGATTATGCTATTTTTCATTAGTGCAGATATTTTTTAAGTAAAAATATTTTCTGAAATGTGTTCAAATCTGTAGCAGTGTGTTTACTTGTGTTGAACACACTAATGAGCACCATAGGGACCTTTTAGCCCATTTACTTAGTGTAACTCAATTCGAATATAACCAAAGTTTTAGTCTTAATGAAACATGCATTTTGTAAATCAGCAACAGCCATCTTATCATTGACTATTTATTTTGATGCCACAGTACAATGAAAAGAGTGAAATCAGATGGCAGTATTCTTCCTGAAAGCAACACATCCATATCTGGCTGTAGTGGTTGCCATAATGAACAGTTGAATGCAGCACTACCTGATGTTAACAATGGGTTACAATTTCCAAAATTGGAATCTGATTCGGTGCATGAAAATGAAATTTCATCAACCTATGAAAGCGAGGTGTCAAATTTGAGGTATGTTTCTGTTTATTTAAGCCTTATACCTTCACTTTTCTTCTTTGTTGGTAGCAGAATAATTTACTAGAAGATAAGATGGTGAGAATGTGTTGTTTCAAATAATGGAGATTTACCTTTTATAGCTGACAGCTTCTTCTCTAAAATCTGTTGCAGGTATACTCCCATCATGTCTCATATACATCATATCCCAATCACCGAACTTGATTATCCCAATGATTCTGGTGATTCAAACTTCCTGGATCTTGAATGGCTTTCAACTTCAGGCAACTCAAGTGATGAAAGGTAATGTTTTATTAGAAGCTGCTTTATTTTCATAGTTGTCTTCGATGTATGCTAACCATCATAGCTTTCAACTGACAATTGACAAATTCCCTCATAAAAGCAGTAAATTTAGGTTGTACATACCCCTTTGTCTCAGTCGCGAGGGGGGGGGGGGGCAGGAAAAATAAAAATGAGGGATAATCATTAGTTCGTTGTCCTATTAATGTTTTCCTTTTTTTTCGAGGTATTAATGTTTTACCTTGCTGTACTTAGTTCCATATGTTTTTTTTCTCTCACATAACTATCCTCGTGGCATTAAACACAAATTTGTACAATCTTTTGTGGTACCATTTGATAATATGATATATACTGAGAAGTAAATTGGAAATATTCTGTTATAATGTTTTTTTCTTCATCCAATCAACTTGTGTGTTCTAGCTAGACATGTTCATGGCGGCCCGGCCCGAGCCTAGCCTGATTTTTTCGGGCTCTGGCCTTGATTTTTGGCCCAAAGGCTCAGCCTGAAGCCTGGAAAAGCCCGACAATGGGAATAAAAATAATTTAAAACTATTTTTTATTCTCGAAATGAATTATATATTAATATTTATTCCAAAAAGAATTAAAATAATATTATTTTATGGGAAAACACCGTTTCCAGGCTGGGCTTTGGCCTGCCCATTAAAAGCCGGCTTTTCTAGGCCCAGCCCGAGGTTTGAACAGGTCTAGTTCCAGCCACATTGATACTGCTTTGAAGACATCAACAGAAACATTATTCTTTTCTCACTGTCTTGGTAAACTGTGCTTGAACAGGTCAATTGCAATTAGCACACCAGATGCGAACCTTTCAACGGAGAATATCATTAATGACATAAATTGTGAGATCATGGTGAGCATACAATTTCTACAGTCAGATTTCTATAAAGCTCTCTTGTTCTTTTTGGCTATGATGTGTTAGGATTTATTCGAAATTATTCTGGAAACTAACAACGTGTGGATTTATAATGGTGTGGTAGACAACTGATCACGTAATGCAAGTCATGTACTCATAAATATCATTGCACCAACAAATTAAACCAACTGCATAATTCAAAACTTTTCAGGAAAACCAAGTTGCTGAGATCCAGGCTCAGAAGTTACCTGAGCATTTTGTGCAGTGGGTTAATCATGGAGACACTTTTTGGCATTGAGATTACTCTGATGCTGTGCATGTATATAACTCTGCTACTTGGAAGAACCAACTTTTCTTCTCCAAGTAGTCAGGATTCGAGTTGGAGATTAGAATGTGAGAAGAGATGGATGGCACAGCACTTCAGGCGGTCGCTTTGTGATATACATCGTCCAGAGTCCTTTAGGGGAGTATACCATTCTGTTTATTTTTTCTGTTTGTACTAGGGGCGAGTAGATAGGTATTTTTCTTACTTTTTGAAAAGAAATTAGAGATAGGTATCATTATTCATGCGAACGTTTCATTTTTCATGTGTAAATATATATGCATGAGGTTTTTTTGTTGAGGTGGACAACAAGGCGCCATTTTCCCCTCAACTTCGTTTCATACTTCGTCTCGTGAAACAGAATGCAAAAGATTCTCCTTTGCGGCCTCGTTTCCTTCCTCATAGGCTCATGCCGGAACATATATATGGAATGATGTACTTGTCAAAGGCTTACTTGTGTCATTAGCTTCCATTGTAACCCGTTATAGCTTCATTGGAGTTACAGCATGTTGAGAATAAGCTAATGCATACTTTGGATATTCTACTCAGCTTACCTAGTAATTAATTCATTGTATACCTTATTATATTACGGATCTTCAACGATCTTTTTTCTTCATTCTTGCTCGGGCCGGATGATGAAAAATTCTCTTTCGGTTCCTCTGGTGTTGGATCCTAAAGAATTAACCTATCCTAGTAAGTACTATCTATTATGAATAGCGCTTGTATTCAATATGAGGTTAATAGGTCAGTATATATACACAAGGTACAGGTGATGAATATGCAAATAACCCCTCATAACAATAGGGAATAATACATCATACATATATCTCTAACACCCCCCCCTCAAACTCATGGTGGATCAACAACACTGAGTTTGAAGAGGTAGAAGTCGTGCTGTGCGCGAGTCTGGGCCTTCGTGAAGAAATCCGTTAGCTGAAGCTCTGAAGGTATATACTGAAGAGTAATCATCTGATCATGCACACAAGACCTCATGAAGAAAGCATCAACACTAATATGCTTGGTGAGCTCATGCTTCACAGGATCACGGACAATACTGATAGCACCTGTACTGTCTGACAAGAGAGGAGTCGGTGTAGTGACAGAAACACCAAAATCCTCAAGTAACCACCGTAGCCAAGTAATCTCTGCTGTCAAGAGAGCCATAGCACACAACTCAGCTTCAGCACTCGAACGGGATACTGCAGTCTGTTTCTTCGTCTTCCAGGCAACGAGAGAACTACCAAGAAAAACACAGTAAGCAGAGATAGACCGACGATCAGAGGGATCGCTGGCCCAAGTAGCATCCGAATAAGCCTGAAGTTGTAACGAGCTGGAGCGTGGAAAGAAGAGACGGCGAGAGATAGTCCCACGAAGGTACCGCAGAACTCGAAGAAGGTGGTTGTAGTGGACCTGAGTAGGAGCAGAGACGAACTGACTCAAAATGTGAACTAGATAAGTGATATCCGGACGAGTAACAGTAAGGTAGACAAGACTCCCAACAAGATGACGATAGTGAATCAGATCAGAAAGAGGCTCACCATCAGAGGGTCGGAGGTGAACGTTGAGCTCCATAGGAGTCTCAATAGTACGCTGATCAGTGAGAGAGACGCGATCAAGAAGGTCCTGAATATACTTCTCTTGGGACATAAAGAAACCATCTGGAGTGGAAGTAACCTCAATCCCAAGGAAGTAACGAAGAGGACCAAGATCTGACATAAGAAACTGCTCACTAAGACGAGCCTTGACAAAAGGAAATGTACTCAGAATCATCTCCTGTAATTATCATATCATCAACATACAGGAGAAGAAAAGTCCGACCACGAGACGAAGTGTGGATAAAGAGCGCATGATCATGATCACTAGCGAAAAGCCAGCAGCAGTGACTACAGAGAAGAAGCGCTCAAATCAAGCACGAGGGGCTTGCTTAAGGCCATAGCGAGAACGACGAAGGCGACAGGCCATGCCCTCAGGAACAGAATACCCAGGTGGCGGAAGAATGTGAACCTCCTCACGCAACTCGCCATTAAGAAAGGCATTCTTGACATCAAGCTGAGAAACAGACCAGTGACGAATAGCGCTCAAGAGAGCCATCAGAGTGAGTCTTAATCTTATAGACCCATTTACACGTGATGGGACGAGAGTGAGATGGAAAAGGAACAAGATCCCAAGTACCAGTACGCTCGAGGGCAGCAATCTCCTCGGCCATGGCATGCTGCCACTCAGGGTGAGTAACAGCATCCCGGTAGGAGACAGACTCACGAGTAGTTGCACCAGCAAAACCAAAACGGGTAGGGGGCCGAAGCGACTGGCGATCGCGGAGAGCGTAGCGAGGAGAAGATGACCCATCAGGGGAAGATGGAACATCAGAAGAAAATGGAGCATCAGGAGAAGATGGCTCATCTGGAATATCCTCAGTACGGGGTCGACGAGTGTAGAAGAGAGGGTAAGAAGGAGCTGTAGTGTGAGGAGCCTGAGGAGCTGCAGGAGGCGAAGCGGCGCGACGACGGAGAGGCCACAAGAGGAATATGTGGAGACTCAGGGGAATGGGTGGACGAGGGCAAGACAAATATAGGTGTATCTGGAAAAGTCAAAAAAGACAGAGACTCCACAGAGGAAGCCGAAGAAGAGGCAAGACGTGGGTAGAAGGGACGCGACTCGTCGAAAGTCACATCCCGAGAAACCCACATCCGTCGATCAATAGGATCCCAGCACCGATAGCCCTTGTGCTCGGCACTATATCCCAGAAAGACACACTCAACAGACTGAGCAGTTAGTTTGGTGCGTTCTCGAGGGGCGAAGAGAACGTAGCAAACGCAGCCAAACAGATGAAGGGCAGAGTAGTCAGGAAGAAGACCACAGAGACGCTCAGCAGGGATCGCACCCTGAAGAGCAGAAGAGGGCTGGAGGTTGACAAGATAGGTGTCAGTGGAAATAGCCTTGGCCCAAAAGTGAGGTGGAAGAGAGGCGGCAATCATCAGTGCACGAGCCGTCTCAAGGAGGTGACGATGCTTGCGCTCAGTGACACCATTCTGAGCATGAGCACCAGGACAAGAGAACTGAGCGAGAGTGCCCTGCTCAGCAAGGAAGCTCGCAGGTAACGAGAGAGGTACTCGCCAGCGGAGTCAGCACGAAAGACACGAATAGGGGTAGAGAGCTGTGTATGGACCATAGTGAAAAATTGTTTATAGATAGACAAAACCTCACTACGAGAAGACATGAAATATATTCAAGTGTGACGAGAAAAATCATCTATAAATATGATATAATATCGATGACCCCCTTTCGAAACGAAGGGAGCCGGACCCCAAACATCTGAATGAACAAGATCAAAAGGACGCTAAGACACTGAGTCACTGTGAGAATAAGGAAGCTAAATCTGTTTACCTAACTTACAACCCTGACAATCTAAAGATACGTCTCCTGAGACAGACCTCCAGAAGACCACGACGAACTAAAGACGATAGATGAGATCCACACTGATGACCAAGATGGTAATGCCACTGCTGGAAAGAGCTGGTAGGCGGAGTGGCAGAAATTGGGAGACTGGCGGCGACGATGGCAGCGGGAGGAAGGTGAAGCCAGTCAAGCTCTCAGAGACGCTGTGAGTCAAGGCGCCGAGGGCCAGAACCAACCAGAGCTTCCGTGTAGTGGTCCTGAACACAACAAGAGTCAGAGTTGAGAATGACCCGACAACCAAGGTCAGTAATCTGCCCAGCAGAAAGAAGCTGTATGGTAAGGCGATGAACATAAGCAACAAAAGGAACATGAAAAGACGAGTTGCTAAGAGGTCCTTGACCAGAGACTGAAAGAGATGTACCATCAGCAGTAAGAACACTGACAGGAGAAGCAAGAGGTGTAATAAAAGACAGAGTGGAAGAGTCAGGAGTCACGTGAAAGGATGCTCCAGAATCAAGAATCCACGGGGAGGTACCTGACTGTGTAGGCGGTGGTTTCTCAGTGCCCGAAGATGCGATGCGAACTCGCAGAACACATCGAGGAGAACCGGAGCGGCAAGCGGCGTCGAAGTCCGCTATCTCTCGCCGGGGAGAAATCTGAAAGAGTTGATGCAGATGTTGATGTAGAAGCACCAGTGCCAGTGCTAGTAGAAGAACGGCGTGAGAGATGCCGCTGCTTCTTATAGCACTGGGACTCAATGTGGCCGACCTTGTTGCAGTAGGAGCAGTGAGGACGACCACCGCCGGATAGAGGGCGGCCACCACCACCTGTGGTAGCCGCTGGAGGGGGCAGTGTGCTGAAACGTGGAGCAGTCGGTGTAGCAAGTGGGCGAGCGGCGAGCACGGAAGGGAGTGGCATCAGACCAGCACCACTCAGATGAGTCTCCTCCGTGCGTATCTCGGTAAGAGCCTCCAGGAGAGTGACACGAGGGTGCCGTGCAAGGAGCTAGGCACGCCTCTGCTCGAACTCTGGACGAAAGCGAGTAAGGAATTCGAGACCGCTGAAACTGTGTCAAGACGCATGACCAGACAAAGCATGGACAAGAACGACAGCCAGCAGTGCGGAGAGAGTCCAGCTGACGCCAGACAGCAGAGCTTTGAGCGTAAAAAGCGTCAATAGTAGCATCGCCCTGCTGAAGAGAGTGCTCCTGGCGAACCACGGACAGGTACAGGGCATCACCAGAGGGCTCGTAGCGCTGGCGAAGGTGAGTCCTCATCTAAAAAGCCGAAGAGAGTCCCACAACCTCATAAGAGAACTGAGGCTGGACACTGGCGATGAAGACAGCAGCTAGCCCGAGCATCATCATCGTACCACTGAGTGTAGGCGGCCAGTCGATCCTTGTAGGAATCCAGAGCCTCCTGGTAGGCAGAGGCATCATCATCATCAGCAAGACGAGCGGCCTCAGCAGCAGCCTTGTCGGCTGTCGGGGGCAGCGCGACAGGCGTAGGCTCCGTCGGAGGAGTAGGGCAAGGCGGTAGGTGACATCGCCAGAAAGGACGCCCCAGAGACGAAGACCACGCATGTGAGACACGAAGTCGGTGTAATTAACACCATCAAAGATCACCGGGCAACGAGGGAGGGAAACGGTGCCCATTGGTAGGCGGCGCTGGACGGCGCGGCGACCAAGGTAACGAAGTCTAACAGGCGACGCTGGACGGTGCGGCGGTTAGAACGGCGTTTTTTTTCCTTTTTCTTTTCCGGGCCGGCTGAGTTGAAACGGCCCAACCCAAGGAAACCGCACACGCACGGGGGCGGGGACTAGGGTTCCCCCCTGGCGGCGGCGACGCCGCGGGTGGAGTGGCCCGACGCTGGACGGCGGCGGCGTGTGGAGCGACCCCTCCGCTCGACGGCGACCCCCCTGGCGGCAAGTGGCGAGTGGAGCGGTGGGTGGAGCGACCCCGAGGCGGCGGCGCGACGGGTGGAGCGGACCCCCTCTAGCGACGGCGACTCGCCTTGAGCGACGGCGGCCCGGGTGGAGCGGCCCCCCTCGACGACGACGGCCCTAGCGACGACGGGTCTGGAGACGAGTGGCGGCCAACTCAAGGCGAGGTGGAGGCGGCGTGGAAGCCGCGGATCCGATCGGGAGACGACGAGCGGTGGCGGGACGAGCGGCGGCGGCCGACTCAAGCCGAGATGGAGGCGGCTTCTCCGTTCGGGAGACGTCAAGATGACGTCAAGGCGACGACCTCCGGACAAGGGCGACGCCCTCTTGGATCCGACGACGTCGGCGGCGACAAGCGGAGCGACGGAAAACCCTAGGTTTACTCTGATACCATGTTATGAATAGCGTTTGTATTCAATATGAGGCCAATGGGCCAGTATATATACACAAGATACAGGTGATGAATATGCAAATAACCCCTCATAATAATGGAGAATAATACATTATACATATATCTCTAACAATATCAAAGGTAATATCAAAGAAATCTGACTTAAGTGATCCTATATTTAGAGTAAAATTGGCTGAAGGGATGAAACATAATTATTACGGGGATCCGCATGGCCTAACGATCTTTTCTATAATTTTTTTCAACAGTAATTATAGGTGACTTTGGAACCATCCATACGGTTGTTGCATTGCATAACATCAAACTGAATCAAACCCGTCCTCTAAATGGCTTGTTTGGACGGAATTTTAGTTTAAATTTCAAGTCAATCCGACGTGATTGAGTTAGATCACAATATATCCAAACAAACTCAAGTTCTTAAAACAAAAGCAAAAGTGTTCCAAAGTTACAATGCAACGATGGAAACTTGCAATGCCTACGAAACCCGGTGAAGCAATGATAGGCAGGAGCGACCTCTAGAGCCGGGATTCGGGAAGCATCTGGTAGAGCCGGGATTCGGGAGGCATCTGGTAATTCGCAAGGCCTTCCTGTTGTAGTGTTGTGACTCACCACCTATAGCTACCTATCTGTGGCGCACTGATGAGCTGCTGAGCATATCAACTTTGTTTTTAGGCAGCCCTCTAGATCGCGCTCTTCATCAAGTTGGGATGCATCATGCACGACGAGTCGACGACGAATCCGCCACCAGCGTCTCCCTTCATGCCTAGATTCAAATGTAGTCAAACAATGTGAGCGGTGGATCCAAGCAGCAAGTCTTAAATTGCAATCCTTCGTTGTGTGCAAACTGAATTAATTGAGAGTTTAGAGCAATTCTGTATGTGCATAGCTATGAACGGTAAGCCTAAGTAAATTAATAAATCTTTTTTAGCGATACAGCAAATTATTTTTTTAGTAAACGTATAGAGAGGTTTTATTTTACGAGACTTATATCATTACGTTACTCTCGTCGTCACTAAGCTATCGGTGCAAGTTTATTATGTGATTGGCCATTCATGAGAAGTGCCTCAACAACGATAATCTCCAACGGCATGGTTGGCCCAATCTCGGGTGTTGTTCTTTTTGCAATCACCCTAGCGAGAGTTGCAAACACATGTTCGTCGACTGTCCCTTCTCGACCGAGTTCTGGGCAAGATTCAGGACTTGGAGCGACTTCCAGTTCCCGATCCCCTCCGCGGCGATGTATAGCTCCCAAGATTGGTGGCTCACCGCGAGGAAGTTAATCTCAAAACCGCTCCGACGGGATTTTGACACGGTGACCATCCTCGTTCACTGGTGTATCCGGAAAGAGCGTAATACCATAATTTTTTAGGGACGCTGTCGGCCTACGACCGATGTACTCTGGAGTATCAAGGAGGGAATCTTCTCGTGGAAGACTGCCGGTTGTGTTTCAGCTTTTCAGTCCCCTGTGTGTAACGTGTCGGTGCTACCTTAGCACGGCCGTTTGAGGCTGCACGGTAGTTTTCCGTTACAAAGAGCTTTTTCTCTCTCTTCTTGTTTCCCTGAAGTTGTTCTCCCATTCTTAATATATTTGACCCGGAAATCTTCCAACCGGCCTGTCGAAAAAAAAATTATGGCTAAAACAAGGAAAAAAAGTATTCATATACTAACAAGGAACTAATTGTTTGCTAGTTGGTTGTCTACGTGTCTGTACACCTTCCCACGAATTGGCAAGGAGAATGCCTCCAGGATGTCCCGCACGCGGGCGCTGGAGCACCCCGTTCGGCAATACTCGGTCGCCATTGCCAGTGTCGGTCAGATCTGCCTACAGCATATGCAGATTCTCCCCATCGTATACTGTCATGCCTAGCAGGACGGTAGACACCTTGAGTTCCTTGACGCAGACGGCTACACCGGCGGTAAATGTTGTACCTCTGGCAATAAGCCCCCAGACAACTAGTATCCTCTACTCCACACCTCGGTCCAGACGTCACCCCACTGTTTCTCCGAGCGAGATGAGGACACCGAACATAGATCGATCGTACACTCACGTATACGTTTTTTATGGTTCTTTATGCGCTCTTGTAAAGTCAACATGTCATTCTATTACCGTCGTAATCTGTATTGTGCTTGTATCACCCATTTTACTATCCTTTGTATCTATCTTTTACTGACTTTCCCGTTATAGATTACTATGTTAACTATTATTTGTTGTTGTCAGGACGCGGGTGTTCCTGACCATATGGTGCCACATATCTACATGAGGTTCGAGAATTTGGATGAGGCTTACCAGTTCTACTGTCGGTACACGCGACATGCTGGTTTTGGAGTAAGAAAGAACAGGAACAGGAAGATGGTCAAAGAGTTCTGATGTAGTCTGGAAGGGAAACACGACTACTACATGCTAGAGAAGGAGCATGAATGTTGTAAGACCTCTAAAAGGATTGGATGCAGGGCATTCGTGAAGGTGAAGAAGAGCCTAGAAGATGCCTTCGTCTGCATCAAAAGAGTTGTGTTGGAGCACAACCATCCCCTCACTAGGATATCGTCTGGTCGCATTCATGCCATCACACAAGAACTTTAATCCCTCCTTTGTGCAGCTCGTCGACACCATGCAGGTCGGCAGGTCTTTCACATTGCTACAATGAACGTTTTGTCTGAGATGCACGAGAGACAACATAACATACTGTTAACTGCATGCGACCTATAAAACAAGTTTTTACTATGTGCCCTCATTGTCTTTACTACTACGACCATGGAGATTTACCGTACTCCTTTCTTATAATCTCATTTTACTGCATGTCTGCATCGATTTACTGTTTCTTATGATCCATTGTACTGTGGATCCCAGGAAGGCCGCGAATAAGCCCTTGATCACACCGACGATGTAAATAAGTGGATAGTTTTCTTCAAGGAGTGTCGGGAGTAGAACGACAAGTTCTACTATAACATACAGGTGGATGATAAACGACATTGTGAAAAACATCTTTTGGAGCCACACGAGCCCGCGCAGAGTATGTTGCCTTTGGAGACATCGTCACGTTCGACACGACCTACAAAACCAACCGGTTCGAGATGCCTCTGGCTATATTTGTTGGCTCTAACCACCATCTGCAGAACACCATATTTGGTGTAGCGCTGCTCTAGGATGAGTAGGCAATATCCTTCGAGTGGTTGCTCAAGACATTCCAAACTTGCATGGATGGCAAGGACCCCATCTGCATGCTAATCGGTGATTTTTTTACTGTGTCTAATATATTTACTCCATTGGTTGAACACATTTACTGACTATCGCATGTGTTTTTACTGTGTGTTAAAATACGTTGATTTGTATTATGTATGTTGATGTTTACCACGTCTCTACACATATTTTACAGCTAATTGTATTTGCATGTACTGCATATCAGGACCCAGCGATGGCAATGGCCATCCCGTGCGTCTTCCCCGACACGCAACACAGGTTGTGTAGGTGGCACGTGCTGAAGAAGTACAAACAGCTCCTGAACAAGCTAAATGCGGTGCACAAAGGGCTGAAGGAGTGTTTGGTTTCTGTCATGAACCATATGCTTACTCCGAGAGAATTTTGAAAATGCGTGAGAGGAACTGTTAATAGAGTACGGCCTCGAGCAGAGCCATGCCACTGCTAACCTCTGTGACCTGCGCGAAAGATGGATCACGACGTACTTTAAGGACGTGTACCGCGGTAGGATGACATCCACACAGAGAAGTGAGAGTATGAACAAGATGATCAAACAGAACTTCGTAGATAACATGACTTCGCTCCACCAATTCGCATGGAAGATGCACCGGGTACTGTAGAAGAGGAAGCACCTCGAGTCTCAGGAGATGCACTCCTCCATGGTACTCCAAAAATTTTACAGGACGTTAGATAAGCATTTACTTCCCCTTGGTACAAGATTCACTGTTAATATTGTCGTGATCGGGGCGTGGCAAAACTTATCCTCTTTTACTACAACGCATGGAGGAGTGCAACTTATCCTCGTGTACCTACGGAGCACATAGCGGTTAGGGACCACTGTTAATAGAATTGCTTCATGTTGTTTATGTGTCTAGTGCATGTCGGGTCGGGTCTTGCGTGCTCGCAGAGCCAACCAGTGAGAGTCACTCTATTCCCATTCGAGGAGCAGCTTAACATGGTTTACACACCTGCGGTATTCAAGGAGTACAAAGAGACTTACTTCTTCAGAACAACCTTCCGCATCAGGACCGACACAACCCGAGATGGCCTATTCCTCGTGTCTCACAGGAAGCAGTCTACAACGTTCGCATAGTCACAACATGATTTTAAGGTGCTGGCCGAAGAAGATTCCGGTAGCTACGGCTATGAATGCAAACAGTGAGAGCACACATGTACTTTTTACTGTCTCTCATTCTAATATTTACTGTCCAGCCTATTATAATTACTCGACTTCGTTGGTGTGATACAGAGTGTCATTTTTTACTCTCCATACCTATACAATTTACTAATATAATTACTAGGCTGCGCACACTTGGTTAGGGCGTTCACCTACTTAGAGGTCGAGAGTATCCCTAACCGCTTATGTGCTCCGTAGGTACACGAGGAATGCAAGGGTGGATGTATCATACGATAGGCACAAACTTATGCAAGTGTCAGGGTGCACATCATGTCTTGCGTACGATAGAGACATGGAGGTCCTCAAGGCACTCTGGGTGTAGCTTGATACCATACCCAATGACATTGGCCCGGTGGTTACCGATACCGCTGAGCCCGATGAAGCGAACGACTCAACGATCAATCCATTTGTGCTTCCTTTGTCTCAGCCCAAGGGCCGCAAATGCACTGATGATGAACCAGAGCTTACTGCTGCCCTGGTAGAGAAGAAGATGACACGGGTGTGCGGCATATGCAATCTGAAAACCGGTCACTATACCACTTGCCCCACCCTTTCGCAAAACTCCGCTTCAAGAGGAAGAGGGAGGGTAGGGGAAGGGGCAGAGGGAGAGGGAGAGGAAGGTCTGGTACAAGTCGCAACAAATTCTTGATGATGAATAGGAAGAGGACGACGCTGATGACAATTTCACTAGTGGGTTGGATGATAGTGATATGTGTTAAATAACTGTGTTTTTACTTTCCATTGTAACATATTTACTACCTTACCTTATATGTGTTACTGTGTGACATCTGCCAACTCGAATAGAGCGGGCCTTCGGCTCGCGTGACATGTTTTACTGTTCTATACAATCAATCTGACTATAAACATCATGTGATATATCTAGACTTGTATTAGCGGGACTACTGTGCATGTGTCCAAGTTGGTTGGTTTACTGCTCTATACGAATCTCCCTTACTTCGAGCATTATTTTACTGTGTTGATCATATTCTTTTACTGGATTTTACGTGGTGATTACTGTTTTTATAGACAAAAACAACGAGTTGTGTCATTGTTTCATCTACTGATCTGTGAGAGCTCTTTTTTACCGCTGATCACGCGTGTGTGTGTGTGTGTGTGTTTTACCGCCAACCACATGCGGGAATCGTGCGAGATGGCACGCCGCACGTAGCACAAGGTAGCGTGGGATAACTCGTTGTACGCAATGCGGCCCAGGCTACGGCCCACGCGCAGCGCGCTGAATAGCACTACCATGTACACACACATTGTTCTCTAGCGCTAAGCGTACAATAGCTATTCTATGCTTAGCCAGTCCACCATGCGTGTACTAGGCCAGGTGTGACACACGCAAGCAATCCTTAGTTTGCCAGCCCACCAACTACAGTTGGCGGGCCAGAAACTTCCGCACCCACGCGGGGGTGTATTGATTTTGACGGTAATTGATATGAGTCGTGATAATAATTGTGCAAAACATTTTTACTGGTGTTTTCAGGGTAAGAATTTTGAGCTAATATGTTTGATAGTAAACACAGAATGTATATCACATTAACATTGTATGTGCTTTTACTGTCGAAACACATACATTTATATTTCTTTTATCAGGGCACGAGCCCACTACCCCCCCCTGCATGACATCGGTAACTTACAGAGCATACAAGTAATTGCGTCGAGCATATTTTTCAAACATTACCATCATGGCACAACTGACTTTTTTTGTGTAGTTAGTGGCAAGGACCCTCGATACCCTCACACCGAAGACACTAGACGCCGTGTCTTACATTAGAAAAATGTATCACATGCGATTTATGACCAGACCGAGAGTTGCCGAACCACTAATGCTAAATGGTAGTACAACAATAGGTGAGGAGAAAATAAATGCGCACATATGAAGCGGTAAATAATCAGCACAAAACGGTAAAGCGCGCATACATGAAGAGGTTTTTGTTTTGGTTAAGAGGTAAAATAAAGCAACACACTGTAGTAAAACTATATATACAAAACAGTAACAACTAAAGATGAAACTTGTTTTAGATAAATTAGGTTGGGACAATAAACTATCATATCAGAAGCGGTAAAATGGACATCAGAGAAGTAGTAAATGACCAGATAGTACAACGAAACTTAGTGTGACAGTAAAGTGCATACATGAAGTGGTAAATGATCAGTACTAAAGTACTAAATTTGTATTTTTTACGATTTTTCAATGTCACTGTATCCTTTTTTATTCCGATAGTAACCTCAAGGAAACACCACAGTAATTGTATATGTACATAATAGTAAACAACTGAAGATCAAAGTTCTTAAATATACTTTGGCCAAATAGCGTGGTCGGTCGTATTTTTATTTTTTTTACATTGCATGATAATAACAAAAGTAGGGAAAATAGAAAAGAAAGGAGGCCCTAGTGGCCAAGTTAGGACGCTATCACAGCCCTAAGGCGTTCGTAAGCCCACTTGTGGACTTCAGCGGGGGCTGGATCAGGGAATACGTGGAGATACGTCTCCGCCTCCTCCTACGCAGCGGCGAGTCGAGCTTTGCACTGATCATACAAAGGAAGTGTTTGGACGATAGTCCAGATGAGATCATTCATCCCTTCCACGGTCTTGGCATTGTCGTTTCTTGTGTTTTGCTTGCCGGTGTAGTCATCAAGCCTCTGGATGGATGCTTTGACACGATCCACGTAGCTCAAGAGCACTATCTCTAGGATGAGGTTGGTTCGTCGGACGTCGGACACAAGGATATTGGTCCAAGTGAGCAGGAGATGCAATGTGCGAATGATTGCAGCTACCCTCTCCGGTAGACACGAGGGCGGAGCATGGAGGAGGTCGTGGACATAATCATGGTCCGCAGCCTCGATCAGGCTCCATCCAGATACTGCTCGTATATAAGTGCTATGTAGGATAGGACCATCGTTTGCAAGGTAGCGAAAGAAGAGTTTGAAGTCATTTTTTGTTCCTTTTTTGTGTTTGCATTTTTTTGGAGTTTTATTGTGGGGAAAGGCTCGGTGCTTTATGTGTAAGTCGGGGGGGAGTAGATGAAGAGACGCATCAGGAGACAGAGCGATAGTGTGTATGGTTTAAAAGTAAAGTCTTCTTACGCATACAGTAATTAAAATAAAACATATGTAATGTTATTTGTCATCATACAGTAAGCCGCTACCACATATCGATAGAACAAAGACGACACAACTGACCGTTGCATTATGTTCTCCGACCAAAAAAAACTGTAGTAACCGATACACTGATGTCAGTAATACACTACAATTTACACAGTAAAAACAAGCAGTAATATAACGTTATTTTTACAGTCAGAGAGTTCGGATATACAATAAAATATGCAACGCGAGCCGAATAGTGCGCTCTGTTTTCCATTTCGTAGATGTAACACAGTAGCACACATACGACAATACAGTAAATGGTTTTCTGAATGTAAGTTAAAAACACGGCTATTCAACAAGTATCGCTGTCATCCAACCCTGTAGTGAGACTGTTATCAGTGTCGTCCTCTTCCGATTCGTCCTCATGAATCAGCTGGCAGCGTGTACCAGACCTTCCTCTCCCTCGCCCCCTCCTCCCTCTCTCTGTGCCCCTGCCCTGCCACTCCTGCCCCCTCATATGGATGAGGAGTTTTTGGGTAGCGTTGGGCAGGTAGTACTTTTGTGACCAGCTTTCTGGCCACATATGTTGTACGCCCTCATCATCTTCTTCCCCACCGGGGCAGAACTTTGTTTTGGTTTGTCATCGGCTCATTTGCGGCCCTTGGGTTGTGACCGAGGAGGCACAGATGGATTGATCGTATCGTCGTTCGCTTCACAGGCTCAGCGGTCTCGTTAGCCACTGGGCCATTATCGTTGGGTATTATAGTATCAAGCTGCATCCGAAACGCCTTCAGGACCTCCATGGCTCTGTCGTACGCAAGACTCGATCTGCATCCTAACCTCACCACGCCCATAGCCTCTGCCAGTAAGGTGGTGTGACGATACATCTCAGTCGTCCCATCGGGTTCGACCTACATGAGGTCGTGTCTGTCGTATGGCACATATACCCTTTCATTCCTCGTGTACCTACGAAGCACGTAGCGGCTGGGGCGACCTACAAGTGGGTGAACGCCGGCACCAGATGCGTGCAGAACAGACCTACGGCGGTAAACCGAATATGTATTAATGGTAAGATACACAATCAATGATAGTAAAATGAATATATGTACTGGACAGTAAAAGTATAAGAGATCGGACAGTAACTATTAGCCGAGAGACAGTAAAGGTACCCGTGTGCTCCCACCGTTTGCATTCATAACTGTATCTACCCGTTTCCTCTTCGGCCACCACCTTGAAATCATGCTGCAACCACGCGGACATCGTAGAATATTTTCTACGAGACACGAGGAATAGGTCATCTCGGGTGGTGACGGCCCTTATGCGGAAGGTTGTACTGGAGAAGTAGGTATCTTTGTACTCTTTGAACACTGCAGGTGTGTACACCCTGCCCAGCTGCTCCTCGAACAGGAATAGGGTGGCTCTTACTGTTTGCTCTGAGAGCACGTAAGATGGTATATGTCATGCAGTAGGCACATGAACGACATGAAGTAACTCTATACATGGGTTGCAGTAAAAGGAGGACGGGTTGAGAGACGCAGTAAAAAAAGATAGTTAACAGTAAATCATGGAAACAACCGAAGTAAATGCATATAGAAGTCACTCTATACCCATGTGCTTCCACCGTTTGATATGGGGTTTTACTACTAGATTGAACGATACTGAGACTTTTATTGTCGATCGCAACGCTCGCACGTGTGTTTTACCGTCGATCCCACGTGGGAAGCACGCGAGCTGGCGTGTCGCGCATAGAGCGAGGTAGTGTGGGCTGGCGCGACACGCGCAGTGCATCCCAGGCTGCGCCCCACGCGCTGAATAGCGCTACCGTGTGGGGGGAAATAGTATGGTACTCCTGGAAGTACATACTCCTACTTCCAATATACCATTTATATCGTATGATGATACATTTCTATCAATTTGAGCGTACTCTAGTAATGATTATAAGATACCCTAAAGTGAGTTTCATAAAAAAAAATTATTAAATTTCACTTTTTATAGCAAAATCCGTGCATATACTTCTTTTATATATGAAAAGGGGTATATAGAAGAAAAAAAATAGGCTCCAATGAATTGTTTTCAATCAAGTCGTATTGGAATATCTTATAATTGGTATTTAAGTATACTAAAAGTGATAAAAAAAAGTATAATATATTTGTTTAAGATGTATATTAGAAGTGGGAGTATGTACTCCTGAGAGTACTAAACGAGTGTCCTATACACACACACACACACACACACACACACACATCTTACGTCCTAAACAAATATATTATACTTTTTTTATCACTTTTAGTATACTTAAATACCAATTATAAGATACTCCAATGCGACTTGATTGAAAATTTTCCATTAGAGACATTTATTTTTGCTATATACCATTTTTCATATATAAAAGAAGTATATACACAAATTTTACTATAAAAGGTGGACTTTAATGATTTTTTTTCCATGAAACTCACTTTAGGATATCTTATAATCATTATTGGAATATGCTTAAATTGATAAAGATGTATTATCGTACGATTTAAGTGGTATATGAGAAGTGGGAGTACGTACTCTCAGGAGTACCATACCATTTTCCTACACACACACATACAAGTATATAAGACTACTTATGTGGTATTTACACCTTTTTAGGGGTGGTATATATAATTTTTTAGACATATTCCTTTTTATATGCGAATATGAAAGTATTTACAAAATATGCTAAAAACTATGGAGCCTCCTGCAACTTTTTATGTGGTTCGCATTGGAGTATCTTATAATTAGTATATGAGCATACTCAAAGTGATAAAGGAGTATGTTAAGTTCTTTTAGATGGTATATCAGAGGTGGGAGTAACTACTCGCGGAGTAGAAGGTATTAATCATTCATTCATATATATATATATATATATATATATATATATATATATAGTATGGTACTCCTGGGAGTACGTACTCCCGCTTCTCATATATTATTTAAATTGTATGATGATGCCCCTTTATCTATTTGAGCATACTCCAATAATGATTATAAGATATCCCAAAGTGAGTTCTGTAAAAAATTTCATTAAAGTCTACTTTTTATAGCAAAATTAGTGTATATACTTCTTTTATATATGAAAAAGGGTATATGGCAAAAAAACAAAAGGCTCAAATGAATTTTTTTTTTATCAAGTCACATTAGAGTATCTTATAATTGGTATTTAAGTATACTAAAAAAATAAAAAGTATAATATATACGTTTAAATGGTATATTGGTAGCGGGGTACATACCCCAAGGAGTATGAAGATTGTCATATATATATATATATATATATATATATATATATATATATATATATATATATATATATATATATATATATATATAGTCATTTGTTGTCATCAATCCCGACTCGCTGTGCCCCTGTCTTGGTCAGCAGGGCATTGCTGCCGCCCCCGAGGACATTGCTATCGGTCCTGGCTGGGGCCACAGGTTGCCACGGTGATGCGGTGTGTCCACTGGGAGGAACCAAGGGGGGGGTGCTTTGAGTGAGTTGGCAAGGCCGGGGAGCTCAATGTTGATCTGGCGGTGTGTCGACCGGGAGGCCGGCTAGATCTAGACACAAGCCAGCTCGATGCCACCAGGTCTGACAAAGTGGAGAGGAGCACTAGGTTGCCGACTCCCTTTCTGCTACTGCTCCGGCCGTGACATTTTCAAGACGGCAATGGCGTCGATAAACCTATTGAACGTCGAGACAACAATCCGGCCACGAGGTGCGCTCAAGATGCCACCGTTCCTCCAGCTGCCACCAACCTCGTGCAAATGTCACCGTCATCTTCCCCTCCGGATAACGCCATCGCTCGCCACCACCTAAGAGCCTACCTCGCCACTGGAGCCGAAGCCTTCTCGTCATCTTTTTTCCTCTCTGGATTGGCCGTCGTATGTTGTCCATGCTGACTATTGGAGAAGGTCCCACCCTGCTGTTGTCGAAGGCCAGTCGTTTGAAGGAGCCCAAAGAGTTATGACGCTTGATTGTTGGGTCGCTGTCCTGAGGTGCAGGCCGACCGTTGTGGATGCCCTATGTTTAACAACTAGTCCGGATCTAGATGCAGGACCGTCGACATCCCCGTGGGAAGAGGGAAGGAGCTAGAGCTGTCGTCTCTTTTGCGCGCCGTCCACCATCATTGTCGAGCGGAGGGGCTGTTTTCTGCACCCGCTACATTCTAAAGGCTTGATGGTCGTCTTGTTAGGGTGGAGCGCTCGCCGTGGTTCTTCAGCCATGGCGGAGCTTTGCTTCTACTCTTCTCTCTCAAGCACTGTGCGATGGTAACCTCTGTGTCGCTAACTTGACTATCAGAAACTTTAGTGTGTTTAGGTGGTGGGGGCGTCGTTCTTTCCTTTGGCTATGGTGTGTGGTAAGAGTCGCTCGGCGTCCGTCGTGGCTAGTTGGTGTTTGCCCTAGCTTGTGTGTTAGGTTGCTTAGCCAGTTGTTCAAGGGGGTTCCTTCTCCGTCTGTGGTGTTTCCCCGTTAGGACCGGTGACTATATATTTTCTATATTTTCTTCCGCTTTATTAATATAACGTGCAGCTCTATGCCTGTTCGTTTTTAAAAAAGGCACATGCTAATAAATAACAATCTCCAGTTTAGGACTAACCGAAACCCCAAAACAAGAAAAACACAAATATATTACTAGGAACTGATCATCCACTAACCCAATAGAGACACGTTGGCGATCGGAGCTATCAGATCCCGATCCAACGGCAGTCGATTAACCTGTCGCACTCGAAGTTAGGCGGATCCTTGTATGCTAACCCTAGTTAGAAGAAGAACAAGGCATGAGAACGGGTTAGGTGAGGTAAGGAGCAACCCAAGGTTGGCGCAGCTGAAGGAACGTGCTCTGCACAAGCTGTGTCTGCATTCAGAGTTTCAAACCTAGCCAAGGCTCAAGGGGGTTAGTGGTTACCAACTTACAACTACTCCGTATTACCGAATCCAAATCTTTACACGTTTCTGGTAGAGCTTTCGTGCTCCGTTGTACGCATTGGGCATTGGCGAGTCAGGAGTATGCAGAACGGTCGCTATCTCCTGTGTGAATCTCTTGATAAACACATTTCGCTACCAGTGTTAGTGTATGTTCCTTTCTTTAGGTGAACGCCATGTGATTACCATGAGATCTTGGAAAGAGAGAGAAGATGCGTGAGAGAAAAGTCCATGAGTGGGATATCCAAATCAAGAAGGTGATATGCACTGTCAATCTCTGCATCAAATCAAGGACCGAGCATGACATGAGACCGCAACTCGTAGGGATTGTAGTGACACTGACCGAATCGAGTTGGATGCAAGGCTATTTGACTCAGACCGAAGACATCTAGCACAGTGAGGTAGTAAGAAACAGTCACTGAAATCTCAGAAGCTTGGAGGTCTTTGTTTGGAATTTGTCCGTGTCTTGCAAAACATCTCAAGGAGCAAGGCCACAGCATGTGTTCAAAATCACCTTTTCTGGTTATCAGAGTTCATCGTGTCACTTTCCACATCAAGAAAAACAGGAGGAGAATGCATCGTTTCGGAGATCCTGACTCTGGATGATCACGCAGCTAGTGGCAAGGGCAACAAACAGGCACCAAAGATTGACACATCTGGTATGTCGCCAAAATGATAGACAATCTGCATGACAATCACGGAGATCTCCAGAAAATTCGAGATTTTTTTTTTCTTTACCTTATCTGTAAAGTAAAGTTTTACAAAGAGTAAATTTTATAAAACCATATTTATTATTGCAAAACTACCACAAAACCACGTTTTTAGAACTAGTTACACAAAATCACTTATTCTTGCCCATCGTTTCAAAGAACCACACACACTTCTATCATCAGCTACCGTTCTGACAAGGTGGGCCCTCATGTTCACTCAAGCACATAAGGTAATTTACAGTGAACTTATATTAGCTGTCTATAGTCTCTACTACATAGGATCTAAGCCGATGTGATGAAAAAGAATAAAGAGAGAGAAATATGTTGTCTACAATCCTGTACCCGACTGTATCACTAGAACAAAAAAAAAGTATTAAAAGATTGTGTGATCTATAAAGATAAGTAAAAAGATAGTTGTTGCATGTACCATTGTATGAGCTGTCTTTAGTGCTGTCTACAAGTGACATAAAGAGTTGCTATAGACAACAACTATCTGTACTATTATACATACCCTAACCCGTTAAGCCGACGTGAAGGGTGCTACTACGTGGCCAAGCGACGTGTCTCGTGTGGCCTTGTGACCTGATGGGTCGAGTTTAGTTACCGAAAGAGTCCTTGTCTTGGAAGATATCGAACCACTTTGGTTGCCCATGCAGATGGGCCCTCCATGTCAGTTTAACGGAGTTATGTGCTTGAGCGTGAATGACATGCAGGCCCACCATGCCAGAACAGTAGCAGTGACAAGAATGTGGTTTGTTGAAACGATTGGCAAGAACAAGTGTAGTTTTGTGAACTAATTCTAAAGTGTGGTTTTGTGATAGTTTTACAAGAATAAGTGTGGTTTTGTGAAATTTACTATTTTACAAATAACTAGCTAAGCTCGGATTTAACAAATAAACCAATGTACAGCAATAAGATATGGTGGTAACTTATCACCGATCAACATAACAAGATACTACAATTCCCGGAATTGCTAGAAAGAGTAATCAATTACATAGATTAAGCATGTTGGATTGTTGGCCACAAATTCATAACGTTCACTGCCATATACGGTGGCAACGACAGAAAAGTAGAACAAAAGAAAAGGAGGAGCAGCTCTTCAGTCTCATGAATGGTTGTCATACAAAGACAGTCAAATAGGGAACAGGATGCAACTTTTTGCATCTAAGCTAGACATAAGCATATGCTACCCCAATGTGCCATGCAGGTGCTTCCCAATCTCCCATAGTCTTTATTCCTGAAACACAGAGCCAAAATTCAGAGCAATGAAAATCGAATGCTTCTTCAGAGAAAATTTCCAAATTGCCAATGCTTACCCTCTCTCCCTATGTACATACCCCAACTGCCAGGCTTCGAATTCCTCAATAGAAATCGCCAGATATGGGCATGTCATCAAAGCTCCACAGGTCCATGTTGCTGTCGACATCCTGAGATCCATCAAGGTTCAGAAGGCTATCAATCGACTCACCCGCCCCACCATCCAGAAGAAACCTCATGTAAGGTTCTAAATCGGTCAGCCCATCAGTGAGATCAACAGTATTGTTCTCCATAACAGGAGGCACCACTGAGCTGTGGGTATTGCTCTTGACGAATGCAGATTCATCACCTTCAGCTATGGTGGAAATGGGAGCAATAGATGTAATATCTGGAGTCTTGGTATCATTCTCCCAACCCAAATCTGAGCAGCCAAAGGAGTTGCTTCCCTGGTCAGAGTACAGGTTCATGATGGGATCACCAATAGGGGCAGCAGAGTTCATTGCAGGAACAAATGGTGTGTTATCAGGCTGAACAATTGGATTGTTTGAGGTGAAGTCAGCAGATGGATAGACGAATGCAGTAGGCTTCTGTTCCACGCTTGACTTGGGTGCTTTAGCAACAGTGGGGACAGCACGGCGCTTCTGAGCAACTGTTGGTGCCTCCGGGAAGTTAACCTTGGCCTTCTTGCCACGAATCCGGCGTGCTTCAGCATCATAAGCTCTTGCAGCTTCTTCAGCACTGTTGAAAGTACCAAGCCAGACACGAACACCCTTGCGAGGATCTCTGATTTCAGCAGCCCACTTACCCCAAGGGCGCTGGCGGATACCCCTGTATTGGTTCTTTCTCTTCCTTTTGGCTGACCTTGCTGCAGGCCCATCAAAACCAGCAGTAGTCATGGTGCTTAAGCCATCTGCAATGGAAGGGCAATGTCAATGCTAAGAAAGGCAACACAGACAAACTTCTCTTACTAGACTTGTTTCTTTTGACCATAAACATGAATTTATATGAACAAGATCACAACTAAAATGAACACTCAACCATGAGTATAACCCCTTCAAATTTTGGATAAAGCACAGGCCAAATCAGAACTTAATAGAAAAGTCCATGGTTCTTAAGAACAACCCTCGTGCTATGTTCCTCATCATCATTCTGCAATCACATCTAGGAGTTTCATTACAGACAACACAACATCCAAGATATTTCTTTCTCAAAACCCAAAAAAAACGTAATATCTAAATTCAGGCTACTTCAACACCAACACAACAGTCTTAGCTGTAAACACGGAACAAAAAATCTGAGTTGCTAAAACTTCAGCAAAGACCTGCGGATTCATGCGGTTTAACTCTCACGGCTTACCAAGTAGTACCAGCAACAACAACAACAAAGTCTTTGGTCCCAAACAAGTTAGGGTAGATTAGGAATGAAACCTCCTAGGAGCCGGCTTACCAAGTAGTACCAATTTGAGCATACTCTGAGGCACCAACCCCACAAGACTGAACTGCATCTATCAATAGTACTCGCAGGGAATACAATCTTGCGAGGAGCCTCCTGAAACATCAGGTGCGTGTAATCCATTGTTGCGAGATCTATACTTCAAAATGTTCTATCAGCTAAGTTTCATAAAACACAGATTTCGAACAACAGCAATGTTCTCATGCAGAAACAAATGAAATAATTGTCTCAGTATAATCTAAGTAAAGCAAGAACAGCAAAAACTCTTAAAACTTTTTGCACAAAGTATAATGTATTGATTGAAAGTAACAAATCCTACAACAGCCACCCGGAGACCAAACAATCTGGGTTGGGGGCATTCCATCTAGCAAGTAACAATTCAAAAGGCGGAGACCTCCAAGCAAAACGGAGAAAAATTGCCCCTTTTCTGCGGATTCAACTCCTTGGACTAAAAAGTAATCGTATCGTATGAATCACCATCCAAGATCAGAAAAGGTAGAAATCCCAGGTCGAACAACCTAACAACCGAATCGCTTCTCTAGAATCTCTGGGAATTGAACCCCAAACAGCCTATGAAGCTCATCATTTCAGAATCCTAGCACAACCGAGAAGAAAAGCCTTGGCCCTGTTTGGATGAGGGGTAATTCCTTGGTAGGTTTTGGGATTTAGTTCAAATTTGAACTAGATCCTAAAACTTTCCAATGAAATACCCCTAATCCAAACACCCCAAAGCCTTATTCCAAATCAGACCATACCAGCACATCTAATCCGCCCCAAATCCCCAAGCAGACAGGAATAGCACCCCCAAATACAGCCTTTCAACACCAATCCCTAAAAATTTCTCTTCCTCCCCAATCCAGCGACCAAGCCGCCTCCCAAACCCCCAAATTTCTCAACCAGCCCCCACAAATAACGATCTCCTACAGCAATCTAACACGGAAAGTACAAACAGGCGCAAAAATTAAGTCACTCCCAACGACGCCAATACCTCTGGAGAAGGCCCTCTTGACGGCTGGGGGCTTGATCTCGACGACTTCGTCGTCCACCTCCTCTCCGAACTCCAAATCTGAGTCCCCGGAGTCCCCCTCGAACTCCTCGAAGTCGGCCTCGAAGTCCTCGTCATCCTCCTCCGGGAACCCCGCGGGGTACCTCCTCCCGCCGCCGCCGCCCCTCCTTGGCTTCTTCTTCTGGGGCCAAGGGGACCCCCCCGCCAGCCGGCGCGGCCCCACCGGCTTCGTGAAGTTGGAGAGGATGGCGCCGCCGCACATGGCTCGTCGTCGGGAGCTTCACCGCCGCGTCGCAATGGAACGAGCAGTAACTTGTGTGACTGTGAGCGCGAAATGGTAAACACGTTTTTTTACTTGACTAAATAATTGAGCGGGTGGGTGGGCTCGGGCCTATATATGGGGCGCTCGCGTGAGGGGTAGGCGCGCGTGGTGGGGCCAGTACGTCAGACAGTGGCGCGTGGTGGGGCCAGTACGTCAGACAGTGGACGCGTGCAGCGGAAGGCACGGGGAAGGTACAAATGATTGTTGATTGTGCCTTTTGGGAAATTTGCGCGTTACCCCTTGGTAAAGAAGTTTATTGCGAATAGGCCCCTAAAATATTGGATGCATGCATGTGCAATAATTAGCTATTAAATATGAACAATCATTGGAATTGTGCAATAATTAGCATTATCTCGTGGTTCTATTAAATATGAAATATTGAATGCATGATCTTAGCCATTTATGAAAAGATTTAACCTGACTCTTTATAAGATGGACTACAAAGTATGGACTGAAAAAAAAAGAGGCTGTTTAGAGCCAGCTTGAATGTGCGTACACCATTTCTGTTTAGATCTTCTTTCGAGTAGTATAAAATAGTAGTGACCGCAAAAAAATGTCGTTTTGGACACTGATCCAAAACACAATTTTGATCGCCCATTTTTATTGTAGTATATCTATAAAACTCAATAAAGTTATAAATATTATGGTAGTACTTTTCAAGATAACTTTACACAATATATATATATATATATAGCTAAAGTTTCAAAAGTTTGATCGCATGTATCACCAAACGTCATTCATTTGTGAGCAGAGGGAGTAGTTAATTTTCAGTAAGGATTTAAACCATAATCACGAGTGCATATGTTTTGATTTAAAAAAGCCAATGTAGTAGAATCTGGATCCTCTAATATGATGCAGAGAATCACTGTGCGAACGGTGATTTGTGTGCATGTGAATAGTACTCGGCAATAGCACTGTTACTATTGATATGGACCATTGCTTTTTTTATCGGACGGTGTGGATCACTTTCTAACGTACAACACTATAGATCCTATGTATTCATACCTTCGATGTAGATGATCCCTTACATTTCCTGGTGCTCGGTGGGGGAGATAAAAGCGGTAGCGGTGAGATTCGCCGATTAATGCATCTAGAAAACGTTCAATCGAGAATTAACGCTCAGGGGAAGTGAGCGTAGCTCACTTCGTTTGTGGCAGCAGGCCCGCCACCCCACCGAGTTCAAATCGGGACTAAGACCTGGTGCCCGGTCGGGCCGGAGGGAAATCCGGAACAAAAAACTTTTAAGAGAAAAAAATGGCTAGTTCCTCCTAAACATTTCTCAAAAAAAAAAATTAACGCTCAGAATTGTCCTTCAGTTTCCCCGTCCTGCTGCACGCTCTACTAGACTACTACACGAACACACGAGCCATCGAATTTCTTGTTGGTACTGTATAAGCATCGATTTGTCTAGTTATGCCGTACGGTACTGTCATGCATATGACCTGCTCCTCTCGGAAGCAAACCGTGATAATCAACGAATAGTACTTTAAGTTAAGCAGTACTTCCTCCGTTTCATAATATATGTCCATAGCCCATCATGCACACCGATGAAAGAAACACTCAATCTAAAATAATAATAAGAAATAGCCATGTATATCTCTATTAAATGATATACTACAAGTTTACAATTATTTAACCTCTTACAAAGTATTTAAATAGGAACATAGTGAAAAAGGTTAGAATAACTATCATGTAAATTCATTCGATATTGAAACAGATATTTCGAAACCATGCACAAATATAGCAAAATGAAGCAACATTCTACTGTTGTTAAGTGTTACTCCTCTAACCGCTTGAAAGTTGAAAGTTGAAACCAGATATTATTTCTCGTCGCTGCCGCCACCCGGTAGCGCAATCTGGCCAGCCATCGTGTTGCCGCCGTTTTTTTCCTATCGATTTCAGCACGTTTTCTTTCTTTCTCCTCTCGAGTGAGTCTACGTCTACCGCTAGACCGTGCTGTTGTTAAGAGCATCTGGTGCCGATCTCGGCTGCTAAGAAAATGCCAAAAGGTGACGTAGAGGCCACTAATCACCATTTAATTCGTCCTACAGTATTTTGCCTCTGGTCTCTTTAATTTTCTGGTGTTTCGCAGTCTGGACAGGATGGAAACGGACATGCATTAGCGCATGGGCTCCACCGTACGATCCGAATTGAACGGGCGAGTGCTGCAGTACCATAGTGTGCGGTAAAATGATCGTTTACTACAGCAAACACGCTTGTTTCTACCGTGTCTGATGCTATGCTTCATTTACATAGGCTCAAAACACTGTTTACAAAATGTGCTCTGCCGTAACATCAACATCAACGAATCCTGATATGGATTTGCGACACAACTTGGCAATCCTTCGTCTCATGAATTGGGTGCTTAGAATTAGAATCCGTGGTGGTTTGAGGCGAAATTAACTAGTAATTTATTTATCACCCCGTAGTAGTATTCATCAGCAACTAGTTTAGAATTGCGACCTGTTGTTACTTATCCCTTTATTTTAAGGGAAATTTTCTAATATACCACTGCTCGTTTCATTGATCCAAATCTGCCACCTGCTAGTGTTTTGCTCTAAAAATCATACACTATGCAATGACATTCTTAGAAGAAAAAACTTTCGAGTGGTATATTTGTGAAACATCATCTTTGTAGTGACATATATCAATTAAATCCTTATTTTAATTGCAGTTAATTATTTTAGTGTCTCACTCTCACCTAATTAGTTTTGTCCGGTCAGTCAGTCGTGTGTTTCCTTGTCTTTTTTTTACCAAACAGGGCAGTCAGTCGTTGGTGTTTATATAATGCATAACACGCTTAGATTCTTATCTTGTCTACCCGGCCAACGTGTAAATGTACTTGCTTTTTCAACCATTGTTTTGCCTGCCCATGTCATACTATATAGCTAGCTCCTACACATATATAAAGCAATTGCTTCAATTCCATTCCATTTGATTCAACGAAAATTGCCAAATAAGTGCGGAGCATGCATGTGCTGTGCTTCATTTTCTTCTTGCATGCACCGAACTCTTCCCTAATTTCTATGTACTATGGTACTCCGTTCTAAAGCAACTGTTCAGGACATGGCACGTCTTTACTGATTCTTAATAAACACGAGTCATCAGTTTTTTTTTTCGTAGAAGGTAGAAAAACTCTACCTTATGCCCATTGTGTTAAAATGGTTGACAAAGTATTACAGAAAAAAAAAGGATAGCTATTTACAAACATCAGTTTTTTTTGGTCAAGTACGAGTAATATTAAGCAACCAAATAAGAATAAGAGCTATAGCCTGTAACTGCAAAACATCTAGATGCGTGACTAGTTGTGTTGCAAAACATCTAGAAACTTGATCTTAAAAAAACATATAGAAACTTGATGCGATTTCTTTTTTACGTTTAAACAGTAGGAAAGGATGTATTCCTAGAGAGAGAGAGAGAGAGTATTTACAAGCGAGTGAAGTTTTAAGCTAAATTGTTAAGCCATTCTGAAGTTGAGGGAAGATATTTTCTCTTTGCTCCATGGATAACTAAGGCAAACTCATGCTTGGACAATTGTTTCAGGCTTCAAACGTTGGATCAATTCCTTAAAGCACTTTCTAATTTCTGACAAACCATATGCACCATGAAGTGAGGATGATAATCTCCATATAAAAAGACTTTGTTAAATTTTCTTTGAGATCATGAAGTGACTCATGAACCGACATGTTCAAATTACGACTAAGACATATATAATTCCAGCAGGGTGAACAAATGAGCATCCCAGAAAAAGATGATGTAATGTTCCCTCCACATCTTGTGCGCACAATACACAAGCATAATCACCCATTTGGAAATTCTTTCGTCTCAAAAAATTCCTCCACATCTTGATGCAATTTCTTACGGGAGCAATCAGGCTTCAACTTGGTTTCCTTCTACGAACTCTCCCGCTATGCACCAGCCGACGTAGGCTATGCACCAGCCGACGCAGACAGAAGAGAAAAAGTTAGAAAAATTCTTGAATGGAATGCAGCTATACCTAAAGATGCTCCTATCCATCCATAAAATTGCTGAATTCCAAGATTTGTTCAACCGAGCCATTATTCTGGAAAATGAGCACACCAATCTAACCGAAGAACAAAGGAAGAAGGCCAAGATATATCACCGTCCATCAACTGCCCACAAGCCTCATTCTTTTCCGCCATCACAACCACCTCGATATGGGCCCCCTAGGCCGAGATTTTTCAATCCTGCATTTCAGAGACCCGCAGCCCCACAGCAGCCAGCAGCCATTGCCTTCCGGTGTGCCAAGTGCGGAGGGAACCATTTGACCAAGGATTGCCTAAGAGACACCGATGCTTTGCTTTAATTGTGGAAGGCCAGGGCGCCATAATTTTGAATGCCCCCACCCGTAGAGGACATCAGGAGCTCCACCACAGCCAGCATATGTACTGTCATGCATACGACCTGCTCCTCTTGGAAGCAAGCCGTGATAATCAACGAATAGTACATTATTAAGTTAAGCGATACTTCCTCCGTTTCCTAATATACGTTCATAACCCATCATACACACAGATCAAAGAAACAATCTAAACTAATAATAAGAAATAGTCATGTATACAGTATACTACAAGTTTGCAACCATTTAACCTCTTACAAAGTATTTAAATAGGAATAGAGTGAAAAGGTTACAATAACTATCATGTAAATTCACCGGATATTAAAACAGATGTTCCAAAACCATGCACAAACATAGTGAAATGAAGCAAGTAACATTCTACTGTTGTTAAGTCACTACTACAAAATAGGTTATACTAGACGCCTCATCATAGACAGATCTTCATAGACGGTGGTTCCCTTTGATACGAATTATCACAGACGGTTCGTATTACGTCCGTAAAGTATCACAGACGGTTCGTGATACAAACAGTCTGTGATATGTAATCACATACGGTTTTTGTTTCAAACCGTCTGTGATTCGCAGCGCGGGAGTTCGAAAATTTTGAACACGTGCGCGGGAGCCGAGTCGCTGCCCCTCCGGTCCTCCCTTGCTCGCTCCCGCAGCTCCCGGCCTCCCGCTACTCCTCCGGGCTCCGGTCCTCCCTTACTCCTGTAGTCTCCAACCTCCGACGCAGTCTTCCTCCCCAACAACCAAGAGTCGACGCCGACCTTGACCTCTTCTAGTCCTCCTCCAACGCCGACCTCCTCCGGTCCTCTTCCGACGCCGACGTCAACGCCGACCTCCTCCAGTCCTCCTCCGACGCCGACGCCGACCTTCTCTAGTCCTCCTCCGACACCGACGCCTCTGGTATATGAGGTTCTGTTGGTACTTGTGTATATGAGCTTCTGTTAGATTCTCCTCCAGATTCTACTTTTGTTGGTACTTGTATATGAGTGTATCCATGAATGCATGGCTTGATAAATTTATTAGGAGGCTTGGGAGCTGCGAATATGTCTTTCCATGAATCCATGGAGACTTGGGAAATGGCAGTGTATGTGTATGAGTGTATCCATAAATCCATGGTTTAGTCTGTGAGTGTATGAGTACTTGTATATGAGTGTATATGTGTATCCATGAATCCATGTTTGAGAGGCTTGGAAATGGCAGTGTATTTTCTGTAAACATTTAGTTTTTTTTTCAATAAAAAAAATTATCACAGACGGTTCTTGTTCCGAACTGACGGATTGTAAATAGAACCGTCTGTGATAGCAGACATATTACAGACGATTTTTTAGCCGTCTGCTATACGTCTGTTATCACAGACATACAAATACAAACGGTTCGAAAACCGTCTGTGATGACGGTTCCAAACCGTCTGTGATGAGATTTTCTGTAGTAGTGAGTGTTACTCCTCTAACCACTTGAAAGTTGAAAGTTGAAACTAGATATTATTTCTCGTCGCTGCTGCCACCACCCTGTAGCGCAATCTAGCCAGCCATCGTGTTGCCGCCGTATTTTTCCTATCGATTTCCGCACGTTTTCTTTCTTTCTCCTCTCGAGTGAGTCTACGTCTACCGCTAGACCGTGCTGTTGTCAAGAGCATCTGGTGCTGATCTCGGCTGCTAAGAAAATGCCAAAAGGTGGCTCGAGGCGAGATTAACTAGTAATTTATTTATCACCGCGTGTAGTATTCATCAGCAACTAGTCTAGAATTGCGACTTGTTGTTACTTATCCCTTTATTTTAATTGCAGTTAATTATTTTAGTGTCTCACTCTCACCTAATTAGTTTTGTCCGGTCAGTCAGTCGTGTGTTTCTTTGTCTTTTTTACCAAACAGGGCAGTCAGTCGTTGGAATTTATAATGCATACATAACACGCTTCGATTCTTATCTCGTCTACCCGTCCAACGTGTAAATGTGCTTGCTTTTTCAACCATTGGTTTGCCTGCCCATGTCAAACTATATAGCTAGCTCCTACACATATATAAAGCAATTGCTTCAATTCCATTCCATTTGATTCAGCGAAAATTGCCAAATAAGTCCGGAGCATGCATGTGCTGTGCTTCATTTTCTTCTTGCATGCACCGAACTCTTCCCTAATTTCTATGTACTACGGTACTCCGTTCTAAAGCAACCGTTCAGGACATGGCACGTCTTTACTGATTCTTAATAAACACGAGTCATCAGTTTTTTTGGGTCAAGTACGACTGTACGAGTAATAGTAAGCAACCAAATAAGAATTAAGAGTTATAGCCTGTAACTGCAAAACATATCTATATGCGTGACTAGTGTTGATTGCAAAACATCTAGAAACTTGATCTAAAAAAACATCTAGAAACTTGATGCGATTTCTTTTTGAGGTTTAAACAGTAGGAAAGGATGTATTCTTATGTTTTTATATAGAGAGAGTATTTACAAGCGAGTGAAGTTTTAAGCTAAATTTCTAAGCCATTCTGAAGTTGAGGGAATATATTTTCTCTTTGCTCCATGGATAACCAAGGCAAACTCATGCTTGGACAATTGTTTCAGGCTTCAAACGTTGGATCAATTCCTTGAAACACTTTCTGATTTCTAACAAACCATATGCACCATGAAGTAAGGATGATAATCTCCATATAAAAAGACTTTGTTAAATTTATTTGAGATCATGAAGTGACTCATGAACCGGCATGTTCAAATTGCGACTAAGACATATATAATTCCAGCAGGGTGAACAAATGAGCATTCCGGAAAAAGATGATGTAATGTTCCCTTCACATCTTGTGCGCACAAAACACAAGTATAATCACCCATTTGGAAATTCTTTCGTCTCAAAAAACTCCACATATTGATGCAATTTCTTAGGGGAGCAATCAGGCTTCAACTTGGTTCTTTGCTTCTTTCTACGAAAGGTAGCGGTAGGCAAGGTAGCCGGCTCGGAGGTGCCGCCGTCGACGTCTCTGAGCCCTCCATTTTTGACAGACACGAGCGCGGCCGCGGTGCAAGAATCTATGAACGCTCTACTAGCCTAGAGCTTGTATTTTATTTTAGCAACTTGCAGCGACGCGTGAGACTTCTTTGTTGCAACCTTCAGAGTGCTTGCGTACTACAGCTAACTGCGTCCCGCAGGACGTACACTCACCAAACAGTTCATCGGTGCAATTTTCTCTCTCTCTTGGTGTTTTTGTGCTGTATTTATCAGCGACCATTACAACCTTTTTAGACCGAACCTAAAACTGATCATATTGCCGAGGAATAAAGTAGTGGAGTAATGTGGCTAGCTTGGGGTGTCAGTCGGATCCGAATTATCTGAATTCAACTGGTAGCGAATATGGTTTAGATTTTTTCCATTCGATTAACAATTTCTCCTATGTTCGTATTCACATAAAAAATGGATATGAACATGGTTTGGACTTTTACCATCTGAAATGTTATTTTATCCGTACTATTCGTACTCCTATTCGAACTCGATAAAATAATATATATATTTTATAGCAGTATGACTAATTGGTTGTATACGTATTTTTAGTTTAATATGATTTCATGTTTTTAAGTGAAATAGATAAACTAGAATGCTTAGATGTACTATGTACATGGATAAAGTATCATAAATATCTTGTAATTAATTACGTAAGTTATGAGGGTATCAGAATCCAACCGAATTGAGTAGGTATTCGATTCATATTCGTTACAACATTTGATTCGTATTTATATTCATATTTGATAATATTTGAATTCATATTCGTTTAGAAAATAAAAATACGAAAAGACCACAGTTCGATAGGTATTGACGCCCTTACGGCTAGCTAACATTTTCAGTGTATATTGGTTGCAGTAGTGCTGCCTTATTAGGCATACAACATATGGGGCCGATCTCATTGGGGTTGGAACTTGGAAGTGCTTAGTACTAACAGTGGCACATCATGAAACAAAAGCATGCGCGTTTGGAGAAAAAAAGGTCACCTTTTTGACGATGGCTTGAGATTTGGCAAGAACACAACACTATCTTTTTCCCTGTACTACCCGCAAAGGCTGCATCGTAGGGCGGAAGAATATTTGGCTTAAGCCGCCGCTCTAACTCTCTTTTTTTTTGACAAAAAATATTTTGCAGTATAATTAAGTATGTACGGGACAGAGTAGAATCCTGTAACTCGAGGACTTAATTTGCTGTACACGACCTCTGAAAAGTCAAATACGGAATCACATCACTTCGAATGCAAACCCGGTCGACGCGCTGCAGATGGAATCCCGTTCTGATTATGGTACACTGACGCTGGGAAAGAGCCCAAACACACTGATCAATTAACAAAAGGAAAACGCATCCTGAATTTCTGATTGATTCGCATGTACGTTGATGCTCGATAGATTAGTACTAAGTCTAACCACTGCATCTGTTAGCGAGTAGAGTATTGCAATAGCAGCGGCCGTACCGATCAATCGATCCGGACGAGTCCGACACGGGATGGACCGTGGCTTCGTGGAATCTAGGAATGCACGCCGTGGCATGCCGACATCATCGGCGGGCGGGTCATCGCGGCGCGGCGCCGATAAAAAAATTGCGTGGGCGGCGCCGACAAAAAAGCGCGCGCGTCGACCATGCGGCTGATGGCGGATGTCTCGTTCGCTCGTGTGGACGCCTGCGCCGAGCTGAAGAACATGACCGCCCGCGCCCGGGCGGTTGCTGCTGCCTGCTGGTGAAAGTACTGGCCCGTTTGGCTTTGCCTTTGTCCGGTCCCGTGGCTGCTGTAGCGGTCTAGCCTCCGGGGGATGAGAAAACACAAGGACTGGCCGGTTCGCTAGCCTAGCTGGGTAGACTGGCCGAAATTCAATGGTGGTCGCAGCCTCGCAGGATCGGCACCGACATTTCCATTATTTATCCCCTCAAACAGAAACTTCCCATATGGGGCATGTTTGGTTTGTTACCACTGAACCAAACCAAAATTTAGTAACGTTAATGAAAATTGGTTATCGTTTGATTTGCTATAAATATTTTTTAATAACAACAAAAAAAAAATTGGTGGTGCCAACGAAATCCATTGTCACACAACGAATTCGAGGGTAAGCAAATCGTTCACCAAAAATTTGATAACGTCAAATTTTAGCTTGACCACAATCCGAACAACGTTCATTTTATCAGATTTTAGCTTTGTCCAGGTTTTGGCTGTATTAAAATTTGGTTTGCATGAACCAAACAGCTCCTAGATTTGGATGCAAGAGACTGGAAGAAATCGTAAATCACTCCAGGCTATAGGGGTGGGAATGGAGCGGATCGATTCGACCCTGGAACTGGCCCTTGTGTCCAGAGTTTCGGTTCCGATTAATGGTTCGACCCTTTTGGCATCCCTCCCTGATCCATTAGAACCTTTGGATCATGTGGTTCGGCCTTGTTGTTGCTTGCTAGGGGGGCAAGCGCAAACAAGCTTGCATGCATGCATGAGCATAGCATCGTTGTTTTCAGGTTTTACACGTCACATCCAAGAAAGCAATTGCTGGTCATTGCAGCAGCAGCATCGGCAGCAATGGTGATGGCGGTGGTCACCGACCGTTCATCTCGACGGGGGCCAACGGCGGCATGAGTCGACCTACTCGAGGAACTTGGTGAGGCGGGCGTGCTTGGCGGCCCACTACCTCGCCATCTTCTGCTCCTTGAGCTCGGCGTCGTGATGGAGGTCGGCCACCTTCTCCCAGTACTCCGCCTCCACGCGCTCCATGTGAGGACCCGGAATATTTAACTAGTAACACTTAACCTCCAAATGGTTCTAGCATTACTAATTAAACATTCTAAGCCTCGATGGACATATGTTTCCCAGAATTGCAACATATGCACATCATCACAAAATTACACATCATTTCCATACAACATATATCACTAAGTTCAACAACGACATAAAGTAAAGTTATTACAAAAGAGAGCCGACCGCCAAATAGAATAATATACAAGAATGACAATGAAGCAAAATGTGCCATAAGATGGCTAGAACAAAAGTCGACCAGGTTAGCCACACACCCACAAGGCAATGAACCGGCCGCCAAGCTAGTCGCCCCAAACTACCACAACACACTCGCAAAAGTGAGGCCCTCAGCTCACCTTCTTCCTCTGCAACAAAACAATTAAGCATAGCATCCGAGTACAAAGATTGTCTTTGTACCCGCAAGATGACGTGTGGAATAGCGACCTATTCATAACTACATGCAAGCTTATTTAGGTGGAGGTTGTATGCCTCATTTTGCATGAAGCCAATTTTATTTGCAATAATGTAATACATTTTAAAAGCAAGTTTGCAAATCTGCTTTAGTCATCAAAGTAATGAGAATACAGATACATACAAGTAACCACACTGAAGTGACTATCCCAATAGTCACCACAACATAGCACGAATCCCGATTCGCACCACCCATCAAGTTTTAATTTAAAAGGTTGTAGTCTAACTCTTGAAAGACCTCCCAAGCGTGTCCATAACCTAGGACGAGGCTATTCGAATAGTTTTAACTCTGCAGGGTGTACCAATGTACCCACACTTGCATCGCCTTTAAGCCAAAAGCACACTCAGAGGTATGCAAGACGGCTAAGTCCTACGAGACGCTTTCCAATATTGTGTATTAACTACGAGCCGCTCGTATGGTAGAAACATCATACGCTTACATTGCAAGCGAAAGACAACAAATCCCATCCCGGTGAAGTCTTTCTGACACTACAATGCTCCCAACACCATCCCTCCTGCGACCTCCCGCGACCCGAGCCAATACACGCCAAAGTACTAAGTCAAGAGAGGTCCCATACCTCTAGTGTGGTTAGCACGCTAAAATGCTTAGTTTAGTGTAACAAGATGTTCGGTCCTTGTTGACTTAGGCACCATTCCAGTCACACCGAGAATCACACCAACATACCATCGTGCCCAAGTCTAAATCATTTTGCTTTTAGTTTTAGTTTTCACAAGTAGACATGGCACAAGGTGGAAATCATAAATCATAATAAGTTTTGTGTGATCAAGGTTATCGACAAGTCGATAACCGCCCATTTCTACCGGCTAAGCATGGCTAAGCAATTAATTCGCAACTACTAAGTGACAAGAGCCCATCCACGAACTCTAAATCACGAGCAAGTAACCTAGGCTCATGGTAGTAGAGGATAATCATTTGCTAAGGAAGTGCATTTACTAGGCCAACTATTAAAACAAAGTAGCAATGCATACATAGAATTTGTAATCAACATAAATACTTAAAATACTGGGATTAACATGATCAAACTGCTTGCCTTCTTCTTTGTTGCTCAATTGGTTGCGGAGGATCGTTCTCGGATTACCGCAAATGTCGAATCCTAAGCTAAAGGCAAAAGAACCAAGAACAACCAATAAGACGAGCCACAAACAAACAAAAGAGCAAGCAAAACTTAACCAAATGCGACGAAATTTACACATAAGGTAGAATACGAATATACCTCGACATAGAAACTGGAAAAACCTAATTTGGATTTGTGGTGCAAAGATAATGCATAAAAATACATTTTTACCATAATTAGCACTGTAGCAAAAATATTTTCTAGAGATTTTGAAGCTGGAATTTTTATGGTAGCTACCTACTGGTATAGAGGTAACCCATATAAAATTTCAGGTCATTTGGAGTTAAAGTGATTTAGTTATGATTTTCTAAGATGCAAAATTGGCACAATGCACTTTCCAGAGCATAAATATGTTCAAAACTAATTTTACAGTGAAGTATACCAACGAGAGGGTTCTCTAGAATTTATCATATATATTTTGCATTTACAGAGAATTACTTGTGCATTTTATAAGTCTTCCAGAATTTTCTAAATGCTGAAAATAGGTACTAAATCATTAATCAAGGTTTCTGCTACAATCTTGGACCTACCATCATTTTTATATTAACATGGAGTTAATAACAAATTTATCAAAGTTGGAATCATTCATTTTGGACATACACAGAGCAAGATATGCATTTCCTAAAGTTTTATTCATTTTATGGGATATTTAAAATGACAGGAACCAAGTTATTCCTAGTTATAAAATTTTCTGCTACTGGAACATGCTTACATCCATTTTTATAATAAGCTAAAGTGATAACATGATTTATTGCAGTTGGGATTAACTAAAAAACAGTTAAAATGAATTAGTTATGAGTTTCTAAAGTTTTATATCATTTCGGTTGTCAAACAAATACTTACGAAATACGTAACAACCCAATAAAAGAAAATGACGTGGGCCTAAAGCAACCCTTGATCGACATCCTACGGCTCACGCGCGGCGGCGCACGCGCGAAAGCCACTAGAAACCCACCGTTGGATCAAGATCCAACGGCCACACGAGTATACATGCAACCGACGGTGCGGTTGCTTAGGCCAATCCCAGCCGCAGATCGGCGGATGGGCGGTCCAGAGCGCACCAACAACCGGATTGTCCGGTGCACACGATCTCGACCATTGATCGCAAGATCGACCCGCCAAGAATGATCAAGGCATCCGGAGGGTCCGAATGCCCTCACGATCTAGGCCGTTGATCAAGGGATCGACGATGGCTAAAGATCGAGGTTCAAAAGATGGACCGACACGTGGGGACCACCGCGGCGACCTTGAGGCACACATGCGCTGGTTTAACCCACGTGCGGTGCACTTTAGGCCTAAATCCACGACTAAGCGAGGCGGTTAAGACCGAATTAGTGATTCTAATGATTGACATTAAATAGATTCTAATGATCGCCGAGATTTGATTTTAAACCCTCGGCCCTGATCGTGACCGAGAAGGTTTAGAGAGGATTAAGTGCCGACATTTTTATTAATCAATGATTAAGCATTAATGATGTCGAACGATGCTGATTGAACGAGAGAGAGTGATTAAAGGATGTTGGGTCCACTAGTCGGTGGCTCAACAATAATGATTAAGACACAATTAACAACTAATGATTAGCAATTAATGTGTCCTAATTAGGTGACGAAACGGAGGCTCGCTGTCTTGGCAAAACCGAGTGGCTTCAACGGCAAATCGCCGCGACAACGGGCACGCGGCGCCCGCAAGGACCAAAATGGATTCGCAATAGCACAACGATTCTAGGGTAGCATTCTCACCACGGCGAAGGACTAGAACGCGGCTGGCGGAAAAACGAAAATGGGAGCTTACTGCTAAACACGAAAATCGCGATGAGCTCCACTGCAAGCCTAGGATGCGGGTGCCAGAGCCACTAAGGACTAATAAGAAGCTACCTTAGCGAGAAGAGGCTTCAGGGCGGTCGAGAAGCTTGACCACGGTGGAAGCTCATGGGACTTGAAGAAGAAAACCAAAATGACACCTGAGCCAAATGAGTGATACCAAGCATGAATATAGCTTCATTATGACCCTGAAGCTACATGAGCAAAGAATTGGAAAATGGAGCACTCACTTTGGTGAGGAAGAAGACGACCAAATTCGTAGAGTTTGAACAAACCCCAAATTGGACAATTCACGAGAATCAAATCCAAAATTAAGTGAGGGAAATGTTCAAGGAAGTAAATAGATAAAGTTAGGGCAAAGAACGTGAAGGAGGACCCTTTGGGACACCAAGAACACCAATGGAGCTTCACGGGTCAACAATGGTGGATTGTCGGTTTGAGGTGTTAAGCTCCAAAATGGAAAATGGAGCTCAATGGCGGTGTAAAGGAACACCAGGAGTGTGTTGGGGTGCTTATAAGGCTTTGAAAGCATTAGGGTTTGACAATAATGCTTTTAGGAGACATGGTGCAAGGCACAAGGCATGGCCGAAAGTGAAAAAGGTGGAGATGATGGCATAGGGTATGGCTCAGCGCATATGTCTCCCATACCCTAAATGTTAACTAGGATGTTGTAGGAGCAAGACTTGACACCTCCATGCTTTGCTGTTTTCGCACGGCGGGAGGTTGAAGATGACCACGCAACAAGCTCGGGCGATTCCGACCCTACGATTTAAATCGGGCTGTCACGAAACGCCACGCCCCGGTTTTAAAAACAGCGGAGAGGATGCGAACCTTCGATTAGAATTGAGCGGCTCAGATAGCTCCACGTCGCAACTCTTATTTACAACGAAGGAGTGCGCGAGCGTTGGATCTTAATCCAACGGCTCCGATTCAAAAATGCAACCGGAGGGTCCGAAGGCTTCGGGAAATCTCAACGGTTGGATGGGGATCTATCGGTGACATTGGACTTGCAGCGGAAGGTCCGGCGACACACTGCGCGGCCGTGCGATTTAGATCTAACGGACGAGATCGATTGCGCGTTTTAAAGTGGCTCGGTGCGTTTAGTTGGTGGACCGAATCAAGTGGCTCGAGCGAGTCCGACTCGAACCAAGCACGATAAACCAAGTTTGACTTTGAAAAGAACAGAGACTCGAAGATTTATTTGAGGTAGCAAAATAACTCCAAAAATTATGAAAATTTTACAGGAGCTTGCTAACTCAGATATTAACCTTTGTAAAATTTTCAGAGATTTTTATGCTGCGAATAAATCTCCAAAAATTCTGCAAGGCTCTGTTTTAATGTTTGGTGAGAGTCAAACAGTTTGATGCCTCTAAAAATTTTCAAACAATTTCTAAAATTGTGAGATTTTTCAGAGGGTCACATACCATCACAGAGACTTAGGAAAAATATTTCAGAGGATGATCATAAGATTTGACAAGATTGTTTTTGGAATAACAAGATTTGGATCAACCAGGACTTGTGACAATGTATTTCCATAATTCCTTGTACAAGAATTTCTTGCACCAGGAATTACATGATGTAAGAAAAAGTTTTAATTTCTATGATTTTCTTACATTTGAAACACAAGCCCAAAATTGGGATGTTACACTCCACCATACTGGCTTGCAATCGCGCAACACACGCATCTTTCGCCTGTTAGAACAAGAACCAGAATCAATACTTACATCTAAATTGAATTGTCAAAAACTAATAGCGAAGTTTGAAAGCTTCAGATTTCGGACTACTTGAAGTTTGGACAAAGAACTTTCGATACTATCTTACGTTTGATCGAATCTGAAATATTGGACACAAACGAAAATAACACAAAGATTGTTTTGCACCGTATCTCGTTGATACGAATTTTACATTATTATCGCTATTTATACACATCTAAGGAGTTACAAGCAAAAATTATTTATCCTCAAACAGAAACTTCCCATATGTCGCAAGCTAAGGGCATGTTTGGTTTGTTACCACTGAACCAAACCAAAATTTAGTAATATTAATGAAAATTGGTTATCGTTTGATTTGCTATAAATATTTTTTAATGACAAAAAAAAAAAAATGGTAGTGCCAACGAAATCCATTGTCACACAACGAATTCGAGGGTAAGCAAATCGTTCACCAAAAATTTGATAACGTCAAATTTTAGCTTGACCACAATCCGAACAACGTTCATTTTACCAGATTTTAGCTTTGTCTAGGTTTTGGCTATATTAAAATTTGGTTTGCATGAACCAAACGGCTCCTAGATTTGGATGCAAGAGACTGGAAGAAATCATAAATCACTCCAGGCTATAGGGGTGGGAATGGAGCGGATCGATTCGACTCGAACCGCCCTGTGTCCGAGTTTGGTTCCGATTAATGGTTCGACCCTTTTGGCATCCCTCCCTGATCCATTAGAACCTTTGGATCATGTGGTTCGGCCTTGTTGTTGCTTGCTAGGGGGGCAAGCGCAAACAAGCTTGCATGCATGCATGAGCATAGCATCGTCGCTTTCGTGTTTACACGCCACATCCAAGAAAGCAATCTGCGGTCATTGCGCAGAAGGCAGACGGCAAAGAATGGTGATGGCGGTGGTCACCGACCGCTCATCTCGACGGGGCCAACGGCGCATGAGTCGACCTACTCGAGGAACTTGGTGAGGCGGGCGTGCTTGGCGCCCACTACCTCGCCATCTTCGCTCCTTGAGCTCGGCGGCCGTGATGGAGGTCGCCACCTTCTCCCAAGACTCGCCCACGCGCTCCACCGCCGCGACTCGCAATCGTCGCAGAAGACACATCTTCGCCTGTTAGAACAAGAACCGAATCAATACTTACATCTAAATTGAATTGTCAAAACTAATAGCTTCGAAGTTTGAAAGCTTCAAGATTTGGACTACTTGAAGTTTCGCACAAAGAACTTCGATACTATCTTCTGCTTGATCGAATCGAAATATTGGACACAAACGAAAATAACACAAAGATTGTTTTGCACCGTATCTCAGTGATACGAATTTTCTGTTTATTACTGCTATTTATACACATCTAAGGAGTTACAAGCAAAAACCAGTTCGTTTCTTCAAGCAGAGTCCGAGACTGTCTTCTGAATTTTCTTAGACAACGCCTTTGATGAGCTACAGTGCCGACTAACTTCAGAACAAACTAATTCTGAAACTGAAAATGACTCGGAATTGAAACCGACTCTGGTACTGAAAAACAGAGTGCTAACTCGACTGTTTTAGAATTACCTAGACCAGAACAAACTAATATAGACTCCAGCTGTAGCTCCACATGCTTCGGATTAAAACTAATGACCTCGAACTCCTCTCGCACCTCGCGGCGCAAGCGCGCGCTCCGACTCTAGCTGTAGCTCCACGTGCTTCAGCCACCACACCACCTCCTTCCGATGCGCTGCCCACGCGCGATGCCCCTCGTCCAGCTCCCGACAGCACTCCACCAGCGCCTAGGCGTTGGCACCCATGCCCGACGATGGCGACGCATGCGGGCTTGTGAACCGGAACGCTGCCACGATGGCATCACGAACGACGACGGTGGCCCCGGCGGCCCGGGCACAGGCATCATGTTGTACGACTCCATGGTGCCCATGTCGCCCAGCAGCAGAGGCACGGGGAGAGGACGACGTCGAACTGCTGGTGTTCAACCGCCGAGGAGTGCTCTCATGCTTAAGGTTCGACCCACTCGATCTAGTAGAGCATTTGGATCCTGAACTTTTTACTCCGATTTTCTTTTGGATTTCACCTTCGCCCATTTTGCTAAATTTTTGGGGCGGATCAGTTGTCCATTGGACCAGCCTGACCATTACCACCCCTAACTCCAGGAATCTGGGCCGGAAAGCACAAGCCCAGTCTGGGATTCGGCCGTCAAAGGATACCTTTCCTCAGGTCTAATCTAAGAAAAGGACAATGCTAATTTTCGATCTATAAAATATAAGGCCGCAGATATCGTCGTGCCTTCGAGCCCATCTTGTATTTCGCCTCAGGCCCACAACCTACACGGCCCAATGGATGGCAGTGTGAAATTAGACGGTGCCTCCCGAATATTTTGGCGGGAGAACCCCGCCATTTCATACCCCCCTCCGAAATCCCCAAAATCCACACGAAGAAAAAAGGGGGCAAGGGAAAAAAACAGACCGGAACCCTAGCGGCGGCGATGGGGCGCTGCGGCGGGCGGTGGAAGGAGGAGGAGGAAGAGCTGAAGGCGGCGAAGCGGGGGCACCGGGAGGCGGTGTCGGAGGGGAACCATGAGGAGGAGGCGCGATGGGCGAACGTCATCGGCGACATCCACAAGCGCCGCGGCGAGTACGTCGAGGCGCTCCGGTGGCTGCGGATCGACTACGAGGTCTCCGTCAAGTTCCTCCCCCAGCGCCACCTCCTCCCCTCCTGCCAGTCGCTCGGCGAAGTCTACCTCCGCCTCGGCCACTTCTCCGAGGCCCTCACCTACCAGGTCACCACCATCACCACGCAACTCTTCTCAGTTCATGTCACTTGCATCTGATCAGAACGGATGCCTGAGCTGTTTAGCTGCAGGCGCGGGGTTAAGTTGTGAAATTTCGATATTTAGTTTTAGAATGGGATTTTTTTAGGGAGAAATTATTTCTAGTATCAGTGTTCACTGTGGTTTGGACCATTTGGTAGTGTGTCTGCAATAATCAAATTTTTATCTGGTCATATATTTGAACTATTTAGTGGAAAGCATTAGGCTAGGCTGTAGAAATAATTGTATCAGAGAGAGTTTTGCCCATCTGGCCATCTCAATGCTCATCGTGGTTTGAGCCATTTGGTGGTGCATCTATAAATCAAATTTTGATCTGGTTAAGTATTTGAAATGTTTAGTGACTAGCATCAGGTTAATCTGTATAGAATTTGATATTATGTGTTAGGCTGGCAAAATTTGGGTGGAGTTTTGCTTGTTTCAATGTATGCTGTGGTTTGGGCCATTTGTTGGACTGTTGTCAAAATTTATAATTTTATGGATTGATCGATCTCTCATCAGAGGTTGAGGCCTTGAGGGTATGCCTAGTGTTGTGCTGTTTAGAAATTTGCTGCCGTTTATTGGCGTGAGATTTCAAATTTCTAAATCTCAATTCTCACATTTAGTGACTGGTTAGTTGGTGATGTGCATGTAACACCCTGGCCCAAGTTGGCCTATGTTTGGGCTGGTGGTGGTGGGTTTAGTCCCATATAGTTAGTCTAGTTGGCACTAAGTTGTAAACCTTTGGGGAACCATCCATAACAACCGGGTTAACCCTTTTAGTTTTAGGTGAACTGAGGGCGAAAGCCTAATTGTTTGTATGTGCTGAATGTACCCAGGCTTGTTACAGTACATCTATAAAAATCTGATCGTTTGGGTAATTTAGTCACTGCACTTGTGGTATTAAGTACTGACCTCTTGTTTCATTTCAGCTGTTGGTTATTTGGGTAACACGCACAGTTACCTTGTTAATTCAAATAATCTGGTTTGCTGTTTCTACTACATGAACTCATGTTTCCTTTTCCTTGATGTTTGCATGCTTCACAGAAGAAGCACCTACAGCTTGCCAAGGAGTCTGATGACCTTGTTGAGCAGCAGCGAGCTTGCACCCAACTTGGGAGAACCTACCATGAAGTCCTTCTAAGATCTGAAAATGACCACAGTGCCATACGGAATGCCAAGAAGTATTTCAAATCTTCCATGAAACTGGCAAGGGTTCTAAAGGAGAATTCCCCGTCTCAAAAGCCTCCCTTTCTAAAGGAGCTTATTGATGCATACAATAATATGGGCATGCTTGAACTGGAACTCGATAATTTTGAAGAAGCTGAGAACCTACTTATCCAGGGTCTTAAGATATGTGATGAAGAAGAGGTAAATCCATATGATGATGCTCGCAGTAGGCTACATCATAATCTAGGGAATGTTTATACTGAATCACGCAACTGGAATAGAGCCAAGGGTCATATTGAGAAGGACATAGAGATATGTAGAAAAATACGCCATCCACAAGGTGAGGCAAAGGGCTTTATAAATCTGGGCGAGTTGCATTCTCGGGTTCAAAAGTACGAAGATGCAAAACTCTGCTACAATAAAGCTCTTCAAATAGCAAAGTGCTTGGAAGACGAGGATGCACTGATCGACCAAATTCAGCAGAATATCGAAACTGTTACCAAAGCAGCCGAAGTACTTGAGGAGTTGAAGAAAGATGAGCAGAAGCTGAAAAAGCTCTCCAGAGATACTTCTAGTGCTCGTGGAACATCTAAAGAGAGAAAACTCCTCCTTGAGCAGCATGCATGGCTGGATAATCTTATAGAAAAGGCAAGGATGATATCTGCATGGCCAAAAGTAAGTGAAGTGAATGGTAACTGACTGTGATATTTAGCCACGTAATGTCAGCTGTAACAATGGATTCGTTTTCTGATTGTGAACTTATTTTTTTAACTTTGGAATTTTATTTAGAAAAAAGGATCTGGTTGCATTATTTCATTAGTTAATGCATAACTGAACATAATTTTTCTAAGGGTCTGTTTGGGTTGAATTGGTCCATGTTTTGTTTTGGGGTTGGTCCTGTGGACAAGGAAATAGTGTCCTGTTGCCTGACAGTCAGAAATGTCCATGTTTTGTTCGAAGCCTCTTGTTGGAATTAAAACTTCTGTCCTAGCTCCTTGTGTTCTGTGCTTGCACTATTGAACTATTTCAGCTATGCTGACTTTTTTGGCTCTCAGTAGAGGCACTTGTGTTGAACTACATTTAGATTGTTACCTGCTTTTGCATTGTACTAAGTACTAACACAAAGTCATTCACTATTTATTTATTTTCAATTGTTGAACACAACACATTGTGGTTATTATGCAGGATTATTTGGTTAAGTTGGACAGGGCAGTACATAGATGTTTATAAACATTTCATTATTTTTCTATCTTCATTGTGGTGTTGTTTGTCGGGAAACAGAGATAGCCAAAATCCAAATTAAATATACCATATTAAGTTAATCCAAAGGAGATTAGTGGAATATATCAAAGAGAAGGCAATATATATGAAAATAACTCGATTGAAATGAGCTATTAGCCGTGTTTTAATGTTGGATTGTTGGTAAAAGGGAAATGCTTTGGTGCATCGTGAGGTCAGAAGTTGGTAATGAGAAGAATCAATATTGAATGATCAACGTAAACTTGTAGTACAGTATATGCAATGTTCTTTATTTTCCTATGCATCGGCAGTTTGAAATTGGTCATCTTTACTAAGCATGGGAGCCAGAAAACTATCATACATATTTTTCATTGGTATATTAGGTTTTGAAAACTGAATAAATGATCATTTTATGTACTATTCAAGTTTCAGAACTGGAATTGAAAAACGAATCTGAAATAATCAAAGTGAAAAATAAAACAGGCCGAATGTGCCTATGCACACCCCAATAACATTTATAAGGTATTATGGTGTGATGAAAATAAGCACATGTGCACATGGCTCATTCTCATGTGAAATATTTGTTTTCCAGCACAAGGAATTTTCAAAAGGGAAAAAAAGGGTAGCAAATGAACTTCGTGACAAGGAAAAACAGAGTGACTCTCTTCTTTCCATAGGAGAATCGTACCAAAAGCTTAGAAACTTCAACAAAGCTCGTAAATGGTACATGAAAAGCTGGAACATTTATCGATCAATCGGAAACTTGGAGGTAAGTTTACATGTCCCTATTTATATTTCTAAATATGCTGACATGACATGCCTGCTACCTGGTAATAAGACCACCTTCCTGTTTGCACTCATTTACTTGGTGCTTCCAGTTTCAAATCTTGCTCACCTTGGATATGTGCAACTTCAGGGGCAAGCATTAGCAAAAGTGAACATCGGGAATGTTCTTGATTCTTGTGGTGACTGGGCTGGTGCATTGCAAGCTTTTGAAGAAGGCTACAGGCAATATCTCTACACCATGCTGTCCAAAAGAAGTTTTGAAGTACACTCACAATCTTGCATACTGTGATGTTTTAGAAATATGTCAGAATAACGTAAATGGTCATCAACAGCTCATAGGGACATGCTATTGGAGGTCATCCACCAACATGTTCTTTTGATGCATTTGGATATGAAAATGAATTAATGATACGTCTAAAAGTTTGCTTTTAAGAAATATGGAGTGCCAATATTTTAAGGCAGCTGTCTCTTCTATCTAGGTTGGAGCAGTCTTCTACCGTGTCCAACACATGTCAGATGTTCGACACTCTGACATACATCAAAGCTATGTGGAACACCCAACACTTTACATGATGGATCGTTTTGGGACTTAAGGAAATCATAGATTCATAGGTCTATTTTGATTTGAAAATTGATCTCTCCCTTGACACAGACCTAAAAAGTCACCATATATCAGTTTTAATATATTATTATTAACATAACTGACTATAACTATGAACCGTTATCAATTAATAAAACATGTCCTGATTATTAGCATAACTGACTACAGCTATGAACTGTTATAAATTAATAAAACATGTCCTGAAGCATGTACTGCATTTATGCCGATGGAAATTGAAAAAGTGATTTTTTTTATATATCTGTATAGCTGGGTTGTGCCAGCTTTTTTAAAAGCTATATTGCCGTGTTTTGTGTCATAATATTGTGCTGTGTCTGTGTTCGTGATTTCTATTCCACCTTTAGATTCTGATACTCTCATTTCAATGATGTTCAGAATTGCCGTGGAAGGTGACCTGCCAAATGTGCAACTGTCTGCCCTTGAAAACATGCATTACAGTCACATGGTCAGATTTGATAATATTGAAGAAGCCAAGTAAGTTACCAAGCACAGATGCTGCACAAAAGAAAGTTAACTTATGCAAACCTGTCATTAAAGTATTTTTTTTACTTCAGGAAACTGCAGCATGATATAAACAACCTGAAGCAAATATTGAATCAACATGAAGCAAGGGATACAGTTAGTGACTATTGCTCAGAAACCGAAACTGAAGGTGGTGATGTATATGATAATATGCTTGATCCAGAGGACAATGATGAGCATGTTGCAAATAAATATTCTGAGGAACTTGATGATGACGTTATTCTTGCCTCACTTGTTCATAAAAGTAGGAGCTCATCCAAGATCAAGGCATCCAAGAAAAATAATATTCTGAAGAAGGCTGATGGATTATGTAATATGGATGACGGTGCTAAAGAAGTTTTAAGTAAATCATGTAGTAATCACTCTGGTAGAAAGCGTGTCCGTGTGGTCCTATCAGATGATGAAGATGAAGAGAGTCCTGAAATTGATCAATCTAAAAGGACACTAACTAGCCGAGCAGATAATCTATCTACCCCAGGTACAGAGCATATGAGCATTGTATACTTTTTAGTGGTTGTTGGAATGACTGGTATTTGTCTCCTAATTGTTTTGCTACACTTTTCTGACCAACAGAGCACATAGCAAATGCAGCAAACAACAACAGAAATCAGGTTATACAAAGCTTATAATCCCTTAAGGTTTATGTCTTTTATTGGAATTTGAGATATAGAATGCTTTCTCGTTGGTTCCATCAGATGCTGGTGAACTTAAAGAGCCAGTGATTGTTTTTTTCGTTTGTTTAAAGCATTGTATATTGATAACTAGTATTTATCTGCAGGATACTTTACACCCTATTGAAACCAGGGATGTATACAGTGTCTGCACACCCTGCCCTGCTGAGGAAAGTATATGTTCATTCAAATCAAGTAGTCCCATTGGTCATGGTAATGACGGCCCAGAGTTAGGAGCTTCTAGTGCAGGAAAGATGTCTGCATCCAAACCAGCAGCAAGTGTCTCCAAGGTTGGTACTCCTGCATCCAATGGTCAGCCCCATGGTCAAAATGCCGCCAGCCTTCAATCCACAGATGCTGATCATGTAAGTATTATTGTCAATCCTGTTTTCCCATGCTCACTAAAAAGCATCAGCCAATTGTGCCTTATCAATACTGAGAATCTGTTATGCCTTACACAGCTGTTAACTTTAGATCATAGTTATCGGATTCGCTATAAAACCCCACGAATCGGATTTGTTGAACCCGAACCGGTTTAGGGTACGGGGTTCGTGTTCGCAGTGAAAATTGGAAGAAAAAGTAGCAAACTACGAACCCGAATCCCGTTGTACGACTCGGACGAACCGCGTTTTTGGTAACTATGCTTTAGATGTCCATTATGGCAAAATGCATTAAAGGGATTCATATGTGATATGTCAAATTGAACATTTGCTATTCTGATATCAAACATATAATTTCGGGAAGGCATTAATTTGTACTTCTCTTTTTGGTTGCATGGACCAGACACCAGAGGTTCAAAGTAAATAGAACATAGGATTAAGCTACTGTGTGCAGCTCACTCACAAAAATCAGTCAGGGTGGGTAGTTGACATGTAGTCCTACCCTCAAAAGATACTGCTGCTACCCTTGATGTTTATCACTTCTCTACCATCATGGATGGCCCACATGTCAAAAACACTTGATAAGATTTTTTGGTAGTGAGCTTCATACCATATTCATATTTAAGCCTATCTATGATTAATGCTTTGTTCATCTAAACATCCCCCTTTTCTCGATATCATAGTTATCTTTTAAAGGATGTAGACATGGTTCTTAGTCTCATTAGTCACTACTTACAGCAGCTGCTCCAATTATGGATATTAGATGTCATCTATGATTCATATAGATGTTCCTTAATGTGCAGCAGTTCTGGGCGTTCAGAATTGGTGAACATTTGGTTTACTTGGATGCAAATGCCTGTGAATGTGAGGGTGCTTTTAGCATTGAATCTCTTAAAGTCGAAGTGGCATGCGTTTACTACCTTCAGATTCCTGATGAGAAGAGGTCCAAAGGTTTGCCCCTGTTTTCTTAATTTAAACAATTCACATGGTGTGTCCATTAAATAACTATGGATTACTTTCTATCATGGGAATTGGGATCAAACTTGTATTTTAATTATTTCGCTTTTGCTATTTTCGTTAGTAAAACAAAACACAGTCTTCTGTATTTTTCAGAGAGGGGTAGAGGGAGGGTTGTAAACTTAGGAAAACATTTTCATACTTTTACGAGTAACGAGTTACGATCTTGTTAAGAGAATGTAGAATGTCCTTGTGTGGCTGTGTATTTTTCGTTCAGCTCTTATGTAGTTATGTTTATGAGATATACTCCATTCTTATTTGACTTGATTTGAGTGCTGATATTTCTCTGCATTGTATTTTTTCTTCTAGTTGACAACATAGTTCAAAGTTCAAACTGTTAGACTGTAGCATCTGTTCACCCTATCTGGAAAATACAGAGTTATTGTTTCCCTGGAAACAAAGTAACATTTTTTTTTGATAAAAATGCATGTTTGCCATATCGTAGGATCAGTACCTAACTCCATGTATTAAGCATGTTAGCTATTTGTCCAAGAATCATGTATCTAATATGATGCAGCATGCATGAGACATGTTTTGTGCTGGTTCAGTTCCTGCATCCTTTACGCTTTCACATTGATTGGGAACCTCTTCTTCTTTTCCTTTTCTGTCTGAACTTACATTTATCTTACTTTGCTAGGTTTGTTGCCTATTATTGGGGATCTTAAGTTTTGTGGGATGGTACTGGATGGTGCAGAATCAAGAGGTCATATTGATCAACTTGCTTCCGAACAGAAGTGCATTGATGTTGTTGTCAATGGTATGGGTGTATTGTACTCATCTGTGCTTTTAGGACTGCTATTCTGCCACAATGATTGAGCTGAGTACAATACAATAAAATATTGTGGCATTATATTCTTCATGCTACTATCCTACTACAGTGAGGAATGCTCACTGCTCAAATATCTTTTGCCGTATGCTAAATAACCAACACTACTCTTTCTCTGAAGTTCAGAAAACTTCCTCTCATTTTAAATAAAGTTTCCAACGCTTGTGTAGTCGTGTTGCACTGGCTCATACAAGTTCAGATTATCATAAAGTCGTGCTGGTTTACTGTCAGGGGCGTGGGCGGAGCCAGGAATTATCATAAAGTCATGCTGGTTCAGTTCTACCGCCTTGTTTTCCTCCTTTTTTCCCCTTTTTCTCTAGGCTACTAAGGTGGTCTAGTATCACATTGGTACATTTGTAGCTCCTTGTCTGTACTTTATTTCTTCTTAGTGGTATGACATGCAAAGATTTTTTGCGTTCTTGGAAAAAAAGAAATTTTGTGAGGTCGCAGATTTATCCCCGGGTCTGTCTAGGCGTGTGCTAAGGGGGTAGCTCGCGTGTGTGTGCATGTGGTGTGCGTGCGTGGTGGTGTGTGCGTGTGCGTCTTCCTTGTAATCGCAAAAAAGATGTATGCACCCATAATATAACATCATTAACATTGCGAAGAAACTAAAAATTATTGATATAGACAGATATGCGAGTGTATAGGTTATATAATTGAATTGGTGTTGTACATAGTAAAAGATAGATTAACACAACAAAGAAGTATTAGTACATAATAAATCATTAGGGAAGACGATTTGATTAATTACTAAGGACTAATACTAGTAATCACACAACCATAGGGGGGGGGAGGCCCGTGCTAGCCCCCCTTCCCTCCTCCCCTGTTTACGGTACTGTTTAAATTTTAATCTAGCAAAAAATGGCATCTACCAGTTGCTAAGGATTCAAAAACCAGATACAGAGAAAATATCATACCCTCCTTGGAACCGGTTACCGGTTTAAAATTGGGCAAATTTCGTCAAACAAACATTTGAATTCTCCGTTGGTCACCGGTTGGTAACCGACCGAAATTGACTGGTTACAGCTAGTTACCGGTGAACAAGGAAACAACCCCATTTGACACAATTTCTCTAGTCAACAATCAATATAACATCACAACGTAACAAAGTTCAACTACTTATATAGCTGATGAGCGCCGAGGAGGAAGTTCGATGTCAGACGTCGTCAATAATGAGAACACCTTGGTACTGAAGTACCATTTGTTTGTATTGGTGCCAACTAATCATGGAATATTGCTCAACCCATTGGCGGTAATATGCTTGATAGTACACAAAAATTTATGTACACTGGCCTCGGCACTAACACTGCATTATAACCATGACCATGATATGTAACACTCAAATACAATTTAATTTCATTACTTTAGCTCAAATACGATCATACAGTAACACTTTTTGTACAATTTAAAATTCAATTTTTAAATTTAAAACTTTTTTGGACCGGTATTTTTTACCAGTCCTAACCGCGGTAAACCGATCCCCCCCCCACCCAAGTAGCTCCCAGGTTTCTGGTTTTCCATTGCAACAGCATCAAATCTGCTCGAAAACAAGCTTCTCATATCAACTCACTGTCAAGTATTAGATTATTTTCCTCTATTTGTGTTTTTTCAATGTTGAAGGTGTACTTGTGTTTGTCTCACGGTGCTATCAGCTGTTATCTATGTATATCGACCAATTTCATTTAATATTTATAGGTGCTTGATTTCATGGACAAAATTTTCTATTGCATACCAATGCATCATCTCGAAACATAAAATCCATTTTTCCGATCAGTTAATATCTCATCTGATATAACATGTTTCTGATGAAGATTGGGTGCCAAAGCGGTTGATGAAATTGTATGTTGATTTCTGCACAAAGTTATCAGAAGCACCAAACAAAAAGCTACTGAAAAAGTTATATAATCTTGAAGTAAGTTTAATAGATATGTTTCACTCATTTGAATGATAATGTCACAAAGCAGGTCTAATTAACTTTGCAAAGCCAATTGTGTTCCTGTCTTATGTTTTCTGACAGGTCTCCGAAGATGAAGTCATCGTGTCTGACTGTGGACTGCATGACCTGTCAATTACACCTTTTCTTGATGCCCTAAGATCAGATAAAGCAATAGCTGTGTTGGATCTTTCTCATAATATGCTAGGTATCCTTTTTCCGCTATCACTGATTATTTCTAGTGTATCTTTAATTTTATGCATCAAGACTTTGGCAGCATTGTAGAAAGCCAGTTGCAGATAAATGGTGACGCCTTTAGGTCCTTGTTAGCTTGTTGTATCAATTCCCTTATACTCTTAGACTTATTAAGCATTTATGTTTATGAATTGCAGGAAATCAAACAATTGAGAGGCTTCAACAGATATTTGCTTCATCAAGCCAAACATACGGCGGCTTGACACTAGATTTACATTGTAATCGATTTGGGCCAACTGCTTTGTTTCAGGTTTTTTTTACTAATCCAGAAACCTGTTTATCAAAGTATCTTTTTTTTACAATAGATGAGGAAAAAGCATGTATATATACACTGTCCACTGGAGTTATGCCGCGAGATATTCATTGGGATGGTTTACATATTAATGTTATGGAGTAAGACGCGAGGCGCTGTAGCAGGTGTGTGAACAGCACCGTGGGTACTGTAGAATGTTCTGGTAATTGTTAAGGTACAGGTCCAAAGACTGAGGGTTGGGCACTCGTCTTTGAACTACCCTCAGTCTTTGAACGATTGATCATGCCACCGCCAAGGCTTTAAGGCTTAGTTGAAGAAGAGAGACTAAGAACTTTGTTTATTCATCGCTTCTTTGATAATGGATACGTGCTATCCCTTTTATAGGAACAACTCGACTTGACGTCAAAGAAATAATCTATCGAAACTTATCAATCCAACATAATCTTTCCAACTATAAAAAATAAGGGTTAATTTCTTATTTGCCATTGGAAGTTGGCGGGCTCTTCAAAATGTCATCGAAAAATTCTTCATCCCTTGTTTGCCACATGTTCTCAACTTCTCTTCCTTTTTTGCCACTCTCGTCAATTGACTGTGGACTTAGCCGTTGACTTGCACACGAAAAGACGATTTTGCCACTAAGTGAAGTTAGTAATGCTGAGATCTTTAGGGAATTATTTGACATAGTAATATAGTTCCAAAAATTATAAAATTTTTAGGAGAAGTTCCTGACATAGTTTAGATTATTGTGTAATTTTATAGGGTTTTATTTTCAACATGTTTTTAACTTGGAATATTTTTAGAGAAAAACATGTTGAAAGTAAAACCCTATAAACATTACACAATAATCTACACTATGTCAGAAACTTCCCCTAAATTTTTCATAATTTTTGGAACTATATTACTATGTCAAACAATTCCCTAAAGATCTCAACATACTTAGGGGCAAAATCGTCTTTTCGCGTCCAAATCCACGGCCAAGTCCATGGTCAATTGACGAGAGTGGCAAAAAAGGGAGAGAAGTTGAGAACAAGTGGCAAAAAATGATGATGAATTTTTTGATGGTATTTTGGAGAGTCCATCAACTTCCAATGACAAATAGGGAATTAACCCTAAAAATAACCTTTCTAATAGATAAGATTATATCCCTAATAATAACCTGATAGGTAAGTAATTCCAAAATAACTTACTTAACCAACTATTCTTTATTCTAGGAAACCAATCAGTATGTATGAAAAATAACGGTGCTACAATACCATCGGGTACTGTTTGCACGCCACTACAACAATGTGGTACTGTTCATGTGTCACTACAGTACCATGGTGCTGTTCATGCACCTGCTACTGCGCCTCGCACCTTGCTCCATAACATTAATGCTGCTATGTTAATATTTTCGTAGAATACACAACTATATTAATACGTATAACATACTTTAAGATCTGACTCTATTATGTTTATCAAATGAGGAACTAACTCTTGCAAAATGGCTCTGGAACAAGTGCAAAAAACATTTTGAACAGTTAACTACAGGCAGCCAACTGTAGTTTCTAGCAGAAAACAATCCAGAATTAGTTAGTTTTTAGTATCTTTTTTTCTGCTATCATTATTATTGTTTTGAGAAATTAAGATTACTTGAAGGTCAAACTCCATACTCTTCTTAAACTGAACTGGTTATGGCCTTTTAGCAGACAGCTGGTTGTTTTTGTTTTAGTTTTGTTTGGAACATTTACGTAAGCTGTGCATTGAAATTGGATATTGCTCTTATGCTAAAAGAAAGAAATGTGACATCACTAAGTCACTGGCACTTGCCCAATGTCCAAACTCACTAATTCATAAATTTGGATGATTCCATACTCTGATGAAACTGGCGGGTTTACCCCTTAGCCATAGCAAACTATTTTATTGGTTACAACATATATTGGTAACTTTGCTTTGGACCCTGCATATCTGACTCATTTTCTATCACTTCTAACACAAATGAAGAAATACCAAAATAAATTATCTTGCCTTCAAGCATATACTGCTTTCAGAGACAAAATTAAAAAGTCCTTTTTTGCCTCCTTATTTACTAATGAACAGATATGCGAGTGTGCTGTTATGACTGATCGATTGGAAGTACTAAATCTATCTGGGAATCGCCTCACAGATGCATGCAGTTCTTACCTTTTCACAATCCTGCAAAAGTGCAAAGGTATGTATTATGTAACTCTCAATACCTCAGTAAGAAGTGCATATACGTTTTTTGAGACTTTAGGAACTAGGAACTCTAGGCTTCTGGCATTAGTCTGCAACAACTGATACTTTTACACTTTCTCAGTTTTTGCCAGTCTTCTTTTTCTTTGGCGGTGTCAGCCTTTACTTGCCTATTATAAAATGTGTATTCTGTTTTCATTTTGTGACAGCACTATATACCTTGAGTGTTGAGCAGTGTTCTATCACATCCAGAACAGTTCAGAAGATGGCAGATGCACTAAATGAAGGGTCGGTCCTTTCACATCTCTCCTTAGGTACTTTTGTTGCATCTGCCTTGTGTTAACTGAAACTATTAGCCATGTTCATGTAGAAACATTCTTAAGATACAAAATTCCATACTTTTGACAGGAAAGAACAGTCCAATTTCTGGCAACACAATGCTTAACCTTCTCTCCAAACTTGCCTCTCTGAAAAGGTCAGCAGACATATTGTTCCATTACTGTTGATTGCTATGAGTTGTTGTGAAATAATAGACCAGTCAGACATTTCATCACTGCAGGTTTTCAGAGCTAAGCCTGACTGATATAAAAGTGAATAAGTTAATGGTTGATAAGCTGTGTCTACTTGCACAATCCTCGTGCTTATCAGGATTTCTGCTAGGTGGAACTTCCATTGGACTGGTGAGTTTGCTTTCCACGTATGGTTAGTATTTGCAGCTTGTACAGTGTACACAAGCAACATGTCTTCTTATCTGTGCTGCTCTTTCTTCAGGGTGGAACGATTAGGCTTACTGAGGCATTATCTTGTGCATCTCAAGAATTGCTGAGGTTGGATTTGTCTAATTGTGGGCTTACAAGTTCCGATTTCTCACAAATATGTACAAATCTTTCTCGAATTAATATTCTTGACTTGAACCTGGGTGGAAATTCCATTAACCTGGAGGTTTGCTTCCTATTCTCTGCTACTTTGGTATATGCAATTTGGTAGTCATGATCAGTTGAGTTGCGTTGTATGATGCAGGGATGTGATGCTATTGGGGCAATACTTGCGAATCCACAATGCAGTCTCAGATCTCTCACGCTTGACAGATGCAATCTTGGGCTTGCTGGCATTGTTCGTATTATTCAGGCTCTACCAGGTGAGGAACAATTACATCGAAAGCAGCTTCTGCATCGAACTCATAATCTTCTGCTACTTTCAGGAAATGACCAATTGGAGGAGCTGCGCATGGCCGAGAACACAAACTTGGCACTAGAGAGAGCACTGCAGTACGACGAAGACATGCAGGATGTATCGGCAAGTACTGAGCATAAACAATGTAACAATGCTGAAGCAAATAACGACATAGCCCCGGGAGATGTAGATCTTGAGAAGACGCAGGTGGCGGATAGCGAAGATGAAGCAGTCGATGAGGGCCACCGTGCAGTATCCAGTCCCGATAGGAGTTGTGCAAGCTCATGCCAGAGGAACTCTTATTCTGGCTGTCAGGTCATCCAAGAACTTGCAGAGGCCCTCATTTCAGCAAAGCAACTGAAGGTGCTCGATCTTAGTCGGAATGGGTTGTCGGAAGAGGCTATACAGTCTCTGTATTCTGCTTGGTCATCTGGTCTGAGAGGTGACGGAATGGCTCGAAGACATGTAAGCAAGGAGGTGGTGCATTTTTCAGTGGACGGGATGAGGTGCTGCGGCCTGAAACCCTGCTGCAGAAGAGACTTACAAATGTAAACATGGATGAACTTCCAACGTCAGATTAGAGTTGCTCTTTTAAAATATTATTACTTGTAGAAATATGAATATACTGTAATGGATGATTGTATTGAGACTCGATGGCGGTTTATATAGAGTACAAGGTTTGGAGGGCAAGAAGCATCTCTTAGAGATAAGGTAGGCAGAGATTACAAATTCTAAATTACCAAATATAGAGATATGTCAATATACTCTAACATCCCTCCGCAGTCATAGCGGTAGCGTTGCGGACAGCAGGAGCATCGCGGACGATCAGACTGGAGAGGAAACCGAAGGTGGGGAACCATCGGACTGACATCCTTCCGCAATCGTAGTGGGAGTGTCGGGGATTGCTGTGGTGTTGCGGACACGGTGACTGTAGAGGGTACCAACGAGTTTGCTCAAGATAATGATAGCCCTTTGTTGCCGAGGTAGTCGAGAGCGAGGTGACCATGGACGTAGCTGTGGAGGAGATGTCGATGGCATGACCACAAATGCGGGCTTTCGGTGGTGCAACGGCTTGTACTTGCGGACGACGGGCCGGCGATGATGATCCGGCGTGATGACGACGGTAGACGGGGCGCTCGGAAGGCTATGGAGGGAGGGCCGTGTCGACGAGCGCGACGCGTCACGCCACAACGTCATCGGAGGAGAGGAGGCGCCGGAGAGGTCGAAGCCGAGGCGGTGAAGTTCGGAGTAGAGGAACGTCGACAGGTCGGTAGGGCGACGCAAACCGATCTATGATCGAAAAAATAGAGAAAATCCGATCTGAAGATGATTGGAGAAAACTCAAATTGGTAGCCGATCGGATGATCGGCGACACGACTTAAACTACGGGTTGCGCAGCCCCCGGGAGAGATCATAGAGATCGAAGCATCTCCCAGGGGCGACGCGGCGGAAGCTGTGGAGGCGGCGGCCTGATACCATGTAGAAATATAGAATTGATTTAATGTGGATTATTGAGTTGCATGTACCAACCAATTCATCCAAAAGCTTAAGCTAATGAGGAAAGACGGACAATTCACTTATACTTCAACACTCCCCCTCACGTATAGGCTCCCTCAGGCCTAAGACGTGGAATAGAAATAGACTGCAATTATTTTCTTAATTGCGCCAGCCGGGTCTTGAACTCAAGATCCCTTGGCTCTGATACCATGTAGAAATATGGATATGCTGTAATGGATGATTGTATTGAGACTCGAGGGCGGTTTATATAGAGTAAAGGTTTGGAGGGCAAGAAACCTCTCCTAGAGATAAGGTAGGCAGAGATCACAAATCCTAAACTACCAAATATAGAGATATGCCAATATACTCTAACATTACTAACATTAAATTAACTAGGGCTTGTAACTCCGCAATTCTGTCCAAATAGTGTCGACAGGAAATTTATTCTTCACCAGCAGTGTAACTATGCCGAGTTGCGGGAGTGTAGATAAAACTAATATGGTGAAGTACATGCTTGTTATTACTTTATTATTATTTACTTATGTTTATAATCACACATGTAAGTACGTAATTGTGGAGACTATATGGTATAGTCTAATCTAGTTGTTAAACAATTGACATCGTTGTCGAGGAGTCCGGGAGTGAACTCTTAAGTTTTGCAAATTGTCGGTTTGCTACCAGGGTGTAGGCGGTTTAACCGGTTGAGGTTGGACGATCTGATTGACTATGAGCCGCGGTGGTGCTACTTTTTGAGGAATGGATATCAAACATTTGTGTGGCAGTGTTTGGGGACGTGTTTGCATCAGGTGTTATTGAAAATAGAGATTAGACGTGAAACTAAATAGAGTTTAACTGAAAAGTTCTTAGATAGGTATTTTCTGGAATTGGGAAGCGGTGTGATTGGCCGTTGGTTGGCGGTTAGATCGGTGGTGGTTGAACTGGTCCCCTGTTACCAGGGAGTGTGGTCAGGCTAACCAAGGTGGTCAGACTAGCCATGGGCTGGTGGTTTGACTAGCCAAAGGCCTGGCAATCGGCCATGGTGGTTCAGGCATAGCCAGGGTGGTCAGACTAGCCTAGGGTTGGCGACCGACCATAGTGGTTCAGGCACAGTGAGGTGTGCTAAATTTTGAGAATTGATCTAGGGTCATGGAAAATGTTGTATATTGTATATGTTGACTAATGTGGGCCAAGATATGAAAAACTTGTGCCCAAAAATGGTTGCTTGGTTTAGTGACGAAGCTTGAGCAAAATCTCAAGAAGGTCAAAGATAAAAGCAAATTACCAATTGTAGGACTCCGGATTGTAGGAAGAATCAAGTCAATTAACCAAGACAAGACAACATCAATAAGATTCAAAATCACACTGCTCACTACTGGCTGCACGCCCTACGCGGTGCACAGACTTGACTCTCCGACCGTCGGTTGCGCATTTGTCGTTGCCACCAGGCTCGGCTACGGCAAGCCCGCGATGCACTAGTGGCCAACGTCTCGTCACCTCGTCTGCTGCTTCCATACTTCGCTGCCATCTGCCACCACACGATTGAAGTCGTTGTCTTGTTGAGTAGTATCGTAACTAATAGCAGACATAAACAATATAGCTTCTAGATGGACCTGACCTAACTAAATTTGGCCAGCTGTGGACTACATATATGCTGTTTATTTTTTTTGTGAAATGCTGGAGGGCCATGGCCCAGGTTGGTCGAGCCCATACTCCATCCCTGGCTTGGTCTATTGTTGTGCAGTGGTTTGGAGTCAACTATGGTTAACGGCGAGGAGGACTGGGACTTGGTTAGGAGAACCAAGGTTTAGAACGGTCATAGATACTGGGTGAGATAGTTGAACTTAAGTAAGGTACAAGATGGACAAGAAACATGGAAGACAAAGTTTGAGCAAAGACCTTTTGAGGTAAAGTGATGTTTCCGGGAGCGAAACTTTAAAAGTATGTATTATTGACTCATCGATTTTGTCAATTGATGATTTTGTGTGTTATGCGGTGCTGCATGACGGTTTAATTGTCGGTGATACTTGTAGGACTCCAGAGCTACGCCATAGTGAGGTGGATGGGATCGGGACTAAGCTAGGGGAGCTAGGGTCCAGAACAATCAAGGTGCCGCTGGAAGATGACCGAGGCTATCGGGGTGGTTACAAGTTGAGAAGACAAGGAACCAGAGCGAGAGCTACTGGTGATGGACATGACAGCAATGACAAGGTGGACTAAAACTAAGCTCAGGGAGGAGCTGAGGCCCAGAACGGTTAAGGAAATCGGGTGTGGTCATGGTGCATGGTAACACATATGGTGTGCCAAGTGATTTAGGCCCGACGGTTCGGTGGGATTCAGACATGTGAGAGGCTTGGCAGGAATTCACTGGGGCCACATGGTGATGGCAAAGCATAGGCGATGCTTTGATGTGAAGGAATCGAGAAGGTTTGTAGAGGGGCATTTTGGTAAATTGCTCAATTAAAAAAGTGGTAGTATGCGAAACCACGGCGGTGGCCTAAGTGGATTAGGTCAAGTATACTTTATGGAGGGCAATACATGATGGATTTGGCCTAATAGAGCTAAAGATGAAGATATCGCTTTGAGAAACGTGCGTGAGTGAAAGAAGACTCATTTGTGTGTGGGCTTAACGGGTGCCCGTTAAGGTTTCTCTCTTAATCCTAGCCTCTACTATATAAGAGTCAATGTTGGATTGCAATAACCAAGCCAAGGAACCATAATGTGAAAATTTTGAGAAAGTGGAGAGAATGAGGCTAGGGTTTGAGAGATGTATTGAGAGAGATAAGAGCATTTGTGTGTGTGCTGCCCTAATGGCTTTGTCCTCCCAAGGGAGTGTCCGTAAACATTCATCTCTAATTAGAAATCAAATCTACAAATTCGTCCCTCTCATATGCTCAAGTGTTGATTTCTTTGATTTGACTTGGTTTTTTGTGTTTCTTTCTCCCCTCTTGATCTTGCTTTGTACCTGGATGTGTAAATGATGGAGATATCTTTTGGAGACCAGATCCTATCCATCTAGATACTTTCTATTGTAAGTTCTTGAGTTTGCCCGATTTTGATGGAAGAAATGGTGATTTTGAGGGGTTTGCTCATGAGGATTTTTAGATTTATTCTTGTTGTGATTGAGGGTGCTAGGACATGTGGTAAACCATCCTTAGCCATCTTGGATTGATTCCCCCCACAAGCTTCTCACTATCATTGTTTCGTATTTTGTACGATTTTGATGCAATCTTTACTCAAACGAAAAAATGTTAGAAATTTGGCAATGATCTTCAAAATATTTGATTGGAATATGTTTCATCCTAGAAAAGATGTGTTTGAAGTTTCATGAACTTTGGAGTTGTAGATCAAAAATTGGATCAATTTGTGATTTTGAAATCGTGCTGAAATTCAGTTAGGGCTGATTATACTGTTCATCCGATCAGACCGCACTATTCATTCCGGTCAAACCGCTATTGTTCATCCGGTCAGACTGTACTGTTCATTCCGATAAGACTACTACTATTTATCCGATCGGAGCAGTCTAGGGGGGATTTTAACGAGTCTTGATTCTCTTGCTGCCATGTTCTTATTGGAATGATTCATTCTAAGCTTCATAGCTCCGCATAGTTATTAAAGTGAAAGAACATATAACTCTTTAAAGCAAATTTTTTTTGAAGAGTTTGTTGTTTCTCGGCCCGACACTAATAATGCTAGTTATTTTTAGAATCACTTAACGATGTTAATTGCAGAAGTGCTCAAAACGACATGATATTCGCCAAGTTGCCGACTGTCGGTAATCGAAATCTAATTGTTTTGTCAAGTATGCCATATCACCAGATAAGGGTTTGTCGGTTCTCCGCATTGGCGAGAAGTATTAACAATCATGAGGATAATGTCTTTGATGGGATGGGATGGGCCCACCATCCCAAAAGGAGTCAAGATAAGCTGAGACAGTACATTCTAGCTAATGAAAGAACAATGCTAAATGAACCTTAGGACTCTGCTAAGTTTCAAACACCCTAAATCTATGTCAGGCCAATCTTTGAACGCACCTTTTTTTTTTTAAAAAAAAAAATCATACTATTGTGAGTAAGGGTGGAAAAAAGCTCATTAGTGGAGTTTGTTGGCTCGGTTCAAAATTGTTCCAATCACACTGTTAATTAATTAAATATTAAAATAAGTAAATTACAAATGAAATTGAATTCGTTCTAACTCGGCTCGTTAGCTCGGTTCTAAAAATACTCCTAAACTATAAATTAAATGATATTAAATTAAACTGTGTCAATTTCGAAAAAATCTCGATAAGACGAGCACATGACTCATATCCGCCCCCTAATTGTGGGTCTAACATTAATACATAAAAAAATCTTTCACTAGCAAATGAGCCCTGCAAACAAATTATAGTATGAGCTAGACAGGCCCTAACACTGCACATATTCTCCATTTGTGAGCATTACTTGTGGATATAGCAGCAACGCATATAAAAATGCCATCTTGTTCAGCAGCAACTAATAAACCAACAGAAAACTCCAATAATAGACTAGGCACCAGGTCAAACTGCAATGGATTCATCCTTGAAAAGCTTGCTCCTATGTTAACTAATTCATTAATCACCACCCTCTCCTTCCAAAACTAACAAGGCCTCTCACCAAGAACCAAATGGAGGTTACAAGCTCTTGCCAACACCCTTCTTCCATTGCCATCCCAAGATTTGGCACAAGGAAGGCAGCCTTAAGGTTCAGCACTCCAGTGCACAGCTGCAACTGCAGTGCATACCTCTCCAAACCTGCAACATCTATCAAGACTGTAAGTGCATACATCTCATTTACATGCTGCTACATGCCCCATGGTTTCAGATCAAGCTACGTATGCATGAACTGGAGTAAATCCCTTGTGCCAAATTGTTGCGATTGTTCAGGTGTACGAAGACCAGGTGAGAGGGGTTGTGTGCTACAGAGATGACAAGGGAGAGATGATCTGTGAAGGGTACGACGAAGGGCCAAGGTTCGGGATGCGGTTGCCGGAGAAGGCCTGCTTTCCATGGTAGTAAGCCATAGTAGCATCTTACTTCATTTCTTGCAGAAAGGATTGAGACAATAATGTCTGATCAGACTTACCTTTGTGTTGTGAATTGTGATGCAGGCCTATGGGGATTCAGGTCACCGATTTCATCGAGCTGTCGACGCTTCGAGTTTTCGAGGACGTCGATGTTCTGCAGCCCAAGAATGATCAGAAGAGGCAGCTCTGAATTGAGGAACCGACGAGTGATCATGCAAGAGTTGCTGTCTGGAATTCAGCCATGTAGGAGTAATAGCTACAAGAATAAACTGAACTCCCCGTTCTTCCTGTCACATCTGCAGTTCCATTACATTCATCGCCATTTCTTATAAATGAGTCGAAATGTTCGTTTTTTTAAGATAAAGGAAGCTTTTATTGAACTTAGCCAATTACATCAGGTGATACAACCGTATCAGGTCACTCCCACTCTACATAACTAGGATGTATACAAACGAAACACACCCGACACCACAAAAAAACAAAAAACAAAAAGAAGGACACGAAGAGTTAAGGACCATCAATCATGAGACTAGATAGCCACCCATGTCCCTGGGTAAAACACTCTCTGACCACCTGCTCCAAGTGTAGACAACCCGCAATAACCAAATCCCGCGAACCCGACTTCTGTAAAATAGCCCAGGTGCGCAGCCAATGGGTAATTAAATCTGTATACCAGCACTAGAATTTCAGTGCTTGTGAAGGATTCAAATTGTATACCTGCACTGCGCATGAGAAGCACTGCAATTGAGTAATTGATCTTTTGTTTTGTTTTCAAGAACACATCTAAGAATACGATCAGGGACGACATGTGTAACATAAGTGGAATACTTGCACAAGACCAAAGCGGCGAAGCACCCAGCTGTACACGTTGGACCACATAGATTAGTACCTAGCTTGGCAGCAGATCGAGTCCACTTTATTCTTACGACAAATTAAGCCCATCCTTACATTTAGCTTGGTCCCGTGTAGCGTGTACCACACGATCCATGGTAGTCAGTGCGGCACACCAAACACAGCACTGCATCTTCGTTAGAGCCCCGAGGTGTAGCTCACTCCGGTGCGGCCCAGCCATGAATCTCCCAAGATAAAATTCCCCACGGTAAACCTCGTGGCGTCCGCGGTGGACAGTGACGTGTGCACGCCACTCCACTTCACCCGCCGGCTCGTCCCCGCGCCGGGCCCGGTGTTGCCGTACTCCCCATAGTACAGCGTGTCCAGCGCGAATCGGCCCGACCACTCCAGCCACCCGGCTGGCGCGATCGAACGGTCCAGATAGCTCTCCATCACGACCGTCCGTGAGTACTTCTGCCACGGACGGCCCAGATACACCGGCGTGCCGCCGAGATCCGACGCGCCGGTGATCCGGCACTTGTGGATGGAGATGCCCGTGTTCTGGTTCGGGTCGGTCCGGCCCTGGGCCGTGACTGTGTCCTCCTGGCCCGGATCGGGCCTCCTGGGCTGGATATTGCAACTCTGGATGACCACCGCGGAGTTGCCGAAGATGAAGTCCACCGTGCCGGAGATGTCGTTCTCGGCGTAGAACTGCCGGTTGGAGTGCGTGTAGAGCGTGTCTTGGTACGCCTGGATGTCGCACTGGTACACGACGGAGAGGTCGCCGCCGACGCGAAGCGCCACGGCCTGGCCCTTGCCCGGCCCGGCGCTGTTGACGATGGTCAGGCCCTTCGCTATGAAGCCCGAACCCATCGCAGCTGTAACACAATCACAAAAGCGTTGGTAAAGACACGGTTCTGCCTTTGCAAAATAGGTAGTGGGAGTGTACTGTCGAGCACAACTGAAAGAAAAAAAAAGTTGGAGTGACAATGGTAAGTGAAACATCGCAATCGTTTGCATTTGACGATTCCCATGGTATGCAACTACGCATAGTGCTTGCTACATTTAGATGAGATGGCGACAAAGGCTAGAAAAAAAGCGCGTGCATCTAACGACCAAATCGAACTATAATTAACTGGATTGGGATCCTGCATTGAATATCTACTGTGGCATGTTATTAAGAGCGATTTTCACTGTCCTATCGGAAAAATATTGTTCACCTCTTCAAAAAAACACTATCAGCACATTGTTTCTCTACAGTAAATATAGAGGATCTGGATCCTGATTAAGGCATTGGCATCTTTGGCTTGCTTGCCCCTTTACATTTGGTGGTACAAGCAGTAGGCAATTGCGCCATTTTGGTGCTTTAGGCTTTCCGTAGCAGATGCATGGCTTTTACATTTGGTGGTACAAGCAGTAGGCAATTGCACCATTTTGGTGCTTTAAGCTTTTCCGTAGCAGATGCATGGCAGAGTAATAACTCCATGACTTCTCCGAGGCTGTATCTCTTTACACGTGAAAAATTAAAGGTCGCAACCAAATTAAAGTGGGGAGGAAAAGAAGAGCAATATATGTCGCTTTTGTAGTAGTACTTAACGTTCGTACTTGTGATATTACTTACGAGATAAGTAATTAATCCTGGACAAATTGGAAGCTTCTATTGTAGTTGTAGATGACTAGAACTAGTAGCATTTTTTGGGGGGGAATTTTTACAATACCAACTAGTACTACTTTACTAGTTGCGAGTCGACCTCCAAAAAAAAAAAGTATTAGTAGAACTCCACTAGATACGCACTTTAGCAAATTTTGTTGGGCCAGAAGACTAAAGTCAACTGGGCCCGCATCGACCCGTTTGTACGGAGAAAGTGTGTAATAACACATGCGTGCATGAGCGTACGTACAAAAGATAGCTGGCCAATACGTACCCAGTAGTGTTCAGTGGTCAGTGCGTAAGAACGTACACTATGACCTACACGATCGTGTGTGTTTATACATAATTCGCGTATCTGTACGCATGTCACTCACGTATGAATGGTTTGTACGTATATCAAATACGTATGTACGTACCGACGGTGGCGGAGGCGTAGGTGGTGTAGCCGTCGGCGGCGCTCTTGTGACCGACGATGACCGTCTTCCCCTTGCCGTCGCCCATCAGCATCACGTTCTTCTGCTTGCTCGAGATGATCACGCTCTCCTCGTACCGCCCGGCCTTCACGTAGATCACCTTCCTTCCTCCTCCTCCGTCGCCGCGACCGCCGCTCGCCTCGGAGCCCACCGGCGCCGTCACGGCCGCGATCGCCTCCCCGATGTTTCTGTGCGTCCCGCTGCCGTCCAGTGCCACCACGGCGTCCGGCGTGACGCTGCCCGCGGGGGACTCCAGGAGATGCCTGTCGTGCCTGGACACCCACGACGGGTACGTGCGGCTTGGTAGCAACGGCGTGGGGGCGGTAGCGGATGGTAGGTTCCCGCCCCCGCCCTTGAGCTTGGCGTGTAGCGCCAGCGCCGTGCCGATGAACTGCACGAGCGCGCCGACCCGCGCGCGCACGGCCTCGCGCCCCGCGGAAGCCTCCACGGCGACGAGGCTGTCACCGCACGTGCCCTGGTTCGTCAGCGCGGCGCTGAGCCACGTCGTCACGCCGGCCGCGTCCGCGGAGCCAGCGAGCGCGTCGCTAAGATGGTCGAGGCTGATGTCGAGCAGCTCGGCGCAGTCGTCCATGCCCGAGGGTGGCATGCGAGGCGCGCCCCGGCGCGCGGACGACGACGAGAGGTTGCGCGCCAGCTCTCGCGCGGACGCGGTCCTGGTCATCGCGAACTGCACGGACGCCGCGAACGGGTCCTTGGCCGACCGCGCCGCAGCCGACGAGAGCGCCGTCTCGCATGCGCTCGGGTACGGCGTCGACAAGCAGATGGCCGTGACATTCATGCCCTTTGCTGCCGAGGTGGCAATCCTCGAGACGACGGCCACATTGCCCTTCGATGCCGTTTCTTCTTGCTTTCTGGCGGCAACAGCTACCAGTGTCGCGAGAGCTAGCACCATGGCAATGGCGCAAGACCATGCAACAACGGCTACTCTTCTCCTTTCTTGCCCCCCTCGTGAGCTTGCCCTACCATGTGTTTCCATTCTGTCCTTGATGTGTGGTGTGTTGATCGAGCTATGTGCAAGTCTCAGTAGTTGGGCATTGGATTGATAGGTGCATGGGTACAGGCGTACAGCTTACAAGCACATAAGCAATTAAGGCCTTTTATAGAGTGACACTTTGCGGTCGGCTTTGTTGCTGATTACTGCCTATTAGCTTACATGTAAATCCTGTTGGTTCAAACCAAAGACAACACACGTGAACACACAAAAAAAAAAATTGTGCCGTCAGAGCAACAACTTTTCTGATTCTCTTGCTCTAGTGCTCTTGTTCACAAAATCTAATTACAGTGTCTTTTTATTAAGAGCAAATGACTATTCATATCCGGAAAGGATTCTACACATATGAAGGGATACCGCACAAACTCTAGAATCCATAATGAATACTGCATAAATATAATAGGACTACGTAAACAAACTCTATGTAAAATCTAGATATATACCATATACACAAATATTACTAGCAATCACTCCTAATATTTGTGCACTTACTTAATGAGGCAGTTGGTCTGAACCACGATTTGCCCAACTGTTACTCAATACAGGACGGCGGACACATCTCCTCAACGTCTCAGACTCAACTCCATGGACTCGACTCAGGACGGCGAACACATCTCCTCAACGTCCCGGACTCAACTCCACGGACTCAACTCGGGACGACGAATATATCTTCTCAACGTCCTGAACTCAACTCTACGGACTCGACTCAGGACGACGAATACATCTCCTCAATGTCCCGAACTCAACTCCACGGACATACACACACAAATACGGCACCACAACCGCCTAGTACAAACACAACGGTTTCACCTTAGCAACACAACTCATTATGTGTTCCACCAATGTGCACCACTATTTATTCCACATGCACGCATGCATGCAAACAACTAACTCAATGTGCTAACATGCACACACATACATGACTCGACACTACTGCTTCTACATATATAGACTCAACTACATGTATGTGCTTACCGACGAGTTTGCACTACGCGGTCGCCACTAGCTCCGCTATGCCCAGCGTCGCTGCCGACTCGTCAAGACTAGCCCGCGCCGCGTCTCCGACTGCTAGTGCCCGCCGTGCAGCTCAGCCGCGCCGACACGCCACCGGGAGCCGTCGCGTGCGCACTCCCACCACGCGCTACAGGAGCCCACCTTGCTCCATAACGTACGACTAGCTATGCGCTGCTCTCCTGCCGAGCTGCCGCCGAGCGCTACGCATCCGCCGCACGCCCAGTGCCGCCTCCGAGCCTTTGTTGAGCGTGCTCCATGCCATGGCACACTGGCCATCATGCGCCCTTGGGCGCCGCCGCGCCCAAGGCTACGCCGTATATGCCACCCCGGGAGTCGAGATCACCCCTCCCGGGGTAGCAGTTAGGGTTTCGAACCTGGAGCTCTGATACCAATTATTGGCCCAAACCGAAACGAACACAAGAACGAAAAAAAATTGTGCCGCTGGAACAACAACGGCTTTTCTGATTTTCTCTTGCTCTAGTGTTCTTGTTCACAAAATCTGATTACAGAGTGCTCTTTTATTGAGAGCAAACGATTTCGTATCTGGAAAGGATTGTACGTATCCTAAAGAGATACCACACAAATTATAGAATCTATAATGAATATTGTCTAAATACTATAAGACTATGTAAACAAACTCTATATAAAATCTAGATATACCATATATACAGATATTACTAACAAACCCATGAACTATGCATTAAGATGACACAATGCAACGAGCACTGACCAACCTTACCTAAGAATCTACGATGCCTGTGCAAAGAATGCTGTCTGCATTAATGTCGCCTCTTTCCTAAACAATGCGAACATTTGTGGAGATCAACATCTCCAACCATTACCTGTATGACATCCGCAGTCATGTGAACATTTGTCGAGATCAGCTACCGCTGCAGGTCAGACAGAAAATACCCAGAAGAAATAAGGGTCAGTGCAGACGTACTGCGGAAGAAATGCTGAGCATAGCAAGCTCTTCATGCCTCTTATCTACCTTTGTTTCTGATCTGAAATAAAGATTGCCATGAACTAAAGTGCATTCAGGCCAGTCTAAGATGCCACAATACGATCAGCACTGATCGATCCTAGCCTTACCTAAGAATCTAGGATGCTTGTGCAAAGAATGCTGTCTGGAGTTGTTGCTGCTTTTCCTACGTACACAATGCTTTGAATAGGCAGATGCTCGGAGCTAGGCGATGTAGCTATCCACTGGGTGCTTTAATTTGCATGAGAGCCTAAAAGTATACCGCGTGATAGGAATCGTCGGTGACGCCATCTATCTTGTCCTTGACGGAGCCGGTTGTGCCTTGAAAGCCATCGATACACACACACACGCCGACACGCGGCACGCCTCGTGATCGATCGGCGGCCAGTGCTGCAGTCCAGTGAGCGCCTGAGCCACGTCCGGTGGTCGTTCACGGTGGGAATGTCGGTGAGGCAGGCCGGGAGTCGTTGAGGTGGCCGGCAGAGTCCACGAGTAGCTCCTTGCAGTCGCGCACAGCTAGCCGTACGTCGTTTGGAGAGGACGAAGAGCTACTGTTGTGTTTGTGACCGCGTCGCTGCCGCTGGTGTCTGCCTGACACGGTGATGGGATCTAATAATTTTTAATTAATTAAATTATTTATCCGTAATATTTATTATAGATGATAATATCACTACTACAGAACAGACCTTTGGTCGAACTGCCAAATGGGCAATAGTCTCGGAGAAAATTGCGTCCGGGACCAAAAATATCTTTAGTCCGGTTGGTAACACCAACCGACTAAAAGTCCCGCCCAACGGCTCGTAGCGAGCTTTTGCGGGAGGACTTTTAGTCGGTTGGTGTTACCAACCGACTAATGTCAACCTTAGTCCCGGTTGGTACTACAATCCGACTAAAGATTTAGTCCCGGATTGTAGTACCAACCGGGACTAAAGGTTGACATTTAGTCCCGGTTGTAACACCAACCGACTAAATGTCCTTCTATTTAAACTCTGTTTGGCGTTCGTCCACAGAGCGGAACGCCGTGGTCGCCGCCGACACGCCGCGCGCTGCTGCCACCACCGCCGAGCCGCTCATTCACTCAACCGTATTCACCGCGTGTTCGCGTAAGCTCCTCGATGCTAACCCCGCCGTCCATTTGACATCTACCGACGCCGCCCATTTTTCTTTTATTTTCGATTTTTGAATAGTACAGAGATTTGTGATTTTTGTATAATTAAATCTAGAGCTCCAAAAATTCTGAAAGTTTTTGTGTATGCTCTCCGACATGTATACTATCTATGAAAAATATGAAATGTGAAATTTGAATAATTTTTATATGTTATAAAAATTCCAATTAATTCATAAATGGAACTTTCATGATTTTGTAGGCCACAATAAATTTCAAAAATCATGAAATTTGTTTTTCCACTAAGTTACACTGTGAACAGTCCATATAAAAATTTTGAGGCTATTTGGACAAAGTTGAATTTATACCTATTTTATGCTTATTTATTTAATTATTATTCCATGAATTTTGTAGGCTAAATTAATGATCCAAAATTCTGAAAATTGTTTTGCCATGACACATGATGGTGTTCCATGGCATGTTACTCAATTAGTTCATTAGAGAAATAGAGAATTTTGGTGTATTTTTAATTTCATTTGTTTACAAAATAAGAAATTTAATTATGTGATATGTCATATAATGCGACGATGACACGCCATTGGATGTACAATGCCGATCGCCCAAAGAGTTCATTGATGGTGTGCATTATTTCTTAAGAGTGGCCGAGGCAAACAAGCGGGATGGTTTCATGTGTTGTCCATGTGCCCCTGTAAGAATTTGAAGGAATATTCTAGCTCAAGGAGTCTTCACTCACACTTGTTGAAGTCGGGTTTCATGCCAAACTATATTTGTTGGACCAAGCACGGAGAAACCGGGTTATAATGGAAGAAGGTGAAGAAGAACAATTGGACCCCGATGACATTATTGTTCAATACGGTGACTTCGATGATACTGCAATGGGCTAAATCAAGAAGAGGCAGGGCGTAAGACACACTCACAAGATGATGCTCTTGGTGATGTCATTCGTGATGCACAAAGAGATTGCAAAGTGAAAAGGAGAAGGCTAAGTTTGACCGCATGCTAGACGATCACAAGAAATTACTATACCCGCCCGCCGAAGATGGGCAAAAAGTTGGGTACAACATCGAGTTGCTACAATGGAAGGCAGTAATGGTGTATCCGACAAGGCATTTGGGCAATTATCAAGATCCAAAAAGATGCTTCCGAAGCCTAACGAATTGCCCGCCACTACGCACGAAGCAAAACAGTCGTCGCCCTTTGGGATTAGAAATCCGTAAGATACATGCATGTCGAATGATCGCATCTCGTATCATGGCAAGGACTACGAATTTGGATGAATGCCCGTATGCAAAGCGTCGCGATATAAGATCAGCGAGATGACTCGCGATGTTGAGGGCTAAGAACGCCCCAGAAGAAAATCTCGCCAAGGTTATGTGGTATGCTCCTATAATACCACGCTCAAACGTCTGTTCGTAAACAAGGACCATGCAAAGTTGTTGCGATGGCACAAAGAAGACCGTAAGGTAGACAACATGTTGAGACACCTGCCGATGGGTCCAAAGGAGAGCAATAGACGAGAGAATTCCTGAGTTTGCAGATGACGCAAGAAACCTAAGGTTCGCTTTAAGTACGGATGGTATGAATCCTTTTGGGGACCGAGCACTAGTCATAGCACTTGGTCCGTTACTCTATGTATCTACAACCTTCCTCCATGGTTATGCATGAAGCGGAAGTTCATTATGATGCCGGTGCTCATCCAAGGCCCGAGGCAACCCGCAACGACATCGATGTCTACCGAGGCCATTAGTTGAGGAACTCCCGCTTATGGAGCAAACCAGTGTACGTGTGGGATGAGTACAAACAGAACACTTCGACCGCGAGCATTGTTGTTCGAATAATCAATGATTGGCCCGCTCTAAGTAATCTTTCAGACAGATAAACAAGGGATACAATGCATGCACACACTGCTTTGATGACATTGACAGATATATTTGAAAAATGTCGAAAGGTCGGTACCTTGGCCATCGTTGCTTCCTATGAATCACCAACTAAGAAAGAAAGGCAAGCATTTTAAAGGTAAGGCGGACCACCGAACCAAGCCTCGCAACCGAACGGGGAGGATGTACTTGATATGGTCAAGGATGTGCAAGTAGTTTTGGAAAGGGACAAGGCAATAACCTGCTCCAAAAGATGCTAAGGACACGCACCCATGTGGAAGAAGAAATCCATATTTTGGGAGCTACCCTATTGGCAAGTCCTAGAGGTCCGCAACGCGATCGACGTGATGCACGACAAAGAATCTTTGTGTGAACTCGCTAGGATTCATGGATGTGTATGGAAAGTCTAAGGATTCACTCAAGCACGACAGACTTGCAAAGACATGAAAGAACGAGACACCGCATCCGAGAGAAGACAGACGATGGACGCCATTACTTAAGACTCGCTAGCTTCACTCTTAGCAAAGAAGAGAAGGAAAGCATGTTTGAATGCCTAAACAAAGATCAAGGTCCCATCCGATTCTCCTCCAATATAAAGCGTATAATAAAAATGCCGAGAAGAAATTCCTACACTTAAAGTCCCATGATCGCCACGTGCTTATGACGCAATTGCTTCCGGTTGCTTTAAGAGGAATTCTACCTCCACATGTACGTCTGCCACCGTGAAGCTATGTGCATTCCTCAATGCAATTTCTCGTAAGGCAATCAATCCAATGGAACTAGCTACTCTGCTGAATGATGTGGTTCAATGTCTTGTCGACTTTGAGTTGGTGTTCCCTCCATCCTTCTTTAATATCATGACACACCTCCTAGTTCACCGGTCAAGGAGATTAATATTCTCGGTCCCGTGTTCCTACACAACATGTTCCCTTTGAGAGGTTCATGGAGTCTCAAGAAATATGTTCACCAGCGTGCTCGGCCGAAGGAAGCATCGCCAAGGGCTACGGACGAGAGGAGGTCATTGAGTTCTCATGTTGACTTCATTCCCGACCTTGACCCGATTGGTGTTCCCGAATCGCGACACGAGGGGAGACTTAGTGGAAAGGGAACACTAGGGAATAAAACATATATCGGCACGGGGACGATTATTTCAATAAAGCGCACTACACGCTTCTTCAAAACTCCTCCGTGGTGGAGCCGTATGTCGAGGTACACAAGGAATTCCTACGATCCCGCCTGTGGAAGAATGAAGCTTGGATTAGGCGTCATCACATGGAAACTTTCAGCGGTTGGTTGCGAAAAGAATGTCGAGTGATGACAATATTGATGAGCAATCAGATTTGTTGGTTAGGCAACCGTCGTGGCACATCCTCACGCACAAAGGGTACGAGATAAATGGAAATACATTTTACACCGTAGCCCAAGATAAAAGGAGCACGAACTAAAAACAGTGGTGTCGCGTAGATGCCACAGACCCAAATGGAAAGAGGCAAACATATTATGGCCGCATAGAGGAGATTTGGGAACTAGACTACGACCTAATTTTAAAGTCCCTTTGTTCCAAAGTGCCAATGGGTGAAGATGACCTGGAGGCGGGGTAATAGTCGACAAGGAGTATGGAATGACAACAAGTGGACCTCAACAATATTGGGTACAAAGACGAACCATTCGCCCTGTCTGATGTGAATCGGTGTTCTATGTGAAAGACATGTCTACAAAACCCAAGAGAGGGAAAATGACGACAAATCAACCAATGAGCTAAAACGCCACATAGTTCTTTCAGGAAAAGAAACATCGTGGGAATTGAGGACAAGTCGACATGTCGAAGATTATGAAAGGGATGATCGAATCCCGCCTTGGTGTGACCAAAGACCCAAGCATCCTCGCTAAATGCCGAGGACACTCCATGGTTACTGCATGATCATAACCAAGGGTCATACGTCAAGAAGAAGTTCACCACTGTGCCCGCTTGATATATAGTGATGTTTAATAAATAGTGTGTATTAGAGATTTTATGTAATAATTGTAACTTCAGATGTTTCTATCATATTTTTCTTGTTTTTATCGCTTCAAATGAAATTCCTATTCGATAAAAGGACACATGTACTCTGTGAAGCATGTCTTCTCCACTGGTGTAAAATGACTTGAAATTTTTTAGCAAGTATTTATGCCTTCAAATGAAATTCCTACTTGTGGTTTGAGCCCTTCATTTTGTTTATAGTTGGCTCTTCACTTCGACTTGTGGTCACTATAAAAGTCGTTTGAAATGTCAATAAGATCTCTGTGCTTTCTGGGACATGATCGCAAATGTTCTCAAAGAACATTTGATGATTCTTTTACACAAGAACTTGGATCAAGATTAAAACCTCAAACCGAAAGTTTCCATTGTATCTGAATACGAGGAAGTCACACTGACCTTATATCATTAGTGCCGACAAATGCCTCCCAACCCGCTTCGAGGACTAACTTATTCGGATATCCGTGACTACAATCAGGCAAATGCTTCCATTACATGCTTTCAATTTTATCTTTCCCGGGATCTTGTCTCCAAAACGCAGCAAATTTTTTGGTATGATCTGCAAACATAAGGGGGTAAACTCATATAATGTCGAAATGGTAAAGTGCAACTACTATGCAAAGGGAAAATGGAAATTTCTCCTTAGTGGGGTATTGCTACATAAGGATTAAATTGCTTTTGGGGTTTTAAAACGGTTAGTCGAATTTCATGCACTTTAAAACAGTGCCTAAAACAAGATGATCAAAGTAGCACAAAGGCTAATCAAGAAGACAAGAAGAGTAAAACCGCAAAGTCGCGAATAAAGTACTAGTAGCGTGAGTAGTTCCAATCTCACCTATAGTTCCAATGAAATTCCTATTTGATGGTGGATTTCTCCACGCGCATTTGGACAATGAATGATGGAAAACCAAAAGATTAACGTTAAAATGATGCAAAACAAATTTCCTATCGAAAACCAATAGTTTTATTTTTAAAAACTATTATTTTTAAAAATTTATGCCTAATATTTAATTTATTATGCATTTAACAAGAATTAGCATATTTATACAAATAAACTTAATACAAAACCCACCCGGGACTAAAGGTTCTCTGGAAAATAGTGGCGGAACTGAATAGTGGGACCTTTAGTCCCGGTTGCTAACACACCGGGACTAAAGGTTCTCTCTGTGGCGTAATTGAATAGTGGGGACCTTTAGTCCCGCTTGCACACACCGGGACTAAAGGTTCTCTGAAAATATGTCCCAGCAAAAATTCACCTTTAGTCCCGGCCGTGGCACCACCCGGGACTAAAGGTTCTCTGAAAATATGTCCTCGCACAAAATTCACCTTTAGTCCCGGCCGTGGAACCACCCGGGACTAAAGGTCCACCTTTAGTCCCGGTCCGTACCACCCGGGACTAAAGGTCTTTAGTCCCGGTTGGTAAACCGCCGACGACTAAAGGTCCCCGGTACTTAAGCAACGCTGTCTTCCATTCTTCCTCCACTTCCCATCGCGCGCCTCTCCCTCGCCGTTTCCTCGGCGCCTCTCGCTGCCGTCTCTCGCGCTGCGCCGCTCTGCCGACCTCGCGCCGTCGGCGGCGGCGTGCTCCCGCCGTCTTCTCCGCCGCGACCCGCCTCTCTCTCGCGCCGGCGTCGTCTCCGCGTCGCGGCGCCCTCCTCGTCCGTGCATCCCGACCGAGGTTTGAAGGCAAACAATATTCTCCCAAATAATGCAAGACTAGCTATTTGAGTTTGCGTATGGGCGGCACATTTACTTTGTTTAATTCCAAAACCGAGAGAGTTGAACTTGGTCTTAGCTCACTGATTCTTGGTTCTCGGTTTCGGTTACTAGCAAGCAAGAAAGAAAGAAAAATAGAAGTAAAACAAAAGTGGTGACCGAACACCATTCACCTAGCTTGAGCATTGTCCTCTCGAGTTTAGTTGATGTTTTGTGCAATCTTGTGCCCTAGATATCAATTGCAACAAGCTAGCATCTTTCTATAAATTTTACAACATGAGCTATATATTTAGTTTTCACTTATATATTGTTAGCTCATTCTTTGGTTACATTAACTTACATCATCTTAGTGTGTGTGTTGACACCGATTTTGTCTCAAATTTAGAATATGAATAAATAATTATGTAAAAATAATAATATCAAGTAAATAAATTATACTAACGGCTAAAATCCGTCACAACATAAAACAATGAAAATTGTGAAGTAATTTTCTTAAGCAAAAATTGCTATGACGCATATGGACTAACTCACATAGTCCAACGGTCAATAATATTCCATCGACAAAAAACATCTGTAAAATTCGAATATTTAAGAATATTTGAAGTACTAGATGGGGCTTGACCTATGTGATGATACATTGGTCATATACGAGCCAAATAGATGCATGCGTGTCGCACACATGAATTATATGCTTCATGTAGCCCTCATTAAACCAACAAATTAAAAGAGGATATTAATTAATCAACTAAGCTCTTGGACAAGACCCACACGAGCTCACATCATAAATAAGGCAGCTCGTGTGCATGAATTAAGCGATTGATTAGTTAATTGATTAACTAAAAAAGGTTAATTAATTAATTAAGAATGATGGGGCCACACGTCAGTCAAAGCAAATTGCGTCCGGGACCAAAAAGATCTTTAGTCCCGGTTGGTGTTACCAACTCAAGGTAAATTGGTTGTATAAACAACTAGCCTACTAAGTATGTATGTACTAAAACCATGCATGTTTCTCGGGTGGTAGGGTACATAAATTATCGATGGGCCATATGGCATACTAATAAAAATTTATGGAATGACTATACATTTCAATAATATGTTAGCACATATTTAAAATTTATTTATCAATGTTAGTGTTTGTTATCTTTATCACTCCATAAAATAAGTTGTTTTCACATATAATTGTGTAAAGTAGTCAATTAATTAGAAAGAAAGGCCAACTAATTATATACTAACGTTGAGTACTCATAATGCATGGTTTACTCGGTGCTAACATTTGATCAACTAATAATAACTTAACAATCATTCTTTTACCCTATCTTTAAATACACCACTAACACAAATTTTCTAGATCCACCATCTGCTGAGTATTTCAGTTAGACACCAAAAGTCCACCTTGCGAAAGGTTCAGAGAGTTCAAATTATCCCAAAGCTTACGGGCTAATATGCAAAAACAAAAGATCGCCTTGAGCGATCACCGCGGGTCCGTGAGAGTAGTAGACCAATTCGCAAGACTCGAGAATCGCCACCGGCCTCCACTCATGAGGAGCCGTGAGGCCCACCATCGGGGCCCATAACGTCGACTTATTTCGCCGTGAGGCGTTCTTTGAACTCAAGGTGGGTTCCTAAACCCGACGTATACACTGCCGCAAAACACCGAAATCACATTTATCGCAGCTGTGTGGATATGTGCTTCCTTCGTAAGAACAATTTTATATTATTGAATGATAAGTTTTATATTACGCCGATATATTTGCAGAAATGGCCGACCGAATGACAACATGGACGATGCCATCATGGATATTATCAACAATGGCGCCTTACAAGGTGCCCAAGTCGAAGGTGATGACAACAATCAAGAAGTAGATGACGGAGTCGATTTGCCGATTATGAAGATGAGGTCTATCTACAATCTCTTATGTATCTACAATCTCTTATGTATCTACAATCTCTTATGTATCTACAATCTTTGTGTTTCTACATTCGTAGCCTCTGGATCGACGACAACAACGGGAAGAGTAGAAATGTACGAGGCCAAGAAGCCGTTGGAGGGTCGGTTCATTCTCTCGAATTCGAGGAGGATACAGCAAAGTACTTGGACCACATGCACAGAAATTTGTCACCACTGTGGGTGCCTTGTAAGGGACAGATCCCGATCAATGCTCGTGAATGGAAGCAAAAGAAAGAGGCTCTCATATTAGTTTTGTCTCGATCGTGACAAGGCACTAGTTTGGCAAGATGTCCTTCAACATTTCGCTCGATATGAAGATGAAGCTTTGAAGGAGAGAGTTAGGAACGGGCTATGAAGAAGATGGCCACACAATTCGGTGTTGGAAGAAGAAATTGTACAACACATTTATCAAGAAGAACTCGACGCTTGATTTCAACACTAAGGCCTACGCAAGTTGAGGCCGTTTGGGATGAGTTTGTACAGTTCAAGACATCGGAAGAGGGTGAGGCACGGGTGAGAAGGAACCAAATGAATGCCCGACAAAGCAATACCACCATCACTTGGGATCGGTGGCTACAGGAGTGCCATTCCTAAGTGGGAAAGAATGGAACGAGAGATTCTTACCAAGGATCGAACAGAATCAATCAACCGCCCGAGCGCCAAGTATTGGTTTTTCGGTCATGGGAAGCTCGACCTAGAGACCGGAAAGATAGTGTATGGCGCAAAACTCCAAAGAGCAGCAGAAAGATTTGCTTATGCTCGAGGCTTACGAGAGTGGCGGTGGCACCAACAGAGATAAGGATGAGCCGACATACGCCTGGAGAGTACCGAACACGGTGGGCGAACAAGAGGCTATGGGAGGTGTCGGGAGCATGCCTTCCCTAAAGACAAAGCCACCTATAGAAGCCGCAGAGAAAGAAGGACGAGGAGGCAGAGCGGATGCGCAGGATGGAGGAAATGGTTCTTGAGTCACGGAAGTGGCTCGTGAAGCAAGACAAATGAGAAAAAGCACTTGAAGCCAAAATGAATGAGGAAATCAAAAGGCAAGTGCGAGATAGCGAAGTTCCATCCAAAGGCAAACCGCATCGAGCCGGAGTCAACATCACCCCTCATCGCTTGAAAAGCGATTGCGCTTCCACAGAGGTGCCGGTGATTCAAGATGACGCAGGTCGCGCTTCCGTGGATGACATCACCGATCCTCTCACGACATGTGAGCTGCACATTCCAGAGGGAATGCCACCGTCATGGTGGCTATCGGTGTTGTATCTCGTGATCGACCCTACGAAGACACCAAGATGCCATGGGGCATTAATACCTCCCGGATATGCTAGCGTATCGGTGGATAGAGTTGTGAAAGGTTATAGCAATGTGTGTCTTGACATTGAAGGAGGTGATGGGAGAAGACTTTAGGAGAAGCGGAGAAGACATTCATATGTTGGCGCAAGCGCTATATCATTATTCCGGGCGCCACCTCCTCCTCCTCAACAACCTAACCCTAGGTGCGATGAAAGTGAACGAAACATTTTTCACTAATTATGTATTGGCTTAAATAACGGTTTACTCATACCACGTTGTTTTCACAGCAGTAACCTCCCCAACCTAAGTCCAATTATCCATTCACCACCGGTCACAGTGTTGCGGGCGATGACAATGAAGTGGAAGACACGCACGCATCCCCACCGCCCCATCTCCTCCACGACGGGATCCAATGCCGCCATCGCCCCATCGCCTCCACGGCGGCTCCAACGCCGACACCGGTCGCCCATCGCCTCCACGGCGGGCTCCAACGCCGCCATCGCCCCATCGCCTCCACGGCGGGCTCCAACGCCGACACCGCCCGCTCCATCGCCTCCACGGCGGGCTCCAACGCCGACACCGCCCATCGTGACGCTTCCACGGCGGGCTCCAACGCCGCCATCGCCCCATCGCCTCCACGGCGGGCTCCAACGCCGACACCGCCGCCCTCGCCAAAGAAGAGGCCCACCCACAACGCAGCGCGGCCCCACCGCCAAGAAGAAAGCCTCGTGGAGAACACCGGCTATTTCTAAGACGACGAAACTTTCTATGAGAAGACGCGAGGAAATAGATGCTTGATGAAAACAGATGTGACGTTTCTTGCGAAAGTCAAGGCTAAAAGTGAAGCGGCGAAACCTCGAGAAGCCGCACTTCTTCGCACGCCCGTAAGTTCTAAGGCAAAGGGTGGACGCCACCGTAAAAGTTACGCCATGCTCGTAAGGATTCGCCACTATCGACTATGACCGCACTCTCACCAAGTCAATTGAGGAGGCGAAGAAGAAAGAGAAGAGAGCACGGAAGGGTGTTGCACACCGGGAACAATCACAAAGCAATCGATGCCCCACTAGTTATTGGGAATGAATATGGTTCAAACACGAACGTGCTAGAACAGATATCCGAAACGTGCATTTGGATCAACTTGATGAATTTTTCGCGAAATCGGTCTAAGCATTTCCCAAATGCTCGCAGAGCACACATCGAAAGTGCTCCGGAAGTTGATCATTGGAAGAAGGAATATGTATATGGCAAGAGTCTATACAACCTCGAGAAGCTCATGGAACTGTGACGCAAATGTACTTGTTAAACAAGTGGTACATGGCGGCATGTCGCAAAAGCGGATGACTTTATTTGCGCTAAAATTATAAACCATCATTACTTCCGTGGCGATGACATTATAATGGTTCGCTTTAATGAGTTACACCAGCTATGCCACATGGACGCTCTAGACAAATCTCTCATCACCGCTTTTTGTCTCAGCGTGATTCTTTCTTTTAATAATCTCACTCTAGCATATGTATATGTATAAGTAATTATCCTCACACTAGCTAGCATGTCTATACATATGCAGAGACATGATGAGAGACCTCACACGTAGAAATGACAAGAACATTGGTTTCGTTGATCCATATATCGTATTCAAGGACCCAAACACTCCCACGATCAATGGAGACCTCAAATGGAGAGGAATTTTCTGAGGTTCTTGATCAACCAAAAGAACAAAAGATTTATACTCTTCCCTACAACTTTGGGTGAGTGTTGTTATCGTGGTGCACATTTTACTTTACTTACTCAATCCAACATAAAGATATATATGTTGACTCTATAAACAAATGCGACTTTCATCGATATCGATTGTCTTCGATCTCTCCGACGGTCATTTGCTAATCTATGACTCGTTGAGAAAACCGCAGAACATTACCAAGATATGATAGACATTATCCGGGGTAACTTCGATCTTTAAATATTTATTCCTGCTCTTTAACTCGCAATAGTTAATTAACGATCCAATTATTGGGCGTGGTTTGGGCTTGGTTCGTTCAGCTACACCGTCCGGATCCAAAGCGCCACACCGATCCACACCGATCGGATGTAAGTTGTACTAGCTCCCGCGTCTTTACCTTATCATGCTTCACCACGCGCGGGATGACGAGTAATCTTTTTATATCGCATGGGTTCTACTGGCACCACCGTGCAACAATTTGTGTGGATACTACGCTTATGCGAGTTCCTCATGGTGTATGCAAAAAGAACCCATCTACGATGCAGTAAAGTACGAACAAGTATATATAATAAATCTATTTTATTTATTTGTTGCTATTAAATAAATCTTATGTATATTAATACTTCTTTCGCTTAATGCAAATTGAAGGAGATATGGTTGAAGGAACAGTGTTGGATATGGACCGCCTCAAAGGAATTCAAGAGACAATCGCAGATTTCTTAATGAGCATGTCCTCAAGCCCGCACCGAGTTCTACTTTAACCTGATGAACCATTGAAGCCAAACCAGACGAACATTTGTATGACATTTAAGTGGAGGACAACATTTGTGTTGTAAATACCAAGGATGCATGAATAATTTTGTAAATTTTTGTGCATATATATATATTATACATATATATAGCTCCATAATATATATAGTTTCATACTTTATTTGTGTGTAATAATGTTCCAAACTAAATTATATGTGCAGTATACATATATTAGCAAATAAGAATACGCATTTGAAAACCTAATGTAATTGTAAAACCAAAATCAATAATGAATTGAAATGGAAACAAAAAGAAAAAACATTTTAGTCCCGGTTGGTAATACCAACCGATTAAAAGGCCAGCCCGTGGTGATCCTCGGATTTTAGTCCCGGTTGGTATTACCAACCGACTAAAACAAACCTTTAGTCCCGAGCTTGGGACCGGGACTAAAGGTGAGACATTTAGTCCGATTTCCTAGTCCCGCCTATAACCGGGACTAGAGGCCCTTTAGGCCCGGGACCAAAAGTCTGTTCTGTAGTAGTTATATCTTATATACAATCATCAAGGGCGTCCCTCAATATCAATAATGGGGAAGATTATAAACACCTAGCGGCTGTAAACTATTCTACGATCATATTCTATATGGTCGTAAGTCATTCTACTACCATTTAATGGTCGTAAGTTCTTCTACGATCACCTATTGATCGTAAGTCCTATTACGATCACCTCATGGTCGTAAGTTTTACTACGACCAGACCACCCTATGGTTGATAAGAACTACATACATATGGGTCCAATCGACAAGAAACGTTTGTACGTTGTGTTTAATACACACAGTAGATAATATGTGTCGTTATTTCCTGAGATAAATGCACGTATTAAACCTCTGTCTCCGATATAACTGCAAGGCGACGTGAGGGGATATGTCTCTGATAATAACTGTCATTGAACGTGCGCATTACATCAAACGTTAAAACGTCACTTGACATGGACAACTGACACACCATCATGCGCTATATAAGGAGTAAAGTCGGTGGATAGAGGAAGAGATTCGGAAAAGACAATGAGAAACAGAAGTCATCAAGCTCTAGTTTTAGTGACTTCTTCCTGTTATAAACACAATCAATACAGCAACACAGAAGTATGGTTATTATTTTCTCAGGAGAAGACCTAAACCTGTATAAAATCCATGTGTCCTTTTCTGTGTGGTTTCGTTCTAGGAGAGCCCCAGTATTCATTCATAAGATCGATACTAAACCATTGGCAGCTGGCTCCGTCTGTGGGGAAAAAGATTTTTCCTTTCTTTTTCGACAAATTGTCTTTATTTTAACTCTGATGTTTTCGTAGCAGGAGAATGGAATGGGAAGAATTGGTTCGATTTGGTAGACAACTCAGGACTCGACAAGGATGCCTGCTATGAGTATGAGCAGAGCATCATTTCGTCTAACAGTAGTGCCGGTTCCAAAAATCTTTCACCAGACTCGGGAAACCATGCCACGGACAAGGTTGATGAAAGAGCTCTCTCCCCCCACAACATTACGCCTAGATGAGGAACCAGAATCCTCAAAGGGCATGGGTCCAATCAACCAGGATCAGGATCGCTCCACGACGGTTCTTCCAAACGTTCAAGCCCGTCTGAGGCCGCCTGACCTGACACAGCAAGTCCTGGAATCTATGATTCTGTGACTCAATCAACGCCTGATAACCGTCACCCTTTGGTTACCCACACGAGGAGTGTGGTTGAACCTGATTTACCTGCAGATTCGATCATACTCCCGTAGGGTTTACCTTCAACCGGATACGGTTATAACCCGGAATTTCCCTTCCTGGAGGGGATTGTTCTAAGTCGCGAGGTGTTGTCCTTCGACTACTCCTCGAGTTAGGAGGACTCAGCCACGAGTGGGGACGACAGCTCCCAAGAGGTCTTTGTCTTCCCCTCAGATCCTAATCTCTCTCCGAGAGATAGGACTGGGGCTGCTTCCCATCGCACAACCACTTCGAGCTCTCGTGATGATGGCGAGAATACCTCCGGTGACGACCAGGATCTCCACGTTTATGAGCGTGGCCGACATCCTAGAAGTGATCGTCCTCCACTAAGACACGCTCCGACTAACTCAGATGTCATTATCCTAAAACCGTCAGGAGAAGAAGAATTGCTACCCAGAGATCCTTACCTAGGCGCACCCAATACCAGTCAGAGGAAGCACAAGAAGTTCATCAAATCAATGACCTGATCGAAAACTTGACCTAGGACATTGGACAAGCGACATGCTATGACCTCTTCGCTCAAGAGACTGCACAAAGACTTTGGGACACAATGATCAGGCTCGAGCGGAATCAACAACACTGTCCTGGAAGTCATATCGGGACAACTCCATCGAATGTCAGTCGTTCAAACAACTCTCCTCGTAGAGAACGACAGGACCACAGATCTACCATGACACTGGTCAATCTCCCGACCATGACATTGGTCGGACAAGAGTTCCACGAACAACTGGTGATCGACAAGCTCCTAGGGAAGGTGGTCGTTCACCACTTCTTCCAAGAAATCACCACCAGTAGATGGAGCACGAGGAGTATTACCCTCGTAGGACTGCGATCTATGATAGATCAGGTCTATTTACAATTGGGTATCGTCGAGTACGGTCACCTAGTGATGTCAACTCTTCTTTTCTGCAAATAAGGTGGTATGATATCGTTATCGGATGTCGGGCGTTTTCGCTTGACCTTCGAGCAGTTTGCTGGCCGCTGCGATTCCGACCAATGAACATAGAGAAGTTTGATGGGTTACAAAATCTTATCGGGTTTCTTCAAATCTATACCACCGCAGTTCTAGCAACAGGAGGAGGAAAACACGTCATGTCCAACTACCTTCCTACGGTGCTCGAAGGATCTGCTCGATCGTGGTTGTTAAATCATCCACACAGTCGATCTATTCGTGGTAGCATCTTTGTGATCTACTGCTAGCTAACTTCTAGAGAACTTATAACCGCTCTGGAAAGGAGGACGGCCTACACAGAATGCAACATGATTCTCATGAGACCCTACGGCAATTTATCAGGCATTTTAGTTAGGTTCGCAATTCAATTCCTGAAGTTTTTTATTCTTCTATCATCAGGGCATTCAAACAGGGAGTCCGCAATCGAAGGATCACGGAGGATATCACTCTAAATCTTCCGGCTACCGTCGTCAAGCTCTTCGAAATGGCCAACCGCTATGCAACAACAGCAGAAGCGGTCGAGTGGAATTGCATGATTGATCGTGATGATAAAGACACTCGAGGAGTGGGCGAAGGTAGCAAGAAGATTGATAAAAAAGCTAGAAAATCCAAGAGCAAGACTAAAGGCCAAAAACATCAAGTCAACAGCTCTACGGAGGTCTTAGCTGTGAGCGACAAGGAGCCTCGGAGTTTCAAACCATACTCCGATCGGGACAAAAGCAAACGCTCCGAATGAAAGAACGACAAGCCTAGATAGTGTCCTTTTCACAAAAAGGACACGACATTCGTAACTGCTGAGTTTTTCAAAGGAAACTTGAGGACTACTACTCTGGTAAGGGACTGCTTCCCAAACTCGAAGAGGTGGGACAAACGAGTGGTCAAAAATAGTCGGATGATGAAGAGGAGATGTCATTTCAAGATCCAGAACACACCAACAATCATATCTATGGGGGTCTTCGGCATATCAATCTAAACGACAGCTCAAAGCTGTCGAACGTGAGGTAAATTCCATCGACCCTCCTCTTGTCAATAAAATACTGAAGTGGTCAGAAATCACCATCTCTTTAGAGAAAGGTGACTATCCGATCTCTTCTATTCGACCTGGTCGTTTTCTGATCGTGGTTGAGTCCACCATTAACAACCGTCAAGTCAATCACGTGTTAGTTGATGATAGAAGTTCATTAAACATACTCTTTAGAGTGCCTTGGACGAAATGCAAGTTCCTAGGACAAAGATCAAACCAATACGATACTCATTTCATGGGATCGTACCGGGATGTTTGGCCAAACCTATTGGTCAAATTTTCCTTCCTGTTACATTTGGGTCGCCAAACAATTTCAGGACGGAGAAAATCTCTTTTGATGTGGTCAATTTCGACATAGCATACAATATCATTCTTGGTCGATCAACTCTGCCACGATTCTTAATAGTTGCTCATTATGGTTATCAATGTCTTAAGATGCTAGGTTCCAAAGGAGTAATCATAGTCCGCTGTGATAAAAAGATGGCAATTATATGCAACCGTAAGTCCCTCGAGATGGTAGGCCAAATACCAACTCGAGAAGCAAGCAAAATGCAACCTTCAACCAAACAATTGAAGCCTAAAGTTGTACCAAAGCCGAACGACAAAGTCAAAGAAATTCCACTGAATACAGAGGTGCCGTCAAAGAACGTTCGCATCAGAGTCGCTCTCGACCCCGCATAGGAAGATGCCCTTGTCACCTTCCTCCGAGCAAACGCAGATGTCTTTGCGTGGCAAGCATCCGACATGCCCGGAGTCCCTGGGGAGGTGAACGAGCAGAAGCTAGCTCTATGGCCTGACAAGAAGTCAGTAAAACAAAAATTATAGAGATTTACATATGATCGACGAGATGTTATTAGATCAGAATTGGACAAACAACTTAAAGTAGGTTTCATAAAAGAGGTCGATCACCCAGTGTGGTTGGCTAACCCTATAATGGTTAGGAAGTCTAATGGTAAATGGCGTATGTGTATAGACTTTACTGATCTAAATAAAGCTTATCCAAATGATGATTTCCCCTTTCTCGTATCAATCAGTTAGTTGATTCTACTGCTGATTGTGAAATATTAAGTTTCCTAGATGCATACTTTGGTTATCATAAGATAAGTATGTGTTTAGATGATAAAGAAAAAACCGCATTTATTACACCATTTGGAATATTTTGTCATGTCAAAATATCATTTGGTTTAAAAAATGCTGGTGCTTCCTTCCAATGTTTTATGCAAAAGACCTTCCTTCCTCAACTAGACCAAAACTTGGAAGCCTACTTTGATGACTTGGTCGTAAAAGGCATACAACGTCTTAATCATATTTCTGACCTACAAGAAACGCTCGATAACCTCAAAAAACACCAGTTTAAACTTAATCCTGAGAAGTGTGTGTTCGAAGTCTCTTTAGGAATGTTGCTTGGATTCCTTGTCTCTGCGCGAGGAATCGAAGCAAACCCTGAAAAGATAAAGGCTATTGAACAAATGCACCCTCCGACCACAAAAAAAAAAGTCCAGAAACTCACAGGATGCATGTCGGCTTTAAGTCATTTCATCGTACTACTAGGTGAAAAAGGACTCCTTTTCTTTAACTTTTGAGGAAACATGAGGATTTCGAGTGGTCAAAAGAGGCAAACAAAGCCTTCGAGGATGTCAAAAGATATCTTACGAGTGCCCCCTGTTCTGGTTTCTCCTAAATCAGAAGAAACACTCTTATTGTATCTAGCTGCTACACCACAAGCAATACGCACAATAGAACAAATGTTCAAAATTGTATGGACATACCTCTACAACTTCCAGTGTGTCCATGTTCTCCTATATAAATAATTGTGCATCTTTGTTTTGTTAAGATAAATAGTAAGGTCCTATCACTTGCATTTTGAAAATAGGCGAACTAATTCAAGCAACCTATCACAAAGGCAGAGCTCATGCTTTTAGATTAGCCAAAAACATGGGAATGTTCCGCTGCTATGTAGTAACCGATGGGTTATCTAGATAGAGACATTTGGTGAAAATGTATACATCTCGTAAAAGAGAATTGGTACACAATCAGAACACATCAATCGTCATAAAACCTGATCAATCACCACGGCGTCAATCAGTGTATTGTAACGAAAACAGAAATAAATGAACCATGCATGAATCTGTGCTACCCTGATGCATTTGTTGATAGAAATGACGCATGGATTGAACAACAAGCCATGGCAAAAAAAATGACATGGAAAATTTAGAACACGGGAGCTGCAGAGGAGATGACGGAGAACAACTTAGCTGAGGGATGGCAGCAAAATCGAGTTGGGAATGAAGGAACAACATAAAACTCCACCAAATAAAAAGATGACTAGGCGATAATTGATGATAACCTGAACATGCGCATGTAATTTTTTAAAAAGGAGAGGAAATTAGTACATATAAAGTCTAATGTGTGCATGTGTGTGAGTGCGTGCGAGAGAGAGAGAGAGAGAGAGAGAGAGAGAGAGAGAGAGAGAGAGGACGATGTGCAAGGAGGAATGACGAGAAGGGGGACAAAATCGGAAGAAGAATAGGATTCAAACCTCACCGGAGCTTTGTCGGCTGCATGTGTGCTCGTCGGAGTGGCTGCCGTGCTAGTCATTGCCCTCGCACTACCCACCTCCCCGCCGTTGGCAGTGACACCAGCCTCTTTCCCTTGCACCCGCCGATGTGGCCGCCGGTCGCCCTAAACCGAATCGGCGGTGGCAGGAGGAGGCGACAGAGATAGTGGGCAAGAAGGGAGAACCTCCACGGCGGTGGCAACGTCGTTGAGGAAGGGAGGAGAGCACGACAACGACGACGCGGGGCTCGCCCGCCTTCTTTTCACAACTGGTGCCGCCATCAGCAACCACCACAACACTTGTCAGCTTCATCCCCTTCCCCTCCATAATCAAGCACCGCAGCCCCTCCCGATGGGACGGATGGCTCGGTGGCAGCGCGGATGATGGTTCCAACAAAGTAGAGCGGGCTCAGGAGGAAGTGGAGGAGGCGGGCACGAGGGCGGCTCACCGACGAAGCCAGCGAAGTCAGGGGGCGGTGGAGGCAGTGAGGAGACAGAGAAGGAGATCGGGAGGGGAAGGAATGGGCAATGTGGGGCTCGAGGTGAGTCATTGTCGGTGGAGTGGGCACCCCAGGTTGATCTGGACTGCTCGAGTGCTCAGTTCACGATCAGATGGCTGTGCACCCGGTCGATCTGGTGCGTTCGCGACGGAGCCCACGAAGCGCGACACACACACACGTGGCGAAACCTGTTTTGAGGACTAAACGTACGGATGCATCCTGAGGGCAGCACTCCTAGCACGCATAGATAAGTAAATGATACCCAAACCAGGCTAGTATCATATACTATATGTGTATTTATCGAATCCTGCTATTATTATTGTTTGGGTGCTGATATTTCCATTCTGCTCTCACTGGTCAGACTCCGCCTTTGTGCTGTTTTGTCGCTGCCTCTACTCAGTGCTGTTCGATGGTAATGCGTGGCCTGTGAGCTCTCTCTCTCCCCCATATGTTTTGATTGCACTCTGCGTTGAGGTAGATATGCAGTGTGCACTTCGATTGGAATGCATCAGGACAGTAGAAATACTACATATCTAGGGTGTTCAGATTAGCACTACAATTCTGAAGCGTGCTGTTTGTGGTAGGAGAGCAAAGAGGAACTGTTTGACTCCATCCATGCATAGAGGTTGAAACTGGTCAGTGACAGTAATTCAATTGCCCCTACGCTCTTGCATGCCAGCACCCAAGATATGTACTCGTAATTTCTGTGTAGTAGCATGTGTACCTCAAGAATGGATGGTCAACATTATCTTTTAATGCCCAGGGTGAAGATCTTTAATACTGGGTGCAACAGGAGCAAGTACATGATCACCACAGAGCAGTTTACATCAGTAACAACATCACCCCAGATTAGATTAGCTTTGAACGGACGCCAGTCTCTGTTATCCAGGCCCCACCGTGCAGCAACTCATCCACGGTGTACTTCCTGGCCAGCTAAAATCAAGTGGCTGCATGCCTTCCTCCATGCATCCAATGCCCGCGCGCGTTAGCGCGGGCATACCAATCAGTTAGCTATGGCAAGATGGTTATGCAAGACAAAGTAAGCTGTACACGCTACAAGGCGTGCTAATTCATTGGGAAAAAGTTACGGTGAGCATTTGAGTTACAAACAGTAAATAGTGTACATGTTACAAAAATATGAATTCTACCGTGTGTGATAGCTATTACGCTGCCCTAGAGTAACATAAATCAGCTACTGCAACCATCAACGATTTTTTTTCCCAGTGGAACGAGATTTTCATCACTAGCACACTATATCCGTTTCACTTCAGTAACTCTTTGATCTTTGGCTTAAATGATCTACAAATATCCAGCTTCGTCTCTCAAGGGGCATGATCAAAGGCTGTATCTGAGTACCTCTGGTTTCTTTGTAAATGCCTTCGAGAGATGTTGCTTAAATCAGCACTCTGACTACCTCGGCTGGTGGCAAGAGAATGCTCCATCTAACGCCAAAGCCTTTTCAGCTAGTATGTGAGGATGCCTGCACAGCTAACGAATTTTAATTTCAAATGCAGATAAGCAATGGTGCTATTGATTGATAGTGATACTGTAACCTTGGAGTTTTGAACAAAACAAAGCAACCAACTAGAAGTAACTTCAATAGTGAATAAATTACTTTGGTTTATGCTTAGAAAATACAAAATATTTGACTATTTTGTACAGAACAGAACAGAGAATTGCTTATCACAGGCAAGTTCAGTTGTAAAGCCCTACTGTGTCTTGAAGATAGCCCCTCAAATGTGTTGACACTGGACATTTCTTAATAGGGAAAATTTGCTCAGTAACATTGCAATTATGTATAAATTAAAAAATAATATCCAATGTGAGGATGACAGATAGGCCATAGGGCCACATGTCAGTGAAACATTAATGTTATTTTCCAACTCGTGATATCTGTGTAGTGTTACTGAGCAAATTGCCCCTCCTTAATAACTGTATCGTGATATCCGCCCTTTCTTAATACTGACTGTGTAGGAAAAACTGCTTACTGTTACGTATACATTTCTGACTACAACCCAATACCCTTTTGTTATCTACTTCCCTGCCTGCCATAGTGCCTCCTCTAATAGCTTAGTGGAGCAGCAAGAAAAAGCTTAAAATTTCTTCTGTCTGTTTACACTGTACAAAATATACAAGATCGGATAGCTGTTCCACATCACTAATTGGGCATGGATGGTATCAGTTATCAGTAAATATATTTTTTTCCGCACCTTTTTTAATTACCAGGGCTAGAATAGATACTCTTAGTCATGTAAAAACTAGCAACTTAGAACTCACTTGCTTATATGATACTGTCGGAAACACATCACGAAAGACCTTTGGTATTATCTTCCACCAAATCTGCAAAATGGCCTTTCTGAAATTTTGTCAACACTCACAAACTGCTAGAATGCAACAGCACTATTCAAGGAAAGCAACAGGAAGAAATTACACTCACTAGAGCATGACTGTCCGCCTATATAGCACCTCATCGTCGCTGACCTCATTATCATCATCCGACAGTAACTGGCTGCCAGGCATCTGAAGCTTCCCGCCCGTTGTAAACAAAGGTCCTGGTGCATCCCCTTCAATAAAATCCCCTCGCATCCTTTCCTCAAACCTCTGATCACTGCAGTTCAGGAACCAATCCAAGCTACATCTAATTCCCTTACTAGCAACTCTCATGTACCTAGGCTTGATCCTTGACTCCAAGCTGTATGTAAAATACTCTGGGTACTCCAACAATTCACTTATTGGCCGCTTCATCTCGCTCTTGAAGAAGTAAAAACTGTTCTTCATGAGTTCATTCCGCAGCAAAAGAATCTGCGGGCACCGAACCACCATCCGCGCAACATCCTCATCGATAATCCCCCGTGCACGGAGAAACTCCACAGGCTTCAGTATCACATTCTGATGCAAGCTCACAAGCTGTGGCAACCTCTCAACAGCACGGGCAAACCCATCGGGGTCGATTTTGAGCTTTAAGTTGAAGAAGTACTGCTGTGCCGCTAGCTTTGCTTTCAGAGGCAACCCAAGAATAGGTGGGTATTGTGCCACCACAAGTGGCAGCGCCTCCTTCCGAATGCCGAAGCTTAGCAATGCCTCGCCATTTGGTTTGACCGTCTCCTCAAGATCATAGCCGAGAATGTATGGCCGCTTCTCAATAATCCTGGCGAGGATCCGCATGGGCAGCCCAAGAGAAGTGATGTACTCGCAGAACGGCTTGATGGTGGTGCCGACACGCATGCCGAGGAAGAAAGGGAACTGTGTTACCATGGGACCGATGTCACGTGGCGCGACGCCGACTATGCCGACGAGGTAGGCGACGGAGGTGCTGATAGTGCCGTCGGGCTTGAGGCCGAGGATGTCGGGGAATCGCTCGAGGACGCGGGGGATGTCCTGGCGGTCGACGTCGAGGCCGCGGAGGGACTTTACGATGGGGGAGAGGTCGGCGGCGACGGAGGCGTGGAGGCATGCGGGGTAGGCGCGGACGAAGGCGGCGAGGCGGGCGCGCGTGACCCCGAGCTTCTCGAGGTAGGAGAGGACAGGGATGACATTTTTGCGGAGGGAGCAGGCGAGGAGGAGCGGGTACGCGGAGAGGTCGTCGGTGGAGAGGCCGAGGCGGAGGAGGAAGTCGAGGCGCTCCTGGAGCACGTCGAGGGAGGAGGGGAGCTCGACGGCCTCGAGCTCGCCCGCCGGGTCGGAGACGCCGGCGGAGCGGAGGAAGTCGAGCGCGAGCACGCGGGAGACGAGGCGCTCCTTGCGCCCCTGGATCACGCCCCACGTCACCGACGGCATCTCGTACTCCGGCGGCGCGGCCGACCTCGAGGAGAGCGACGCGGCGAGGAGGCGGAGCGGGAGGGGCCCATCGGCCGCGGCCGGGCCGAGGCTCCGGAGGGCGCGGGCGAGGGGGAGCATCGCTGCGGCGCGGCGGGGGAGAGGCGACGGCGCCGGCGAGGCAGAGAGGCTGGAAAGTGGTGCGGGGGATTGGGTGGGGTTTGTGGTTGGTTTCGGCGTCTGGTGTTTTTGGGCCGCGCCGCAACGCGGGTCTGATTCTTTTGACCTGGGCTTGGCACGGCTTGCGTCGATGGGCCGTTGGGTGTTCTTTGCCCAGCCGGCGCCGGCGGTCGGGTTTGTCGTTGGCATACGCTTCGGTTGAGGTTTTACTCGGCTTTGTGCCACCGTAGATGCTTGTGGATGCTCCCTCCTCCCACCACCTTACGGCCCAAGGTATCTCGGTCACCATGGGAGGGAGCTGTGTGTGTTGTCGAGCTTGCGGTAGGCGCATCTTCACAAAAAGATTGCCGTTGTCACTGTTCAAGGAGTTCAGAACCAAATTGGAACAATATTGGCAACGTCAGACTGCGGGGCCGTGTGTTAGCAAATATATCTCGGACGCATGCTGCCATTGCATGCTCCTGCTCACGTGGGATAGGATCTGACCAGAGGTCCACTAGACCACTACTGCCCTGCTTTGAATGTACGAATTTCGCATGAATTTTACCGCCGTCGGCACACCGCACACCACGCCCTCTATTGTATTTTTTTTTTATTAAAAAAAATAGCCATCTATTGTAATCTCCCTGTTAATATTAGCACGTCTATTTTTTCCTTATCTGCGTGATTGTACGTATCAATCATGCATCTCTGCACGCGATTGCATGTAGTCTGTACTCTATATATGAGGTCAATGATATCGTTTTTTCTCTTTTTCTTTTGAGAGGATGATATCGGTTTTGGTATGTGGTGAAATCCTGAAACTACGCCTTCGGTCAGAAAGTTCCATGGAACGCCGAAGCCTTCTCGTCTATCATGTGCGCCGTTGAAGCGCCCACCCCGCGCCGGCGGTTGGGATTTGACGAGTTGCAGGCTGCCTGCCGGGGGTGCGTTAAGGTTTTCACGGGCCGGTTTGGCGACTTCGTGTTGTGTTAGCGTCGGCCGGGACGATTTTCCATTAGCCGGGCTGGGATTTTTGGGACGGTGGACGAGGGGCGGCGGAATGGTTGCAGAGGGCCGGAGGTGGGCAGTTTGGCGGCGTTTTTTTGGGGTCTGGACTTTGGAGTTGGCTTCTCATCCTTTTAGGTCGAACCTACAGGCCCGCTTGGTTCTCTCGTAATGGGACTTGCGTGGATTGTTGGCCATTTCGGCCGACGAGGTTTAAAACCGCCTAAGGCTTTGTTTGGGAGCACCAATCCCGGCCGGATCCCCATCCGATCCCAGGGAAAAATCATCCCGTGGTAAATTTTCCCGCCCGTGCAGAGGTCCGTGTGGGTGACTCGGACGGGAAATTTCGCCTAACCCGCCATTTCCACGGGAGAAAAACAACGCCTCCTTACGCGGGTTCTTTCTCCTCGTCGCCGTTGGTCGCTCCCGAGTCCAGACTGCGCTGCGCTCCTCCTTCCCCCCCGCCCTGCGCTCCTTCCCCCGCTGTCGCTCCCGTCGAGCACATCCACGGCGCGGCTGCCTCCCGATGCCGACCCGCGGCCATCCAGACGGCCCTTCGCCCGCAGCCGCCTCCGTCCGCTAATCGCCCGCCCGCCGCACAAAGTAAGAACCTCTCCATCCTCTTGTAGTTTTGGCTCAGATCCGATTTTTGAGCCCCATGGGAATGTGTTTGGATCTGAATTTTTGTGAAGTTAGCTCATCCGGTTGTGATGGATCTGAAAAATTCCTTGGTGAGGAGAAAACCCGTTGCATGTTACAACCTAAAATTCATCTCTTGTTCTTTGATTCTCCAAAAGCTGCTCTCAGATGCTAGCGGATGTAGATCCTTGTAATTCTGTTAGTTTGTTTATATAATCATTAACATATAAAGGTGCTGGTCCTAATATTGAGGGCAACTTTGATTAATCTTCATCTTCTTTCATGTTCCATGTTATAAAAAATCTTTAAGAATGTTCAACAATAGTTTAACCTTAATTAAGAAAAGGAAACAAAGTTCTCAAGTATGATCCAGTGATGTCAAGTATGATAATTTGTTGTTAACAATTTTTATTGTTTACAAAACGAAAGATGGTCTACAGACTACACCTCCGAAATTAGCTTTATTGCTATGACATTGTTTTATATTGGGTACAAACTACAAAAATATGCTTGCCGTAGACTTAGAGAGACCTATTATTATTGTGTCCTATTGAAAGAATGGGAGAATGATGCACTATCTTATATTTCTATCTTGATCTATTGAAGCTGTTGTTGTTTGTGAGCTTGATACAGTGGGTCGTGGTTTATCAAGGGATGGCAAGGCTCAAGTCGCTTTCCAAAGATCGGATCGAGGTCGTGAGTACAAATCGTACTAATCTACCAAGATTTCTTAGTAGTGTAGTATTTGCTTTGGATATTGTCGCCTCTTACATGTGTGTGAAAAGAGGCTACTTTCCAAAGATCGATTGGCTTGGACTTTTAGTCGTGTGAACTTTGATCATAAAAGGTCCATAGCTTGGCATCGTAGAAGTTCTTGTCCCTTCCTTGCTAAAACCCCGTTTGCAGAATTTTCGATGTAATCATGACAGGGATGTTCATTTGTTGTTGTATAGATCGATCCACGGCATAGATATGGGCACAACCTGCATTTCTACTATGAGTGTCCAAGAGCTCACTGAAGAAGCAATGCATAAAATATCTTGGTCCAGTAAGATCATGTTCTAACAATACCGCCTAATTCCAGATCATGTATCTTGTTGAAAATATTCTGAGGAGAGCTGCATTATTAGGACTTGAGAGTATTAACTTCATTCTACCCTTAATTTTATTTTGCCGAGCCTTGACTATGATTAAATGTTACTGACATTGTACTATTTCTTTTTCATGTTCACCTTTAATAATTTTTCTCTCGAATTGAAAACATGTGTTATATCTAGATGTCATTGTTATCAAGTGTCTGCATATTTGAGTTATACATTACACAGCCAAAGGGCCAGAAGTTAGTGCTTAATAGGTTCTAACATGCTCTGGCCTACTTCCATTCACATATTTGGCTCATATGTTAAATGCTGACTAGATGCTTATCTACTTCCAGGTACTTGATGAATCCGAAAATGGAGTTTGTTAAATTTTTTGTCAAGAACTATGATGCAGATTCCCTTGCTGATGGCATAATCAAAGAAATTTGAGAGCACAAGAGTAGTTGAAATTCTGCACTTCTTTTGGACTCGACATATCCTATATGCCCTCTACTCAGTTGGAAACTTTCATCTTCTTGTGAACTGATGTTAAGTTTGCAGAGCACTTGCAACTGTTTCTGTGTGGAAGTCGGATTCTCTATTAAACGAAGTTTCCATGTCTCTTATTATAAGCTATGCATCTACTGTTAATCCTTGTTCAAAAGTTGAATTTAACTTGTGCTGATTCTTGAGGCCATAGCAGAGTATAAGTTTCCTATGCTGATTTGTTTAATTGTGCTATTGTTTCTGAATGTTATGATTATTTTTAATTTTTTGAAAAAAATTCCATGACCGGGATTTTTACCCCTGTTGTTCCCAAACAGCAACAGGAATTTTGTTCCCGGGCGGGAAGATTTTCCCTAGAATTGAGGGGGATTCTATGTACCCGCAAAATTCCCTACAGGGATTTTCTTCCCTGGGATTTTGCACCCTAGTATCCAAACAAGCCCTAAAAAAAGGATGCCTGGCGGCAACGCCACAACGAAGAGAGGGGGACACTGCCGGTGAGGAAGGGGTGATGAAGAGAGGCCAGGAGACGTTGGCTAGTAGATTATGTGTATCCATGGCTGCTGGTGTGTCACGATTTTACGAGAATTTCACATGATTTTAGCGAGAAAATAAGAAAAAATGGACTTACAAAATAAAATGACTCAAGGTGTCCATCGAATTGAAATGACATGTAGACGGTAGGGGACAAAAGTAGTACTCCGTCCATTCAAAAATATACCACGTTTTAAAAAGTGTACAGTCAAACTTCTAACGTCTGCGTCATTTTTTCGGTGACCTGCACAACAGTCCATGGAAAGGTCATCGAAGCCCGGCCGTCTTTTCCATGCAATCTCCCTGTTCATTTTCTCCTTTTGTTTCTGGGTGAGGATGAGGCCACGCATGAAAGTCTTTCTGACGTCGCTGAGTTGTTATCTATCATTGCTCTCAGCCAAGTCCACGTCAGAAGGTCGTAAACATACTTTGCTTCTTGTACGTATGATCGTGACCAGGCATGTTCATCCCATCCAAGAGTGTTGTAATCCCTATAAGTATCTGTAACGATCTCAGGGTCCTTTTGAAACGCAGCAATTTCATAGGATTCACAGCAAACAATGTAATTCTCACGGGACTGTTGTCGTAGTCAACGACAGTCGAAACTTCCTGGAAAAAACTTCGAATTGAGAGGGAGGGGAAAAAAATCCCATAAGCAACAATACATAATACAAACATTTACGCTGTGCTTGCTGGAAACCTGGATTCACACGCAAGTGAGCTTCGTTGGAAATTTTTATTCTCTCACACACAAATCGCTTGCTTACTGTATTGAGTTGCATGCACCAACCAATTCATCCAAAAGTTTAAGCCGATGAGGTCACGTATAGGTTCCCATAGGGCTAAGACGTAGAATAAAAATGAGCTACAATTATTTTTCTTTAATTGCGTCAACTGGAGGTCTTGAACTCAAAATCTCTTGGCTCAGATACCATATTGCAGTGACGGAACCACCCCCGGGGCAAGCTAGGTAGCCGCCGGTCTCTCAGCGATCGCTTCCACATGCGCGCCCACAGCCGCCATCGCCCATCGCCTGACTCCATGAGACATGAGCGAGCTGCTGCTTGCAGGTGCGCCGCGTGGGCCGTGACCGTGGACCGAGTTCGAGAATAGCCGAGGCAGGCAGCCCAATGCCCAAGTTAGCACAACCCTAAATCCCTAATTCGGAATCGGTCATTCCCCATTCCTCCTCTTCGGTACTTCTTCCTCCTATCGGGCAAGGGCACAAGGCCTACAGGGGTCGGGGGCTGTGGGATGTGATGTGAGGGGGCTCCGGAGTGTGGGGGCCGAGGCACGGCGAGCGGGGGTTGCGGTGCGCAAGGCTTGGGCACCGCCGACAGGCACACCAAGGTCTGAGGAAGGTGCCAGGCAGGCCATTGCCCATCAGCCGTTGCAGACTCGCTGCCCTTGCATCGCAGGTGAGCCGTGAACCACTAAGGTCTGAGTGTTTGAGACTCTTAAGCATTGTTTTGAATTTTGTCATTTTGATTTTCTAGAGTACAATTTTAGTAAATTTTGATTTTGTGTGGAAATTTTATAAGAAAATGAAATTAATACGGACTTATTTTAGAACCGTAATAGTAGATGACAATTCCCAAGTTCAAACGGATACGGTATATTGACTATTGAATCACCTTATGTCTTGATATTTTTGTAAGTACAAATTTGTTCTGTATCTTTCGAATTCCTAATTCCACCGTATCGAGTAGAACAGTTCACCCAGAAGATTAAGCCGACAACTCTCGTGGGCGTCGCCATCGCCATCCATAAGGACACCAAATCTGTTTAGCGTGTCCAAATCGTGCTGTTCTTCCGTCACCTATTAGCTCTCGATAACTACTACTCCCATCCCCTGCCTCCTCACTCACCGGAACCGCACGTACGCGCGCGCCATTCCATTCCGCCCTCGCCGACGTCGCCGTTCCGCCGCAATCCGAGGTACGCCACGGTTTTCCTCCGGTGATTCCTCACCAATCTAATCTAGCCAAGTTTGTGTTGTTTTTTTGTGTGGAGTTTCTGGTCGCTTTGCCTTGCGATTCGAACGCGGACTCGTGGCTTGGGATTTGCGCCGAGGTTTAATTTCCGTGGGTAGGAGGAGAGGGGACGAGTACGCAACGCCTTGGGAGTCGGGCTCGGGCGTCGGGGTTTCCAGCTCGAATCGCGGGGTTCCGATCAGTGCGGCTCGCTGATGCTGGGGTGGTGCCGATCAGTCGGCCGGGAGCGGTGGGTTCGGGCCCGACGGCGCCGTGCATCCATGTGCATTTGCTCGCGGGATGGATAGCACCTGCAAGCGCTTGCGAGTCAGTCTAGTTACGAAACGAGGTAAACAAACGCCTGAACAAGTGTGGCTCATCCTGTCATTCAGCGGCAGCCTGTGACGAGGTCACGAACAGTACAGTCATATGTGTGTACAGTATGGGCGTGGGTGCGTGGCTGGCTACATGCGTGGCATGGGACTCTGGAGGGTTGGGGGGGGGCTGGGGGTGATGGCCCGCCTGAAAATGATATGCTGTTGTTCAAGCCGTGCAGCCAATTCGATTAAAAATCAGTGGTTTTGTTCAATCCTTCAACCATGCATGTTGGAAAAGTAGCTCAGTCCTTCAACCATGCATGTTGGAAAAGTAGCTCAGTCCTTCAACCATGCATGTTGGAAAAGTAGCGGTATTTTTTTGGTTGGAACCTTGATCTGGACTCTTGTTGCTTGATTGGCCATCAGACAGGACCATGGTTGGTTGCACTTGTACTTAGTGTGACCACGTATGGCCACCCCACTCAGAACAGAATCCATGTTTGGTTCCAATTTGTTTTGTTAGATTATTAATTGTTTTATCATTTGTCAAGGTAATTCCTGGCAAATTAGCAAGCAAAAAGTGTGTTCAACAAGGAGTTTTCTTTTGTAAAAATGAAACAGTTTTCGACTGATAGAGTGCTCCAAGTTACTTATCATGGTCTTTTTCTTTAAACTAAAAAGCAGAACAATTCTTTTTCATGTGAACATGGGTACTGAACAAATGTTTGAAAAATAAACATCCTGTGCAACAGCACGCAGTCTTAGCCACTACGCCGTCATGTGATCTTTATTGGGAATCCTATTCATATGACAGAAAATGTAACTATAATCATTTGTTGGAAATTTGTGATAACATGATTGTCATGCATTCATTTCATTTTCAGGAGTTGTAGGTCACAGGTTCTTGATCGTGGCGCCTTAATTGGACTCATCCTCTATGGGATCTGCGATAACTGAAGTGTGTCACTTGATCCCTTCGGTTGTTAAACTGTGTATTTTTGTGATAATTGATTATTTGAACATTGAAGGTATGTTGACAATGTTCATTCACAGTGCAATGACACCTTGCTGGGCAATGGAGTTATTGGTATTCTTGCCGAGACTGTTAATATGTGGGAGAGGAGGGCACCATTAACTCCATCCCATTGTGCTCGTCTTCTGCTCGGAGGAGGCAAGAGCAGAACTGGAGTAAATCGGATTATCGTGCAGCCAAGCACAAAGAGGATCCACCATGATGCTCAGTATGAGGATGCTGGCTGCGAGATTTCCGAAGACCTGTCAGAGTGTGGTCTTATTATAGGCATCAAACAACCAAAGGTTATATTACTCATAAAGCTAGATGTTCTAATCGACTGTGTTCTGTAGTCTGTACCAGCATTATTGTTTCGAAACGTTTTGAGATGTGTTCTCATGTGCAGTTGGAGATGATTCTTCCAGATAGAGCTTATGCATTCTTTTCACACACCCACAAGGCCCAGAAAGAAAACATGCCACTATTAGATAAGGTAGTTACCATATGTTTGTATCTTTATTTTTTCGGTTAATGTGCACAAACATTTCTACAGAGGTATTAAGTTGCGAATTCTTGTTCTCAGATCCTTGAAGAACGAGTGTCCTTGTTTGATTATGAGCTAATTGTTGGAGATGATGGGAAAAGGTTGCTAGCATTTGGGAAATTTGCTGGTAGAGCTGGGCTGATAGACTTCTTACACGGTCTCGGACAGAGTAAGAACACTGGCCGTCATTTCTAGTTCTTGTATTGACCTGATATTATTATTCCTGTGATGCTCGAATTTGCTATCTGTCTGAACTCACTCTTAGGAACTAGTTTTTCATCTTGAAAGGTATTTTGCTCCTCACAAGTAATTGTGTATGCAGAAGTGGATTGACGGCTCATATTACAACTTTTAATTATAAAAGCCTGTCTTTGGTGTTGTTCATGATTCAAGCAGCTCAAGTTTTCCCCTTAAAATTTTAGGATATTTGAACCTTGGATACTCGACGCCATTTCTCTCTCTGGGGCAATCTCATATGTATCCTTCACTCGCTGCGGCCAAGGCTGCAGTCATCGCCGTTGGTGAAGAGATAGCAACATTCGGACTTCCATCTGGAATTTTTCCAATCATATTTGTATTCACTGGAGCTGGAAATGGTAATTCTACTATTAATGTCCAATAATATTTTTATTCATTGGAGCTGGACTTCCATCTGGAATGTTTTCAATACTATTTGCATATACATTAACAAACCAAACAGTCAGGTTTTATTGTCTTAGGTAGGTGGTTAGATTGAAACACGTTTACTCCTCAGTCCTCACATATATAACTTTATATGTGACAGTTTCTCAGGGTGCACAAGAGATATTCAAGCTATTGCCCCATACCTTCGTTGATGCCGAGAAACTTCCAGAGCTTTCTGCGGTATTACTCCTTTTCTGTCAGAAGTTTCAAATTTAACTATTTAAGTAAACAGCTGCTTTTGTGAGTCTCTCTTTGTCCTGACTGAAATGAATGAAATTTCTGTCACCCCCTTTCTATATACTGAATGATATGTGTAAATTATCGATGCTAATAAATTTGGTTCTTAACTGAGTGGTGATTGGTTTAGGTATTTGATTTTATCTGCAAGCATAGCTTCTTAAGATGCCTCACTTTGCTCTATTTCCCAAATTATACAGGCCAGGAGTCTGCCTCGGCATTCTCAGTCAACCAGGAGAGTGTTCCAACTATATGGATGTGTTGTGACTTCTAGAGACATGGTCTCTCCGAAGGATCCCACCAGACGTTTCGACAAAGTAATGCACGTCTCTTAAATTTAACAAACATAAGTTGATTTAGTTTCTAACAGGAAATGGTCAGGTTCAGGTATAACAACATTACCATAAATCATTAATCATACAAAAATCCCATATTTTATCATGTCCTTTGGCAATCCCCTTTTCTCACTATACTGTTTTGTCTTAATGTCATCAATTCATTACTGATTTGCTACACAGAGCTGTCCAAATGTTATGCATATCTATTTTCATTACATTGACCATGTCCATATGTTCTTAATCCAATTCACTGATGCACTAGTGGTCTTATTGCTTCTATTAATTACGTTATGTTCAAGTGTTATCCACACACATCCTCATTTGTTTGATTATACATATCTCATTATCATTTCCTCACTTTCCACTGGCCTAACTGTAAGAAATCTTCAATTGACATCATTTGCAGGCTGAATATTATGCTCATCCAGAACACTACCGCCCTGTTTTTCATGAAAGGATTGCTCCATATGCATCTGCCATTGGTATGGCCCTTAGCTGATTGCTTTAATTTTATATTGTTCTGCTCTGTTCTTCACAAGAACTAATAACTAAAATAGGTTTTCTCTCACTCTAGCGTGTGAGACCAACTGTAAATGGATATTTTCTGTATTGTTGCACAATCTCTAAAACAAGTCTGAAACATAGGATTTTCTTCATCTATATGAATTTAGTTTTGTAAAAAAGAGAGAACAGTATTGGATAGCCAGTCTATAACTCTTGTTTTGTATAGCACAGAACAGCGCTAGTATAAAACTAAAATTGATACTGGCGTTGATAAAGTTGCTAATCTAAGGACGCGGTGGTTGCAGCCTTTGTAGGGTGTGTAGTTTAGACTTTACAATGAATCATGGTGGGAGTTAATAAAAATCTGTTATTTGTTGCAAGAATTTGTAAGATTAGATTAGTCATTTAGCCGTTATATTCTAATATGTATCTGCGGGTTTCTACAGTAAACTGTATGTACTGGGAGAGGAGGTTTCCACGATTATTGAGCATTGATCAGTTTCAACAACTGATGAAGAACAGTTGCCCTTTGGTTGGTATTTCTGATATAACCTGTGACGTTGGAGGTTCCATAGAATTTGTGATCAAGAGTACATCAATAGAGAGGCCTTTCTTCCGGTAATGCATTCCTCATAATTCTTTTGGATATTCATCATGGATGCATAAATTGCTTATGATCTTATGTTCATTGCCTAGTAATTGTAGCTCAGTAGAACTGTCTCTGGTAAACACTACAGTGTCAGTACCTTATAGATACTTGGTGGCTACTTCTTCATAATTAGTAGTTCTTGCTTCAGTAATCACTAGTTATCTTTTGACGGATTACTGGATATGCAACTATAGGTACGACCCTTCTACTAATTCATACCATGATGATATGGAAGGCGATGGTGTGGTCTGCTTAGCTGTGGACATTCTCCCTACAGAGTTTTCTAGAGAGGTGAGAGATTTCTAATAAAAAAAAATAAAGCTATTTTTGTTGAAGCATCAATTTGTTGTTGAGATGACTCTTATTCCCCTGTACCTCAACTCTGTAGGCCTCCCAGCATTTTGGAGACATATTATCTAAATTTGTTGCTAGCTTGGCCTCAGCTAAGGGACTGTTGGAGCTTCCTTCCCACTTGAGAAGAGCCTGCATTTCACATGCTGGCAGACTCACTTCTCTGTATGAATATATTCCTCGGATGAGGAAGACTATGATGTAAGCTTCAAATCTTTCTCGTCTTTGCCATAGTACTGCTGTTGAATAGTTTTCTAGGATATGCATGTATTTGTGTTTGTTCCCCGAGAACCCAGAAAAAGAAAAAAAAAGAGCTAAATAGATAATCTTATTAAAAATATATGTTTCATAGTAAACAGGAGATAGCTCCAAACCGTTCATGTTATGCTTCTTTTTGTACTTAGTAGATAAAGCACTTCAGATATAGATGTACCGGACTGTCCAAAGAAAACAGATGGGGGAAGTTGGTGAACAGCACTACTGGAAATGATGAATATTTAATACCAAGAGACGAAGATATTAAAACTTTATGCGTGTGTTGTTATTGTTCATTTGTTAGCTTTTGAGAAATTTGGCACTGGGCTGTTATTCATGCTTCTGCTATTCTATCAATAATTTTACAACCATTGTGTTCATCTCTCTTTTTTTGCATTATATTTGTTTTAGAAAAATACTATTTTTGTTGCTATCTGCTAGCATGTATTGTGTTAAAAAAAATTATATTACCATAGTTGTCTAGTTATGACTGTTGTGGCGTGGGTTGGTTAGGTACGGGTCCAAGTACCGAGGGTAGGGCACTCGCCTTTGAACGGTGGGTCATGCCACCGCCAAGGCTCTGAGACTTAGTTGAAGAGGAAGGGGAGAGACTAAGAACTTTATTTATTCATTGCTTGATTGATAATAGATATATGCTATCCCTTTTATATGGATGATTCGACTTGACGCCTAAGAAATAATCTATAAGGAAGTCTATCTCTAGCAATCCAATTTAATAATAACTTGTCTAACTAATAGATAATACCAAACACCCAATAGATAGATTCTTAAATAATAAATATTTCCTAATAAGCACAGTAGTACCGTTCTGTGTGAATAGTACATGTGCTACAATGTCATGTCGTACTTTGTTGTAATGCTACAGTGCTCCCCGGATCGTAGACCATAACATTACACCCCCCACGGCGATGCAGCTCGTCCTCGAGCTGTTAGGTGGCGACCATGGACGAAGACCTTTGCATCCCCATGTTGACAGGAGTATCCGGTATCGACGTCGTTTCGCTTGAGGGCACATCAGCGACACTCTGACGTATGACGCCCAAGGAAGAAGCACCTTAGCATGTCGTGACGTTGAGAAAGACGTCGGCGGCATGGGCAACCGACATGGGGCAACAGTTACACCCTTACTACCATGGAGCGTGACGATGGCGAGAAGGACGCGACGGCGGCTCTAGCCCCTCAGTCGCTATGCTTTGCATTGCATATGGCACAACATCGGTGGTCGTGTGGAAAAGATCGTCGCTGGACAGCGGCATCCTTCCTCCAGTGGAGCCGCACCGGGGGTGCAACCAAGGGCAGTGATGCCCACTAGGGTGGCGTTGGTGGCGCCGTTGAGGAAGGTGATGGCAGTGCCGCCATTGCAATGGCATGCGACGCCTCCTCTTGCTCCTTCAACTTGACCATCAATGCCCTAATTTCTTGAAATGGCCATCATGTTGTCAGTTGAGACCATCATCTTTTCGTTGCCAGCTTTCAACATGGCAAAGGGAAATAGTTTGGCACCGGAAGCCATGATGGGTGGCTCTAATACCAAATGTTGTGGCGCGGGTTGGTTGGGTGTGGGTTCGAGGACCAAGGGTATGGTACTCGCCCTTGAATGGTTGGCCATGCCACCATCAAGGCTCTGAGACTTAGTTGAAGAGGAAGGAGAGAGACTAAGAGTTTTGTTTATTCATTGCTTGATTGATAATGGATATATGTTATCTTTTTTATAGAGATGACCCGACTTGACGCCTAAGAAATAATCTATAAGAAAATCTATCTCTAGCAATCCAATCTAATAATAATTTGCCTAATTAATAGATAATACCAAACACCTAATAGATAGATTCCTAAATAATAAATATTTCCTAATAAGCAAGGTAGTATTGCCTGTGGTAACAGCACATGCGCTACAGTACCATGCCATGCTTGTCCTTCTGCTACAGTGCTTCCTCCGGATCGTAGGCCATAACATGACTGATATATATTGACCAGCTTCAAGCATGTTTTACTGGTCCATAATGTTATTTTGAAAATTTATGTTTTGTTCTTATGCAGAGATTTGCCACAAATTTATGTTTTGTTCTTATGCAGAGATTTGCCACCAACTCCAACAAATCCATTGCCTGATAAGAAGTACAACACCCTGGTTAGCAATATTATTTTCAGTATTATAGTGCATTTATGAGCTACATCTGACTATTATTGGATGTATATACAATTTGAAATTTACATATGCTGTATAGTGAAAAACAATTACTCAATTGTTTTCTCTAAAAAAACTGTTGATTAATGAAACAGGTATCTCTCAGTGGACACCTCTTTGATAAGTTCCTTATAAATGAAGCTTTGGACATTATTGAAACAGCTGGAGGTTCTTTTCACTTGGTTAGATGTGATGTCGGACAAAGCATTGACGATATGTCCTACTCAGAGCTTGAAGTAAGAAATCAAATTTCTTATTGATGCACAAATTCTTTAGTATGAAAATCTATAGGGGATGGCTATGGTACATACAACTTTTAGTTACTATAAGTTTTTAAACTTTTCCTTCTACTATATTTTTTCCACTCTCCAGCACTCACAATTTTAGGTTTCATTCCATGAAAAGATGGCTTGATTTTTACGTTAGCTCGCCGGGCCTAACACAATCCTCCTCCTTTTTCCTGGCTTGGGACAGGCTGCGTAAAAAAAACTACACAGGCTGAGGCACTGGTACGTAGTGGAATTTTAAGCCGTACTGAAAACGTAAGAAGAGACAGAGGTCGACCAAGACTAACGTGGGAGGAAGCAGTTAAAAGAGATTTGAGGGATTGGAATGTAGCTAAAGAATTAGCTTTGGATAGGAGTGCATGGAAGTTAGCGATCCACGTACCGGAACCATAAGAAGGTTTAGGGGCTGTGTTTTGGGCTTTCGGTTTGGATGACATGATGTACAACTTAGGGTTTTAGCCTTATAGATTTTATCATCATTATTATTATTATTAAGAAAAAGTCCGGTTTACTTCCTCGAACTATCAAAAAAGTCTGGTTTACCCCCTGAACTACAAAACCGGTTATTTTACCCCCTAAATTTACGAAAACCGGTTAGTACACCGTCTGGGCTGGTTTGAATAGGTGGTTTTATATGATCAACACATCTGAGCCGTCCGTTCATGCTTTGAGATATGTGCAACACTAGAATAATGATACAAATACATAATACCATACATCCTTCATCCATATCATACATCCTTCATCCATTCTCTCTCTCTCCTTCTTTTCTCCGTTTGGTTCAGCTGCCGCCGCCGCTCAGCCCGCCTCCTCCTGGTGCCGCTCCCTCCCTCTCTGGCGCCGCCTCTTCCTGGTGCCGCCGCCGCCACTCAGCCCGCCTCCCTATGCTCCAGCCGCCGCGCGCTTGCGCGCAGATTTGGGACGAGTGCGCCGGCCTCTCGAGATCGGCGAGCCACGTCACTCGTCGGCTACCATGGCGGCGGAGGTCGCGGAGAGGAACGCGACGTCGGGGATGGTCTCCCACATCACACTACGGAGTTCCGCCACGGCGACGCCACCCCACCGCTCTCGTTTGCGTCGTCCTCGGGAGACGCTGCCCTGGCCAACCTCGTCACCGGGAGCCCCGCAACGCGAGGAAGCAGTCCCCCACCTCCCTGCTCCCCGCTGTCGAGGAGCCCCGCCGCCGTAGCTCCTCCTCCTCCGCTCCCGGTTGCTGTCGCCGGACTCTCACCCGCTCCCAAGCTGCCCCGACCACCCGTCCGGCTTCCCCACGCCTCTGTGCGGCCCGTGCGCGCGCCGCCCTCCTACTTGCGTCGCCGCTTCGCCGGCGCCGCATGAACCCATGCTGCTGCCGCCGCCGCCGCTGCACCGGGCCGCCGCCGATTTGCCGCCACACCACCGCCACCTGCGTGCATCACTCGCCGCCGACCCATTTTGACCACTCACCGCCTCCCGCCGCCGCCGCGCGCCGCCATCTCCCCAGCGCCGCCGCTCTTCGCCTCTCCTCTTTTGTCCGAGTGAAAAAGAGGAAGGGGAATGGATTGTTTTGCTTTGTGGCCCTCCTGCCATTGGCTTAAATATTGTATTGTACATGTGTGTGGATTGTATACTGTATTGTACAAAACCACCTATTCAAACCAGCCTGGGGGGTGTATTGTCCGGTTTTCGTAAATTTAGGGGGTAAAATAACTGGTTTTGTAGTTCAGGGGGTAAACCAGACTTTTCTGATAGTTCGGGGGAGTAAATCGGGCTTTTTCCTTATTATTATTATATTATTATTATTTTATTTTATTTGCAAGGCTCTCGTCTCTTTGACTTTGAGAAGGTTTCATTCTTAGCCTACCCCAACTTGTTTGGGATCACATGCTTTGTTGTTGTTGTGTTGTCCAGCACTCACAATTGTTGGATGATTAGTGAATTATAGAAAAGCCTATATAAAGTGCATAAATTGCATACACAAGTGCCACAGTCACTCTCGAATCAAGGGGAACATTACATGTTGCCTCTAGTTAAGTTATTAGTCTTTTTCTAGCAAACATCAAGAAGTCCGTTCTTATTATAGCCAAGAAAGCTAAATGGTCTGACAACAGAGATGTTTCATCTTGTAGGTTGTCAAATAAGTGGATTTTTTTTTATTCTTCCAAAAAGCATTCACTCCTTTTTTTCTTTAGGGAAGTTGTGGATTGCGATAACCATGGACCCATGGTAAACCGGTAGTGATGCATGGTAAATCTTGATATGCATTTTTTTGATCCATCACTGAACATAAGAAAGTAAACAATACAAAAATGAAAGGTATCCAAGATAAGCAGATGAAAGAAGTTGGAACCATCTCCTGGCCCACCCCCACCCATCCTTATCACGTTTTCAAAAGGCAGAGGTAACCCTTCAGATCAAACCTGTTAGAGATATATGTATAGTGTGTTATTCCCCGTTGTTATGAGGGGTTATTTGCATATTCACCACCTGTACTTTGTGTATATATACTGGCCCTTTGGCCCCCTGGTAATACAATTTGCTATTCCTAACATGGTATCAGAGCCAATTAGGTTTTCCTCTCCCGGACGCGCAACTCGTCCTCCCCTGCCCTAGCCGCCTTCGTCGGCTTCCCTCCTCTGCCCTAGATTAGCTCCCCTGCCGGCCGCTCCCTTGCCCCAGCCGCGGAGGACCACCAGCCCTGCTCCTCGTGCTCTTGGTCTTCGTGCGGTGCTTCATCGCCGCCCGAGCCGCTCGCGATTCGCTCGCCGCTTTTGCCGGCCGCCGAGCTCAACGTTCACGCGCGCGTCTCGCCGCCGCCGCGGCTTCGTTGACATCCGCCACGTGTCACCGCCCACGCGCTCGTCTCGCCGCCGCCGCGGCCGCCGACGCCGTTCGCGCTGCTCGCCCACGCGCCGCCCGCCCGCCGACGACGCCGCCGCGCCGCCGCCGCTCCTTCGCTCGAGTTGCTCGGGCCGCCACGCGAGCCACTCGGTCGCCCGGCAGAGCCGCTCGTCGCTAGAGACACTCACCGCCGCCGCCACAAGAGCAGCCGCAAGGGGGAACCCTAGTTCTCCCGTGCTCTTTTGGGCCGAGTCGACGTTTACCGACGGTTAGCCGCCCGTAAGAAAAATGTCGTTCTAACCGCCGCGCCCGGCCAGCACGCTCGTTAGACCGTTGTCTTGGTCGCGCGCCGCCGGGGCCGCGTTAGACTTCGTTGTCTTGGTCGCCGCGCCGCCCCGGCCGCCTACCAATGGCTTCTGTTCCATCAGCTACGATGACTCGCTCGAGTGGTGCCGGTTCGATGCCACTCCTCCGTGCTCGCCGCCGCCCACCGCTACACCGATCGCTTCCACGCTTTAGCACATCGCCTCCAACGGCTGCCACAGGTGGTGGTGGCTGCCCTCCATCTAGCGGTGGCCGTCCTCACTGCTCCTACTGCGATAAGGTCGGCCATATCGAGTCCTAGTGCTATAAGAAGCAGCGGCATCTTTCAAGCCGTTCTTCTACTAGCACTGGCACTGGTGCTTCTACATCGACGTCTGCATCGACTCCTTCAACAGTTTCTCTCACTGAGCAGGAGATAGCCAGCCTTCGACGCCTGCTTGCCTCTTCACTTCTCCTCGACGTTCTCGCAGTTTACGCATCGACTTTTGCACCGCGAAACCACCCCTACACAACAGTCCTCCCGTGGATTCTTGATTCTGGAGCATCTTTTCACATGACTTTTGATTCTTCCATTCTGTCTTTCATTACACCTCTTGATTCTCCTGTTAGTGTTCTTACTGCTGATGGTACATCTCTTTCTGTCTCTGGTCAAAGACCTCTTAGCAACTCACCTTTTCATGTTCCTCGCCTAACCATGCAGCTTCTTTCTGCTGGGCAGATTACTAACCTTGGTTGTCGGATCATTCTTGACTCTGACTCTTGTTATGTTCAGGACCGCTACACGGGAGCTCTGGTTGGTTCTGGCCCTCGGCGCCTTGACTCACAGCGTCTCTGGGAGCTTGACTGACTTCACCTTCTTTCCGCTGCCACCGTCGCCGCTAGTCTCTCCGCTTCTTCCACTCCATCTACCAGCTCTTTCCAGCAGTGGCATCACCGTCTTGGCATCTGTGTGGATCTCGTCTGTCGTCTTTAGTTCATCGTGGTCTTCTCAGGCCTGTCTCAGGAGATGTGTCTTTAGATTGTCAGGGCTGTAAGTTAGGTAAACAGATTCCGCTTCCTTATCCTCATAGTGAGTCAGTGTCTCAGCGTCCTTTTGATCTTGTTCATTTAGATGTTTGGGGTCCGGCTGCCTTCGTTTCGAAAGGGGGTCATCGATATTATATCATATTTATAGATGATTTCTCTCGCTACACTTGGATATATTTCATGTCTTCTCGTAGTGAGGCTTTGTCAATCTATAAACAATTTGCCACTATGGTTCGCACTCAGTTCCCCACTCCTATTCGTGTCTTCGTGGTCGACTGCTGGCGAGTACTCTCTCGTTACTCACGCAGCCTTCCTTGCCGAGCAGGCACTCGCCGTTCTCATGTCCTGGTGCTCATGCTCAGAATGGTGTCGCTGAGCGCAAGCATCGTCACCTCCTTGAGACGGCTCGTGCACTGATGATTGACGCCTCTATTTCACCTCACTTTTGGGCCAAGGCTGTTTCCACTGCCACCTATCTCGTCAACATCCACCTCTTCTCGCTTCTTCAGGTGCAATCCTCGCTGAGCGTCTCTGTGGTCTTCTTCCTGACTACTCTGCTCTTCGTCTGTTTGGCTGCGTTTGCTACATTCTCCTTCCCCCTCGAGAACGCACCAAACTGACTGCTCAGTCTGTTGAGTGTGTCTTTCTGGGATACATTGCCGAGCACAAGGGCTATTGGTGCTGGGATCGTGTTGGTCGACGGATGCAGATTTCTCGGAGTGTGACTTTCGACGAGTCTCGTCCCTTCTACCCACGTCCTGCCTCTCCTTCAACTTTCTCTGTGAAGTCTCTGTCCTTTTTTACCTTTCCAGATACACCTATATCTATCTTGCCCTCGTCCACCCATCCCACTGAATCTCCACATATTCCTCCTGTGGCCTCTCCGCCGTTGTCGCCGCCTGCTTCGTCTCCTGCGGCTCCTCCGGCTATAGTACCTTCTTATCCTCACTTCTACACTCGTCGATCTCGTACTGAGGATCTTCCAGATGAGCCATCTTCTCTTGATGCTCCATCTTCTCCTGATGCACCATCTTCCCCTGATGGGTCATCTTCTCCTCGCTACGCTCTCCGCGATCGCCAGTCGATTCGGCCCCCTGACCGTTTTGGTTTTGCTGGTGCAACTACTTATGAGCCTGTCTCCTACCAGGATGCTGTTACTCACCCTGAGTGGCAGCATGCCATGGCCGAGGAGATTGCTGCTCTCGAGCGTACTGGTACTTGAGATCTTGTTCCTTTTCCTTCTCACTCGTCCCATTACGTGTAAGTGGGTCTATAAGGTTAAGACTCGCTCTGATGGCTCTTTTGAGCGCTATAAGGCGCGTCTTGTTGCTCGTGGCTTCCAGCAGGAGCATGGTCGTGACTACGATGAGACTTTTGCTTCTATGGCCCACATGACCACTGTCCGCACTCTTCTTTCGGTGGCGTCTGTTTGTCACTGGTTTGTTTCTCAGCTTGATGTCAAGAATGTCTTTCTTAATGGTGAGTTGCGTGAGGAGGTCTACATGCATCCGTCACCTGGGTATTCTGTTCCTGAGGGCATAGTCTGTCACCTTCGTCGCTCTATCTATGGCCTTAAGCAAGCCCCTCGTGCTTGGTTTGAGCGCTTCTCCTCTGTGGTCACTGCTGCTGTTTTTTCAGCTAGTGATCATGATCCTGCGCTCTTTGTCCACACTTCGTCTCGTGGTCGGACTATTATTTTTCTGTACATTGCCTTTGTCAAGGCTCGTCTTAGTGAGCAGTTCCTTATGTCGGATCTTGGTCCTCTTCGTTACTTCCTTGGGATTGCGGTTACTTCCACTCCAGATGGTTTCTTTATGTCCCAAGAGAAGTTTATTCAGGATCTTCTTGATCACGCCTCTCTCACTGATCAGCGTATTATTGAGACTCCCATGGAGCTCAATGTTCATCTCTGACTCTGATGGCGAGCCTCTTTCTGATCCGACTCACTATCGTCATCTTGTTGGGAGTCTTATCTACTTTGTTGTTACTCGTCCAGATATCACTTATCCAGTCCACATTCTGAGTCAGTTCATCTCTGCTCCCACTCAGGTCCACTACAGCCACCTTCTTCGAGTTCCGCGATACCTTCGTGGGACTATCTCTTGCCGTCTCTTCTTTCCACGCTCCATTGCATGACTTGAGCTTATTCGGATGCTACTTGGGCCAGCGATCCCTCTGATCGTCGGTCTATATCTGCTTATCGTGTTTTTCTTGGTGGTTCTCTCATTGCCTGGAAGTAGAAGAACAGGCTGTAGTGTCCCGTTCGAGTACAGAGGCTGAGTTGCGAGCTATGGCTCTCTTGACAACAGAGATTACTTGGCTACGGTAGTTACTTGAGGATTTTGATGTTTCTGTCACTACACCGACTCATATCTTGTCAGACAGTACAGGTGCTATCAATATTGCCTATGATCCTGTAAAGCATGAGCTCACCAAGCATATTGGTGTTGATGCTTCCTTCATGAGGTCTTGTGTGTATGATCAGGTGATTACTCTTTAATATGTGCCTTCAGAGCTTCAGATAGCGGATTTCTTCACGAAGGTCCAGATTCGAGCACAGTACAGCTTCTACCTCTCTAAACTCAGTGTTGTTGATCTACTATGAGTTTGAGGGGGGTGTTAGAGATATATGTATAGTGTGTTATTCCCCGTTGTTATGAGGGGTTATTTGTATATTCACCACCCGTACTTTGTGTATATATACTGGCCCTTTGGCCCTCTGATAATACAAGTTGTTATTCCTAACAAAACCATACGACCATTTCAAAAGAGGAGACAAAGATAGCCTCCGGATATTCTTTATGCAATCATTGGCTAGGTTCAATAGTTCAATCTCCATTTCCCTTCCCGAGCCTACCACGGTCTGCCCGGCTTCTACTCCGAGTCTCCGACTAACTGGCAACCTGGACCGCCATGAATCAGTTTGTGCTTCCCTTTCCTTTTTCCTATTTTTTTGAACTATGTTCTTTTCAACAATATTGGACATAACTGTTTCTGGAGCTGAATGTTGGAACCATAATTTACTGCACAACAAACTAAAAAAAGTATAGAATGCCACAGCTCCTTACGATTTAAGGAAGATAGAAAACTAAGGCTCCCTATTTCTGCAAGAACTTTATTTCTTTTGACAATTATACCATTGATTCTTAAGCTTCTTTCTTCATATGTTTGGATTACTGTTTTCTGTTTAATGTTCTGTCATTTGAATATGGCAGCTATTTTATCAGCATATTGGAATTTGATTCTTCTTTTGGACATCAGGAACTCTTCCTATATATATATATATATATAGGAAAATACTTTCTACTCCCGGATGTAGTTTCTCCCACTTTTGATATACCACCTAAAAGAACTTGACATACTCCTTTATCACTTTGGGTATACTCATATACTAATTATAAGATACTCCAATGTGAATCACACGAAAAAATTGCAAGAAAGTCTATAGTTTTTAACATATTTTGTAAATACCTTCATATTCGCATATAAAAAAAGAGTATGTCACATAAAAGGAGTATATCTAAAAAATTGTACATACCACCCCTGAAAAGATGTGAATACCACTTATGTAGTCTTATATACTCGTATATTACACATACATACTCTCGGTTGCGCAAGATACTCCCTACGTTATGAGATACGGAATAGGGAGTAACTACACCCGGGAGTAGGAAAAAGGCTACCGCTCTGTTACATCATATAAAACATGCTGTAAATTTAAAACTAAACTACCTGAAGTAACATATCTGACTTGCTGTAATGAATGTTGGATCATACAGGATACAGACTGATTTTACCTTTAAGCATCCCTGGATAATTGTTTTTGGTGCATCTTCACCAATTCATGCCACTTCTATGTGTATTTATCAGTGAGACCCATGTTTCATAGTTTAGCTTAATAAACATATTACTGCCATTATTATACTCCTTGGAAGACATTTAGGCAAACATTTCAATACAACCTTTATTTGATTTGTTTCTGAAACATATGTTACATGCCTATTTACAGGTTGGAGCAGATGATACTGCTACATTAGATAAGATTATCGATTCCTTGACTTCTCTAGCTAATGCACATCGTGGAGATCCTAATGCCAGGAAAGAAACTGAATTATCTCTGAAGATAGGAAAAGTCAATGGATGTGGGATTGATGACAGCATGGATAAAGTAGGGCCAAAGGTTTTAATTCTTGGAGCTGGAAGAGTTTGCCGACCAGCTGCTGAATTCATAGCATCTTATCCAAACATCTATAGTAACGGTGCTAATGACTATAACACTGACCAAGTCCATGTTATTGTGGCATCTCTGTATCAAAAAGATGCAGAAGAGGTAATCTCACAGTACAATTCATTCCTTAACTCTTATGCATTTTTTTCTGTATTTTTTAGTTGATTCAAGAACTTTAATGGGATTTTTTTTTATAACTTCCTATTTACATATTTTGTGGACATCAACGAGCTTTGTCAAATTCAGTACGCAATCATTTTGGCCAAGCTGCATGTGATATTTGTATAATGCAACTAATACTTTTCTCATCTTTTTGTTCTCTACATACAGACAATTGATGGAATAAAGAATGCAACAGCAGCTCATATCGATGTTTCAGATATTGGAAGTCTTTCCGATCTTGTTTCACAGGTATTTTTAGCTCTGATATTTAATTCCTCTATTGAACAAGTGCCATTTTTCATCTTAGTATCTTACAATGAGCATTAAAGGCCGGACTTATGTGACAAACAATAGTACCCCAACTGTTGTTCTTTTTACCTTTTGTTTTCTTTTCTATGGTGAGCTTTTCATGAGCTTTTTTTTATTAATTAATCCATTTTTTAATTTATTTTTATTATTAACCTCTCGCCAACTTTATTTTTAATTCTGACCATTTTGACCACGCCACCACTCGTGGTGTGGCAAAACAATATTGTCATGCCAACATCATGGCGTTGTTAAATCTTGTCACTCCACCACCAATAACGTGATAGTGTCGTGACAAGAAGTCCTATTTAGCTAGACTTACCCTATGACGTGGTAGTGTTGTGTTGCCACGCCACGGGTGGTGGCGTGGCCAAAATGGTCAGATTTGAAAATAAAATTGACGAAGGGTTAGTAATAAAAATAAATTAAAAAAGGTCATTTTCACTTACAGATATGATAATGACTCCTTTGCAATTTAGGATATTGATTTCCACTTTCTTTCTTCTCAATATATTTTAATGTTTACCCCTGAACTTGTTAATTGTTGCACTAATTTGCCAGCTGATTAAGAATTTAATGATGTGAGCTCCTCTTGCAGGTTGAAGTTGTAGTTAGTTTGCTGCCTACTAGTTTTCATGCTGACATTGCAAGAGTATGCATAGAGGTAGGCTTAAACCACTATTGACGCCATTTGAAATTGCGGGATTTCTTCAGCTGATTGAGTTACATTCCTGTATGACAGCTCAAGAAGCACTTGGTCACAGCAAGCTATGTTGATGACTCCATGTCAAAGTTGGACCAAGCTGCAGAAGGAGCAGGTGTAACTATTCTTTGTGAAATGGGCCTAGATCCTGGCATAGGTACTTCCTCAATATAATGGTCAACCATGTATATTTAGATTAAAATATTTTGTTCCCATATGGTGCATATTTTAATTGTTACGAAAGCGACTTATATATACCAGGGGGCAATGGCCCAACATATATAGGAGTACAAAAGGAAAACCTATACAAGGCAATGCGTAAAAGGGAAACTAACAATATGGAAATACAGTCTGCTGCACCTGTGATTGCATATAAGAAGCATCAACACCAGTATGCTTAGTAAGTTCGTGTTGTACCGGATCTCTAGCAATGTTGATCGCACATATACTGTCTGACACCAAAGTCAGCTAACAACCACTATAGCCAGGTAACCTCAGCTGTCACAGATGCCATAGCTCGTAGCTCAGCCTCAGCACTATATCAAGAAATTGCAATGTGCTTCTTAGTTTTCCAAGCAATCAAGGAGAAACCAAGGAAAACACAATAGGTAGACAGAGAACAATGATCAACATGATCACCGGCCCAGGTCGCATCAGAGTACGCCTGGAGCTGTAGTGAGTCGTAGTGAGTTCGAGCTATAGTGAGCTGGTACGCCTGTAGTGAGCGGTGATCCTCATAAAAGACGCCGACTGATGGTACCACGAAGGTATCGTAGGACCCGAAGAAGATGACTGGAGTGGAGCTTAGTAGGAGCACAAACGAACTTACTCAGGATATGAACAACATGAGCAATGTCAGGACGTGTAATGCCAAGATAGACCAAACTCCCAACTAGATGGCGATAATGAGTGGGATCCTCAAGAGGTGTGCCATCAGATAGACAAAGTTGAAGATGAAGCTCCATAGGAGTATCAACAGCACGTTGATCAATCAAGCCAGAATAATCAAGAAGGTATTGACTGTACTTTTGTTGGGAGAGGTGGATCCTTCCGTGTGGAAGTAACCTCAATCCCAAGAAAGTAGCGAAGGGGACCAGGATCCGACGTCAAGAACTACTCATTGCGACGGTCCTTCACAAAGTTAGTAAACTAAGGATCATCTCTAATGATGATCATATCATCCACATAGAGAAGAAGGAGCGTCCGACCACGACAATAAGTGTGAATAAACAAAGCAGAGTCATGAGCACTAGCAGAAAAACCTACAGTAGGGATGACAAGTGAAACGCTCAAACCAAGCTCAAGGAGCTTGTTTGAGCCCATAGAGAGAACGTCGGAGATGACAAACATGACCAGCTGGAACAGAATACCCAGGAGGGGACTACATATAGACCTCATGCAGATCGCCATTAAGAAAGACATTCTTGACATCCAACCGAGAGATGGACCACTTATAAACAGAAGCAGCCGCAAGGAGAGTGCGAACAGTGCTCATGTGAGCAATAGGAGCAAAATTATCGTCGTAATCATGACCATACTCCTGCTGAAAACCACGAGCAACAAGACGGGCCTTGTATCGCTCAATGGTACCATCAGATTGAGTCTTCATCATGTACACCCACTTGCATCTAATTGGAGTGACATGAGCAGGTAAAGGTACAAGATCCCATGTGCCAGTGCGCTCAACCGCAACAAGCTCCTCAGACATGGCGAGTTGGCACTCAGGATGAGAAGCAGCATCACGATAAGAACAATGCTCAGAAACAGAGGCAACAACTGCCATAGCAGCAGCAAGAGAAGCTGGAAAGCCATAACGATACAGAGGACCGATAGTGCTCCGATCACGAAGAAATTATCTGGGAGGAGGCGCAGCAGGAGAATCTGACAGTGTATAGGTAGGAGAAGCTGGTGATGCAGAGTTAGCGGAAGGTAAGGAATGATTGGCACGAGGCCGACGAGAGTAATGAAAAGGAAAGGGAGAAAGCTCAAAAGAGCACTCCGGAGGTGAAAGTTCCTGCGACTAAGGAGGAACCACTGGAGGCAAAGGAAAAGAGGACGACGTTGATCTCTTAGGGAAGGTAAAAAAATAGATACTCTGTGTGGGAGGTGGTACTGGAAGTGGAGGCATCATGATAATATGGCCAAGCCTCATCAAAGGTAACATCACAAGAGATGTGCATCCGATGAGCATAAGGGTCATAGCAACGATAACCTTTATGCTTAACATTGTATCACATTTAGCTGACTGAGTTGTCAACTTTGTGCGCTCACGAGGCGGAAGAACATAACAAGTGCAACTGAAGGCACAAAGGTGAGTGTACTGTGGAGGTCTACAATATAGACGCTCAACTGGAGTGGAACCATGAAGAATAGTAGACGGTTGTAGGTTGATGAGATAGGCGGCAGTAGACACAGCCTCAGCCCAAAAATGAGGTGGAACAGAATAGGCAAGCATAAGAGCACAAGCCGTCTCAAGCAGAAACACCATTCTGAGCATGAGCACCAGGACAAGAATACTGAGGAAGCGTGCACTGCTCAGAAAGAAAACGACGGAAGCAACAAAGATGTATCACCAGCAGAGACACCGAAATGCACAAATGGAAGAATCAAACTGAGTGCAAACCATGGTGGAAAATGATTAGTAAATCGAGAAGAAATGGCTACGTGAGGTCATACGATAGAGCCAAGTATAGCGTGAATAATCATCAATAAATATTATAAAATACTTATGATCGTTTTTTTAGGTAAAAGGAGCCAGACCCCAAACATTAAAATGAATTAAATCATAAGGACGAAGAGAGGTGGACTCGCTAGAACCATACGGGAGTTGTAGTTGCTTGCCAAGTTTACAACCCAAACACGACAAAGAGGTATCCCTGAGAACACGACCAAGGATACCTTGATCCACTAAAGATGACATACATGACTCTAAAAGATGACCTAAATGATGATATCCACTGAGAAAAACTAGTAGAAGTAGTCAACTGGCCGATGGAGGTAGTGGGAGTTAGTCGAGGGCATAAAGACGCTGGGAGTCACTGCGATGGTGGCCAGTACCAACCTAGTCCCAGTTTTACGATCCTGAGGAAAACAACGATCTAAAAAATGACACGGTAACCACGATCAACAAGCTGACCATCAGAAATGAGCTACATGGCTAGCCTAGGCGCATGAGAGACCTCAGGAATATAAAATTGAGAAGTAGAAAGTGCCTAGGGAGGAAACAGGCATAGGAGAGCCATCTGTAGTTTGAACCAGGAGTCCAGGACAGGTAAAATGGGAGGAATAGAGGAAGTAATGGAAGTAGGATCCGGTGTCATATGAAAAGAAGCACTAGAACCTGACCAAAAAAATGGGGAAGCAAGACTACCAAAATCTGCTGATGCTGAGGAGTCGAAAGTTGCTGAAGGAGTGGCTAAAGAAGCTTCAAAAGCTGCTAAGTAGTGTCACCTTGACCCAGAGAAGCATTGGAAGATCATGTAGCACCCCTGGCTGTTGTTCTTCCCGACGGCGCTCGTAAGTGTGGTCGCCACGGTGGCACCGCTGCAATCAACACCGCATTGGGAGGAGCGGCTGGAGCAGCAGCTACAGGAGCAACCGAAGCAGGAGCAGGTGCTCCTGAAGTAGCCAAGACTGTCGGAGTCGATGTAGTTGGTACCTGGTGCGAGGAACCCTAACGACAAGCCTCCTCTGCAAGGATGGCAGTAAGAGCCTCCACCAGCGAAGGGCGCGGCGAATGTGCCAAGAGAGTTGAGCACGGATAGGCTCAAACTCGGGACGAAGTCACGTCAAAAAGTTGTAGAGGCGCTATTTGTAATTGTGGTCATGGCTCAACACACAGTAGGGGCAGGTACGACAAATGCTTGGACCCATAGAGTCCAACTGACGCCAAACCGTGGTGAGCTGCTGATAGAACTCATCCATAGAAGACTCATGTTGCTGAAGGGATTGCATCTGGTGCACCAGGGATAAGTAAAGGGGATCACTACTCGGAAGATAGTGTGCTCAAAGATACTCCCACATCTCCCTGGTTGTCTTCAACTCAATGATATCCATGGAGATGGAGAGGCTCACACTCCCAACCCGGATGGCGATAGCACGAGTCTCATCCATACGCCAACGCTCGGAGGCACTGAGGGCCGCATCTTAGGCCTCATAGGCCTCCTCGTACACAGCAGAAGCAGCCCGAGCAGTCGCATCAACATCAAGAGCAAGCGGCGGTGGTGACACGGGAGCAACAGGGATTGGAGGACACAGACGCTCTCCAGTGAGATGCTCCCAGAGCCGCTGGCTGTTGAGACAGATGGGGAGATGACCAGTCCACTCCCTATAATTTGCATCATCAAGCTTGATAGGAAGGAGGGAGGCAGACACCGAGGAAGATGGCAATGCCATGATGCAGCAGTGCAGTGACAGCAGCTGTCAAGTGACGATAGGGACAGCCGTGGAAGGAGATGGCGGTGTCCTGACGGCGGATCGAAGAAGATAGAGGGTGTGGCGATCGATTGAAATCGACAGCGGCATGGAAGGAGGTGACAGCGTCTGAACGGCGGATCGAAAAAGACCAAGGGCGCGGCGACCGATTGAAACCGGCGGCGGCCTAATGAGGAGCGGCGACGACATCCTTGAAGGAGGCGGCAGCGGCCCAATCGGGCGGCAGTGGCGACGGCCTATGGAGGAGGCGGCGGCGGTGACGGCGACATCCTGGGAGTTGGGTTGCGGCAGCGGCGTTGAGAGATAGAAAGGAGGCGACTGCGATTAGAACAGGGGTGGAGGAGGAGGCAGCAGCGACTCGAAAAAAAAAAGGTTAGGTTGTGAGAACTATCGCTCTGATACCATGTTACGAAAACGACTTATATATACCAGGGGGCAACTTCCCAACATATATAGTACATGAGAGTACAAAAGAAAAACCTATGCAAGGCAGTGTGTAAAAGGGAAACTAACAATATGGAAATACAGGATATTTCCCCTAACATTAATGACATTATTAGGGAATAAGACATGACTAAAATACGATGCTGCAAGTATTACGTAATGGAGAAAAATGTTCTTTCACCATAGAGCAGATTTGCTTGTCGAAACAAGTTGTAAATATATTTCCCGTACACAGATCACATGATGTCAATGAAAATGATTGATGAAGCACATGCTCAAAAGGGGAAAATAAAGGCATTTACATCTTTCTGTGGTGGACTTCCATCTCCAGCTGCCGCAAATAATCCACTGGCTTATAAGTTCAGGTAAATGTCTTTATCCTTCTATATAATTCTACTTTCTCTAGTCGTTCGACGAGGTCTTTACATGTGGAGTTTGTTAGTACAATATTGCATGCAACAAAATTTACAAGAAATACTAACGGTATCTTCTTTTTCAGTTGGAATCCAGCAGGCGCCATCCGAACAGGGAGAAATCCTGCTGTCTACAAATTTCTTGGAGAGATCGTCCAGGTAGACGGTAAGTTAGTTCCATGTCTTATCAGTTGGCCACAAAAGAGGAGTGCATATTTGATAGCCTATCTTACTGATGAAATCATACTGTACCAAGGAACAACCTTATACTTAACCCATGTATTAACTTTTGATCCACTTTATTTTTTAAAAAAAAACTTTTCCACACTGTGGAGATATGAAACGGTTGGCGTCCCTTTTCATGTCATGGAATCTAACAAGCTGTTGAAACAGCTGAAACAATGGTTTATTTTTCATATACTGTAGTGATATAAAATTGCATATAAAAATGAGGAGGGGTCTATTGTTTGGGAATAAAGAATCGATTTTCAGCTATGTAGATATTTATTGCCATGTGCAGAAAATACTGTGGCAGCGGCCCACACAGAGGATTAGGATGGCTGCTTATTATCTATTTCCTTGAAAAGTGTGGTTAGTTTTCTAGAATGAGTATTAGCTGTTTGGTAGCCTATCTATTTGTTAGGAAGGTTATTATTAGATTGATCTCTATCCATACTGGTTAGGAGAGCCTCTATATCAGGACTATTGTTATCTTTCAGAAGGAAGCAATATGAATTAATCTAGTCTTCTCCCAAGCTTCTTCTCCCCAGCCCATAGTCTCCCCTTTCTCCTAAAGCCCTCTCCTTCAGTCGTGTCATCCCTGCCCTCCATTTGGTAGTTACCCCAATTAACTAAGGTTTATTACATTTATTTTTCAGAAGTTGATGGGCTTTACTTACCACTTTGACAGGCGATAAATTATATGATTCAGCAAAGAGGCTCAGACTACCGGAGCTTCCAGCTTTTGCTCTGGAACACTTGCCAAATCGGAATTCCTTGATGTACGGAGACCTGTATGGGATCTCCAAAGAAGCCTCTACTGTATATAGGGCTACTCTTCGTTATGAAGGCAAGTGGTGATATACTTTTTTTTCATTGAATCATCCCTTTTGCAGTGAGTATCATTTCCAATGCACAATTTTGTTGCACTTGCACAGGATTTAGTGAGATCATGGCCATCCTGGTGAAAATCGGGTTTTTTGATGCTGCAAGTCATCCACTTCTGCAAGAATATAATCGCCCAACATATAGGGTTTTTCTCGATGAACTCATTAATGTTAACAATATATCCACAACTACCACAAAAGTAAATGCTGAAGTCTCTGGAGGACATGTTGATGAATTGATTCCCAGACTCATGATCCTTGGGCATTGCAAAGAAAAGGAAATAGCTGTCAAGACGATCAAAACCATCAAGTTAGTTTCTTATTCCTGTGTTTTCGGACATTGCGATCAAATTTTATCTCTTTTAAGAGTGATATAGTGCAATGCAGGATCCAATAATCGTTTCCGGATGAAATCCCGGCCAGACACCGGTACCGGTAACCGGCCGGTTACCGGTCAAACTGTTTTTTTTTTCGGATAAAATTCATTCGAATTTGATTAAAAACCATCCAAAATTCGAAAATCAGAATTTGAATTTGAAAAACCCGGGGAAACCGGCCGGGATTTTGGATCCCGGCCCCGTAACCGGTTACCGGCCGGGAATTTGATCCCTGGTGCCATGTAAATCATGTCATCTAATATATATCTAATGATCATCTTATGCAAGAAATAATTTAGGAATATGTTAGAAACAAGCAACATTAATGTTGAAATTCTGTGTTAGAACTGACAAAACACATCACTGATCTTACACTGGCTAGGTTCTTGGGACTGCACGAGGAGACGGAGATTCCTAAGGATTGTTCAAGTGCATTCGATGTGATTTGCCAACGAATGGAACAGAGAATGGCCTATGGCCACAATGAGCAGGTGAGGCATGTTATCTTACAACCTGTCTTCGTTACATTGCATGTATAGATATTAAAATTATTTGTAGTACAGAATATTTCACAAAAAGTACATTATCTTTTTTTCAATAGCACTATATTAGATTGGGATTTAACCTCTGTTTTTTTGTCAGAAAAAAAAAATAATCAGGTAACATAAAAGAGGCAAAGATCTCAAGACTAATAATTTCATTCTTCATTGTTGCCTTAATCAAAGATGAACTCGAAAAACAAATTCAATCATTAGCCTTCCTTGGATCATCATCAGTGACACACTAAACGCGTACTCTTGCTCATGTAATTCAGGATATGGTACTGCTACACCATGAAGTAGAGGTGGAATACTCGGACGGCCGACCTACCGAAAAGCACCAAGCAACACTACTGGAGTTCGGCAAGGTTGAAAATGGCAGGTCCACCACTGCCATGGCCCTCACCGTCGGTGTACCAGCAGCAATAGGAGCTCTGGTATTGCAGTTCAACCACATTAGACTTGCACCTGAACGAGAGCAAAACATGTATTAATTTATTCCCGTGTCGTGTTGCAGCTCTTGCTCCAGAACAAGGTCCAAAGGAAAGGGGTGATCAGGCCTCTGGAACCTGAAATCTACATTCCAGGTGAGTGCATGCAAAGCAGACATCATATGTTTGTTCTTACGCCTATGGAACCTACATGCAAATATACAATGCTGACTCGTGTGTTTGCGCGATTGTGAAGCGTTGGAGATACTGGAATCGTCGGGCATCAAACTGATGGAGTGTGTGGAAACTTGAGAATTCCGAGTTACTCTGCATAGATATAGCAGCATGGCTTCCCTGTATATATACATGCCGTCGTTAGAGAAAGGGGCGAGAAAAAGAACAGTTCCCAATGAATAATGATTCGTCTTTCGTTGTAAGTAATGCAGCATCTATACATTATCAATAAAATACCGGATCAGATGGTTCGTTTCCGAACTTAGTTAGGCCGTCGCCATTTAGGGCTGGCTATCGAGCCAAACTGAGTTTTACCGAGCTTCTTTTGAAATTGACTTTATTTGATTTAACAATATCTTATTTATAGTTAAAAAGCAATTTTGTTATTGAGCTAAAGAGCCAAGCCTAATCGAGCTAACGAGCCAAACTTAATGCTAGAAGTAAAGGATTGACCAGAACGAACAAACCAATCGAACAGATTCAGAAAGCATCAGCAGCTTTGATGTCGATGTATAGTGCCACTGAAGTCCGAAAAAAAAGAAGGAATAAGTCTACTTTACACTCTTGAACTATAGTCCGAGTTTAAAAAACACATTCAACTATAAAACTATTCACTTTACACCCTCCAATTATTGAAACCGGAGCAAATCACCCCCTTACCCTAAACCACCTCGGTTTTAGATGACGTAGTGTCCACATGTACATGTTCCGCTGATGTGGCCCTGTGGAGCGGCGGCGCGGGGCAAAATGGGCGGCGGCGGGCGCTCGGGCCTTGTGCGGCGCCAACGTTGGGGTGGGGCAAGGAGGAGGAAGGGGTGCGCAAAGGCTGCGCCCAGGGGTGGGGAGGCCAGCAGTGGGGTCGGGGAAGCCTAGGGGTGGCCGTGGTGGTGGGGCGGCGACGACCGTGGGCGGAGGAGAAGGAGTGGCGGCGGAGAAGAAGGATGGAGGTGGGGAAAGAGTAGAGGGGGGTTGGGGGCACAGGGTGACACGGCGGGTTCGATGAAACACCGATCGCGTGCACGAACGGCTGGGGCGGTGTTGGCCAAACCAAAGTGAGATGGGGCCGACTTAGCGGCTTGCTCGGCGGCGAAGAAGAAGAGGGGGGAGGTGGGGGAAAAAGTGGAGGGCCCTGGGAGGCACGGGGTGACGCGGTCGGCGTGGTGAGGAACTCACCGTAGGCGCCGAATGGCGGAGAGGCGGTGCAGTGGAGACAGGAGCTCAGCTCTAGCTTTGCGTTTGAGGAAAAAGGGGGGAGGAGGAGAAGGGAGATGCACCGGTCGGTGGTTCTTATAGCCGCACAGGGGGGAGGGGAACCAGGGGAGAGCTAGCTGGGGAAAGTGGGAGCTGCACCGTGTGGGCGAGCGACGAGGACATCATGCGGGGAGCTTCAGTGCGTGCTGGGTGCCACAAGGGGGCAAAGGGGTGGTTGGACCGGGGTGGAGAAGATAGAGATGGAATTGATATATGGGACCTGTGACTAAAATCATCAATGAAACCAAGATAGGGTATAATTTGATCTGGTTTTAATAATTCAAGAGTGTAAAGTGAACGATTTGGTAGTTTAAGATGTTTTTTTAAACTTAGATCATAGTTTATAGGGGTAAAGTGGACTCGTTCCAAAAAAAAAATATGAAGCATGCGTTATTCACGCCCAGAAGCTTCTACCGCAAATGGTAGCACATTGTCGTCTCGTCACAACACATTAACACCGAGTGAGGAACCCTAGTTTAATCTTAAAATTTGTAGTACATGACGATGTGATCGCCACAAAAATACAGAATTCTAAAGAAACAACAATCTTTGCAGATAATTTCGTGAGCCATGGCACAGGATCCCCTAAACAACAATCCACTGCTTAGTTATACACCATGTATTTTGGGGTCGCGCTAAACTTCTGGTAGCCCTTGATAACCTTGTTCACTGCATCGAGGAAGTCCTTCTCCGTCACCGTTTTCCTGCGGGCACGAATGGCATACATGCCAGCTTCTGTACAGACACTCCGTATATCGGCTCCTGGAACAACAAACACAAGTATGTTAAAACCAGATGATCTAGTGAAGAGGCTTTCCTGGGGATGCCTAGAACAGTCAAGTCGAGAAGAAACCATCCAGAAAATGTTGCGAGCCAATGCACTCACCAGTGGAGTTGGGGCAGAGGCGCGCCAGCAGCTCGAATCGGATATCCCTCTCACAGTTCATGGTGCGTGTGTGGATCTTGAAAATTTGGGTACGACCCTCCAGGTCAGGTAGGCCAAATTCTACCTTCCTGTCCAGACGACCAGGACGCAGAAGCGCAGGATCCAAAGTATCAGGCCTGGCAAAACAAAACGAACATGGTCATCTTCTCAGCTCTATTAATGTGGCCAAGAGCCCAAGATAACTTAGCTGCACTTAGTTCCTTAAGGCATGCAGATGTTTTAATAATGCATTCTAATGCAGATCTCTGAAGTTTCAGAATCATAAGCTTCTTCAGATAAATAGCTTCACGGTAAGATGTTCAGAATATAAGGTGAGCACCCTACCACATTGGATCATATGAGAAGGCAGGAGAATGAAAAGATGGAAGTACCTATTAGTGGCCATGAGAACCTTGATATTCCCTCTGGCGTCAAACCCATCGAGCTGGTTGACTATTTCCAACATGGTACGCTGAACCTCATTATCGCCCCCAACCCCATCATCAAACCGAGCACCACCAATAGCATCAACTTCATCAAAGAAGACAATGCATGCTTTCTTAGAGCGGGCCATCTACAATAATAGAAAAAAAATTCAGAAAGACTGTTGATGAAACAGAGCATTCAAGTGCAAAAACACTGGATGAATCCTTGTGGGCTATCTGCAATGTTTAACATACCTGAAATAACTCCCGAACCATCCGAGCACCTTCACCAACATACTTCTGAACTAATTCACTTCCAATCACACGGATAAAACAAGCATCTGTGCGATTGGCTACAGCTCTAGCAAGAAGCGTTTTGCCAGTACCAGGTGGACCATAGCAAAGAACCCCTTTTGGAGGGTCAATACCGAGCTTGACAAACTTTTCTGGGTGAAGCATAGGAAGCTCAACAACCTGTGAGAAATCGTTAAGCAAAGAGTAAATGAAACAAGTCCAAAACTAACTAGAACGTAGAATGTGCAGGTTCGCAAATGAAGTACAGATTCTGAATCCCAAGGAAAAGTTTGACATACCTCACGCATCTTTTCAATCTGCTCTTTGCATCCACCAACATCGTTATATGTCACATCAGGTTTTTCCTCAACAGTCATCATGGTAACACTTGGGTCGATTTTGGGTGGCAAAGGAATTTGAATCTGGTACTTGTTTCGGTCAACACTGCATTAGGATTTAGGCATGAGATCACAAGTTTCACACGGTGAGCACAAAGGTTCAATTGATTTAAGAATGATAGTGTACAAGCACAGAGAAATAGTCTAGGTAGCATCAATGAAGCTTTATCCAAAAAATGCATGCGTAAGATCAGTTTTTATTTAGTCAACTTTGCTATCTCTAAAGATTCCGTAGACCAGTATGTTCCATCTTCTAGCATTCTATGAGCAACAGAACCTAAGCCAAGCAGCTGACAAAATACTACTTTCAGATTCAACATGTTCTTAACTAATAGTTATTTCCTATTCAATGAATGCTATTCAGAGAACACTAGGGAACAAATGAAGGGTTAAGTACATCTGCCAAGTTTTGTAGAAATTACATGTACACTGGATTCAAGAAAGCAATGTTTACCTATCCATGTCAAGCATATAAAGTTCATGCAATCACCACAAGCATGATCTTTGCTTTTTTTCTAGCCATGTATTAAATCGCATTAAGAACCACTGTTCAATTTAAAAGTTCTTCTCTGCTTGCATGATGACATATAACATGCCCTACATGTATATAGCTTGTTTTAAGTCAAACACATAAACGCACCAGGTATGAATAACAGGCAAGAATTGCTCAAGTAGAACTGAACGAAAGATGTATGATACATTAAAGACCAAAATACAGGATAGTAACCTACCCGATACATTAAAGACCAAAATACAGGATAGTAACCTACCCGACTCTCATCCCTTCCTCAATATCAGTTGGAGATACTTTATCGCCCAAGCCAACCACAAACTGCAAGATCCAACATAAAGCATGAGAAAGGGATTAGTGTGAAACTTTTAGGAGATATATGATTGAAATAAAATAACATAAGCACGGCATACCTTCGCAATTTGTTTTACATTGATCACATATTTAGCATCGTCAGTATTAGGGCTTATAATCTTAGTACACCTTGCGACCTTCAGGGGGAGGAAGAAAACTTATTAGTACAATGGCACATATATAGAACTAACAGAAAAAAACATAGCACCTAACTATTATGCATTCCAGGCCCAAAACTATAAAAACTAGGAAGAAGGAAACATTAGGTTAAGTAATATACTTGTAAGGGCTGTTCCTCTTGCATCATTTGTTTATCAGACACAAGATCCCACTGGCTAGGTGGGGCCAGTCCAGTATCAGACTCCTTTATCCCTGGGAATTAGTAGAGGGGCATATGGATCAGGTAAGGTAATTCAAAAGTTTTAGCCTTCTAACATCAAAAGAACCTAATAAACTGCACGACAATACGAAATGTAACAGCAAGTTTATGAACGAGATGAGGTCGTGGACATTGCACGCTGTATAGCCTATATAGAGCACCAATCCTATACCATGTCATCCACTAAACAAACAATGATTAACGACATTTTTCCTTTGTTGAGGGCAAACAATGACCTAAAATGGTTAAGGTGTAATGATGTACTAAACACAACATATTCAATAAATAAAAGTCTCGCTATGCTATCATCTGAAAGTAAACTGCTAAATGAAACAAGTGTTCGCAAATTGAGCTACATCTCTACCAAGAGAATTAGATCATTAAATCCTTACGCACCACAGAGGTCATTGATTTTCTTGGCCATTTCCTTTATTTCCTTCTCTGCCTTCTTAATGCTGGTAGAGTAAGGCCCAAGACCCTGTGTGAACAGCAGCCAACCAACCAGAATCAGCAAACGTTAGCAGAAACCACGCAGCGAAATTTAACAAGCACTTCATCTCTCGCCTAAAAACAAAAATTCTTCCTCAAAAAAGAGGCAATCGAGAGCACAAATAACATTTCGTTTTCCACATCACAGACCCAAACCATCCCGCGCAGAACCGAAAACCATCAGCTGTTCTTCCCCGAGAAAATCGCAAAAAAAAATAACTGCAACCTGTAACACAAAAGGCACGACTTTCTTTTTCCCAAAATCTCTAAGAGGAATCGAAACCCTAGACCAATCTCGAGCACGACCCCAACCCCAACCCAGCCCGAGCCCACCCTGCGACCAGATCGCCTAAAAACACCCTAGATTCAAGAGGTCGGGGAGATCTAAACAGGGTCGCGGCACGCACGTAGGTCTTGAGGAGCGCGATGTCGTCCTCGTCGAGCGGGCGAGGATTCTTCTCGTTCATGATGTCGTCCTCCGGCTCCGGCGCCATGGCTTCCCCCACTTGCGCTGTGTCTTCTCCCGCGGCGAGGCGGCCGAGGAGAGGAGAGGTGGTGGCTCAGGCGGGTGCGGGTGCTTGGATGCTTTGGCTTGGTGTGTTTCCTTCAACTTTTATTATATCGCGAGTTTTTTTTATTTTTTTCCCCTCTTTTTTCTTTCCTCCTCTGCAAGGGATGCTTCTCCAACCGTCTTGCTCGAGTCCAAAGTCCTTGCCTGCGTCACTGTAGACAAGGGAAGCCATGAATCGGATACAGGGCAAGTTCAAAGGTTAAATATTGCGTAGCGAATGACACGTACTACAGAATTAATATGAGTAATTTTATAGGCATTTTTTGTGGACGGTTTATCCGATGAAAATATGAATTGATCAAACCTAAAAGTTTTCAAACATTCTAAAAAAAATATGAGATATAGAGGGAGATTATAATTCTATATATATCCCTGCACAATTTCAAGATCAAACTCATCATATTTGCTATGCACTTTTAACATAATATCATTAACATTACGAAGAAGGTAAAACTAAATTAGTGATAAGTGAGTGCATTAATTATACAATTGAATTGGTGTATGTACATAGTAAAATATGGATTAACATGATAGAGAAGAATAATAGCAACATGCTTCGCTAAGAGCATTAGGGATAGATCATAGATAATCTGATTAGTAAGAACTAAGGATCCAAAAATCGTTACCAGGACAAATCCCGCTCGGAGGGCGGTACCGGTAACCCTAGCAAAAAATCGGGCATATTTCAAAATCTAAAATTTGAATTGCGGAGTTTGAAAACCGGTTACCGGTCCCGGTAACCTAGTGGTTACTGAAAAAATTGAACAGAAAAACCGGCCGGAATTTTGAATTGACAAATTTTGAATTATAAAGTTTTTAATGAAGTGTATATTTAGCTCATACAATACAACGTAATTTAACATATTTAACTCATATATTAACTCATCTGAAGTGCAACCCGGCCAGAAACAATAATTCAAACATATTTAGCTTATACAATACGTAATCTAGCATAAAATAAATCTAAATCAACCTAGAAAATACATTATGTATTTTAAAAATCAAATTTAAAATCCAAATTTTTTGTAACTGATCATCTGGCCCCACCGAGAAATCCAGTTACCGTGGTAACAGGCCGATTTTTTCACTAGCAAGGACTAATACTACCGGTCAAAAAACCATAGGGGCCCAACCCCGTTCCCTCCGCTCCTTACTGTAGAACTGGACTCTCATCTTCGAGCTGGGCTAGGATTGGATTGGATTTCTACCCTGGATTTCATCGGATTTACGAGTCAATTGACCATCATGGTATTAAATTCAAATTAAATCCGACGCATCCAAATTCCAACCTGAGCTGGTTTCTGAAATACTGCCTTTTTGGATGGAAATAGAATAGAATGTGTAGATGTAGACATGTTCTTGGCATAACATTACCACTGCCAATAACGTGAACATATACAAATACAAATAAATAACAATAAGAATCGAAGTAGAAAAACATGAGAAATTTCTATTATGCTACAAAATTACAGACTAGGTCGGTGTTCACAAAATTTCTGCCTAGAGGAATTAGGACAAGATCCCAGGACAAAACAATCTTGGGGTCAAGCTAAGCTAATCCTCCGTCGCGTAGTATTGCGGAGCAAGCAATCCTCGTCTGGTTCTTCACGTAGTTCTGGCTGGTCCGGACCAGCTCGTTGAAGATGATGCAGTCCGGCTTCGTCCGGAACAGCACTGACGAAGGATGGATCTGCACATTCTGACCGGTCGCAAGAACCCTGATGATCCATGGACCATTCTTAGATGACAGGAAGAACACAATATCATCATAATTACATAACGTTGCGCAAGAAATGAAATCTTGGATAAGGGCATGTTGATTGTTGAATATGACTTGGTTACCTGTATGAGCCATCAGGATGCCGCATTGCAGCAGCGTTCAAGAAGTCAGCCGTCAGGCATCGACGAAATTGAGACATGTCATCTCCACATGACGACGGACTAAGGCCCATTTGCTGGGCATGACCTTGAATCTGACTGTAACAATAGAAATTTCTATATTAGCTCAGTCAACACTTCAGAATTTTACAAAACCAAACTTCGCTTGCTTATTTTTGTTAGTTAGCGGAGCTTTGGACAACAACGCTCTTCCAAGGGAATAATCCTCTCACCGCCGCATTCAATCATATTTGGTTTGTAAAGAGCATACTTGTCTACTAGTAACATATTGAGACACTGCAACAAACCTGTGAACATCACGAGCATGCCTTAGAGACCGATAATTGATGAAGTTCTCCCTGCACCATCTGTTCAAAGCCTTTTCCATTGTTTTTTCTTTAGCATTTGCATTTTTGCTCTTTTCCAGAGAGGCTCGATATACATTCACCAAGGTTATGTGGTCTCCTTCAGAGCTTTCAAAACTCTTCCTAGCCGCTCTTGCCTAAACAGAAAACAAGGTAAAATGGGCCATCAATAAATTCGCAATTGGTGGCAGTTCAGATATTTACCCCTGGCCCAAATGAGGAAGAGCCCCAACGTACCACTTGAAACGTTGTTTTACTCGCGAACATTGTCTCCGGGCAGCAAATCATAAGTTTGAACATAAGAATATTTCAATATTGAAATTTCAGATATTCACATATTACAAGACACAAAATTCAGGAAAATTTATTTCAGTACCTCTTCTAACTTTTCACGTGGAGAGAAGAAAATTGATTCCACTGACAGCATAGAGACCACAATCAACATTTCTTCCAACCACTTGATGCCTTGGAGTACATTGGATCCAAGGGCAACCTAGCCATCTGATGCCCAACTGCATCAAACAGCTTATAATCATCTGTCAGGGCTCCTAGCAAGAACCACTGCTCCAAAGATTTGATGATAGCCGTCCGCAGTGGATTTGACATTAATTGGGCAATTCTGAATTGCCCCGTCCCCCCAGTACAAATATCTAGGTGACAGGTGACTTGCCATTTTTCTCATATTAATACTACTGAAACAAGCCACTACAGGCTTATAAGCCGTGATGGTGTTGCTATTTCAGAGCATCCTAGCATATCTAGAATTTTATTAGGCTTAAAGCAAATGTAACTAAAATTAAATAAAAAAATGAGGCGAATGGTAAATCCAGAGCACTATATTTAACTTGTAAACAAGACTAAAGCATTGACCACATAGCCCTGCAGCTAAAAAATGAGCACTTACCTTGATGGTTTCTCTATGAAATCAAAACCTATGATATCATCAATTCCAAGAACTTTAAGCTGCAGAAAAACATTAGAAAGATTGCACATTTTGATCCCAGGGACAGTAGGATCCACCAGCTTATCAAAGTCACTTTCTTGGTACAACCGGAAGCACTTTCCTGGCCCCTCGCATCCAGCACGACCACTAAGTGTAGAATGAACAATATTAGGATAGGTTAAAAAAACTATATCAGCTTGTTGAAGTGAAAATATGTATTAATGCACATGAATAAGACTATCTGGTTCTTTTAGTACATAAGAAACTAACAAGCTCTATTTTCACTTTGTTATTCTAAGGATCTAGAGAGAGCATGTCCAAAGTCCAATAGTATTTACCTCCTTTGAAGAGCCTGTGCTTTGGAAACTGGGATGATAATTAGAGATTGCATTCCTGTCACAGGATTGTAAGAGCCAGCTTTTACCATCCCGGGATCAATGACATATTTAATACCAGGTATCGTTACAAAAGTCTCAGCAATATTTGTTGCTAGGACAACCTACAATCGACAAATTAGACATCAATCAATTATCCAAAATATTTCATGTCGCCTGGCTTTTAATGATGGCATGTGAAGAATGGGAGAACAGTTACAAAAAAAAATGTATTAGATATGTTGAACAAGTAAGGATGCCGTAGACGCATGTCAAAACATAAATTGTCACGATCACCCAAACCACATAATACATAGATGGAACAGTAAGCAAAGTAACAAACTAGCAAGACATGCTAAACATCTAAAAGGGCAACCTTATGCAGAAATAGGCTAGTGTCCTTCATTGTAAGAACTTAATGTGCTCATTTAAAATATGTGAAAACAAAGTAAATGAAAAGCAAGTTCGCCTAAAAAATAGACCACCTCAGTATGCCAGCTACTTACCAATATTTGACAAAAGAAAGTACAAAAAATTATCCTAGTAGATGTCCATGGCTCCATGCAGCAGGAAGGAAAAGCAATCATCCAAGTGACATAGCTCACCTTGCGGGTTCTAGACTGTGCTGGCTTAAAAGCGTTCATTTGCTGCTCTGATGGAAGAGACGAGTAGATAGGTGTAGTCCATATTCTAATACTCTCTGGTGGAAGATTATGAACATGATCCTGAATAAGCCTATCCAGTGACTCAATTTCCTCCTGACCAGTTAGAAATGCAAGAATATCTCCAGGCCCTTCGTCCAAATGAATCTAGCAAAGAAAAAAGGTGTCTAAAAATATAAAGAACACACTACACCTTAACTCAGAATTGGGACAATATCATACTCAAATAAGAAGGGGAAAAAACGAAATATGAAATTTGATTAGTAATGAAAGAAATTTTCTTTGAGAGAATGATAGTCCGTCCTCTCTCTTTTTTTTATGGAAATTCCCAGTTTTCTTTGGTATTTTCATTATTTCTATTTCCTTTTGTTTAGGCATTTGTGGGTGTTCTGTAGTATATATCTAGCAACGAGCCATCTGATGACTGATGAGGGAATTATGTTTTCAGAAATAAGGGTAAAAAACAACATGTTAACATTGAACTCAGAATTTAAATGTGCGATTGAAGGCACCAAAGGAAGAAATTGCAACTAAGGGTAAACTATGTTTACCTGAAAGATAGTAACTAGGGTAGCCTCCAGATAATCAGATTCAGGCTGGTACGTATATAATATGTCGACACAGTATTGCCGCCCTTGAATATGTACAGCTTTAGCACCACTAAAGTATTCAGAAAAACACTTAGCATCCAAACTAGCAGACATGATTATCAATTTTAGAGGAGCACGTTTTATGCCCTGGCATACCCTCATAGTAAAACCTTGGGTTAATTCCTTATTTGTCATTGGAAGTTGACAGACTCCTCAAAATGCCATCGAAAAATTCTTCTTCCCTTTATTGCCACTCGATCTCAACTTTGATCCCCAAAATGTCATTCCTGTCAGTTGACCATTGACTTGGCCGCGAAAAGACGATTTTGCCCCTAAGTGAAATTATATATACTGAGATCTTTAGAGAATTGTGTGACATAGTAATATAGTTCCAAAAATTATGAAATTTTTAGAGAAAATTCCTGACATAGTGTAGATTATTGTGTAATTTTTATAGGTTTTATTTGCAACATATTTTTCTCTAAAAATCTTTCAAATTTACCGAAATTTGAAAGATTTTTAGAGAAAAACATGTTACAAATAAAACCCTATAAAAATTACACAATAATCTATACTATGTCAGAAACTTCTCCTAAAATTTTTATAATTTTTGAAACTATATTACTATATCAGACAATTCCCTAAAGATCTCAGCATACTTAGGGGCAAAATCGTCTTTTCGCGGCCAAGTCCACGGTCAACTGACGGGAATAGCATTTTGGGGATCGAAGTTGAGATCGAGTGGCAACAAAGAGAAGAGGAATTTTTCGATAGTATTTTGGGGAGTCCGTCAACTTCCAATAGCAAATAAGGAATTAACCCCTAAAACCTTGCTCTTGTCCATCCTTTTCTGATGAAGTTCTTCCATTCTCTTTGGCAGAAATAGTTCGAGAATGTTGCACATTTTTCAACAAACCCAACAATACATCGGTATGGACTGTTCTTTCATGGGCCTCATCTACAATGATAATGCTATATTTAGACAGAACTGGGTCAAGAAGAGCCTCCCTGCAAAATCCAAGGCAATGGTTTCACTACAGAAGGCACCTTCATGCATTAGAAAAAGAAGAGAACAATGTAGATAAATTCACATATGACATTGCCAGATATGATTGGCAAGCCATTTATGTTATGATAGGGCTGCCTGTAAGAAGCAAGTATAAAAAGAAGAGAACAATGTATGTATAAAAAGAAGAGAACAATGTATATAAATTCACGTCTGACATTGCCAGATATGATTGGCAAGCCATATATGTTATGATAGGTCTGCCTGTAAGAAGCAAGTATAAAAAGAAGAGAACAATGTATATAAATTCACGTCTAACATTGCCAGATATGATTGGCACAAGACATATTCGTTATGGCTGCCTGTAAGAAGCAAGTACAAACTAATAGTGAACAGAAAGATGAGTTAAAAATTAGTATCAAGATCATGCTGACAGAAAGAAAATATAACACCAAGTATAAAGTTATTTGTTCAAATTATTTTTGCAGCCAAAAGATTCGCAACCATCAAGCTGAAAACAAGCTCGGAATGATTCACTCCGAGAACAACAGTTGAACCCATGGATTATAAGTTCCATTGTCACCATTTTGGTAAATATCAACACTACCTTAAAAGCAGGCCATCTGTCATGTACTTAATCCTTGTTGCATTGGAAGCGACATCATCAAATCTGATCAGTATCCAACCTTTCCCCCCAAGTCATCATTGCATTCCTCAGCCACGTGTTGCTACAGTAACAGCTGCACCTCTTCAAGGTTGAGCGGTGCCAATGATTTTTCCATCCCGACAAAACCCAGCATCTTACAAAAATTGTGGCAACTCTGCAAAGCACATGTAAAAATATATATACTCCCTTAAAAAATTAATCTGACGAAAGAAATCAACGGAAACCAGAATAGCAAAAGGGGAAATCGTGGTATGTTCAGAGGCGTCAAGAATAGGTTCATCTCAGATTAACAATTTAGTATCATTTAACTGGGAACTCAATTTGCAATGCAATGTTACACCAAAAAGCATCAGTTCCTTTTGGTTGCTGCAAAAGCATGCTGAGGTTCCCATGCGTGTAGCATCTTATCTCCACAAAGAAAGCAGCCAAAACTCTACCTCTCGCGATCATGGTTGGTATCTCAGTACACATTGTGAGCTACAACAACATAATAAACACTTTTTTTGTCGCTTTTATTTACTGCTAACCATTTAATCCAATTGTTCTCAATTACATATGAGGATGCCACCAATAATTCAACTGAACTATGACCACAACAATTCATCAGGCCACTGACCAGTGACCAGTCTCATTAATCAGAAGTATCACAATACAGTAGGCTTTCAATAGTCATGCGATCCAAATAGAAAACATATGAACAAAAACTCCTTAGCACAAAACTCACGTGTCGTTTTGCCATTCCCGGTCTCCCCGACGACGATCAAAGTGTCGTTCTTCCTCACCTCCGCAACAAGCTGCTTCTCCACTGCACCACCAACATTCCAACAACAATAACAAAAAATGAATTAACTTACTAAGATTGGCCGAAATAGCTTCAAAATGCATGAAACACCAGTGACTAGTGAGCAGACCTGCGGCGATGGGAATCGATTTCCCCTGTTGCCTGATCAACTGCTTCCTCCTGCTCGAACCAACAAAACCATAAACTCAAATGTACCTCGGAAGCACGCATACAGACTGAACAAAACAGAGGTAACAAGGGTACAAGATGATAAGAGTTGGTACCGAGCGTTCAGCCGCTGCTTCTGCGGCGAAGCGCCGGTGGAGAAGAACGGCATCTCGGCCGTCGCAGATTGGGACCCAGCGCTCCTTGGGCATCAACTTCGACAAGCTCAACCCGTAGACGTCGCCGCGGCGGCCTGGGAAGGCGGCATCGCCGGAATCCGCGCTGCGGCGGCTGCGGAGTGCGGCGGACTAGACAAAGGGTTTTGCCGTCTTGGAGAAGAGATGGGGCACGATGGAGTTCACAGAATTTTTTTTATTAATTAATCCTTTTTAAAATTTTAGTTTAAAGTTAACTTCCAACACACTTTTGTTTTTTCAATTCTACCCTATTTGGTCATGCCAAAGGTCACACCACCACCCGTGGCGTGACAAAATAATATTGTCACGTTAGCCCATATTTGGACAAGATCTTGTCACGCCACCACCCGTGACGTGACAGTGTTGTTTGGTCACGTTATAACCAAAAGCATGACAAAAAATGTGTTTTTAGTGAACTTATTCTATGGTGTGGTAATGTTGTTTTGTCCGTCACAGGTGGTGGCGTGACAAATGGATCAGAATTAGAAATAAAGTACGTTAGGGTTAACTTTAAAATAAAACTTTAAAAGGGTTAATTAATAAAACAAATTCAAGTTAACATTAACATTTGCATATTTACCATTATATTTTTTAGATTTTGCACATTTACCCTTCAGTGTGTAATTTGACAGAAATTCTAGCAATTTCACTGTAAACATTTCAATTCTCATAAGAATATGAGAAAATTCTTGTCACTGCAAATATGGGAAATAATGTTTTTTTTTCTAATATGGCAAATGGGCTTGACCCAAGGAAAATGACCACGTTACCAGCAGAGCTTGACCAAAAAAACAAGAGGGGGCGTTTATAAAGATGAAGCATCAACATAGAAAAATTAAGTTTTAAATTTAAAAATAATGAACTAGAGGAGGCAAAACTACTGATTTTTTTTATTGCATAATATGTAATATAAGCTACTAACTTCTTAGCTGTGCGTATAGAGATGTCAAAACGAAAAGGGGTCGTGGGCCATGTTGGCCTGCATGAAGCTTGGCCCCTACAGTTACCCTTGTAAGAAAATGGGAAAAATAAGGAGTAATATTCATGCTTGAGAAATTTTGCCATGTAGGAAGAAGCCTCTATGGTGACACAGACACAGACACAGACGGGCATAATATGATGACTGATCAAGGTGATACCATAGCGGCAGCAGTGAGCAATCGTGTGCATCCCAATGCATGTCCCGACAACATGCTACCGTGGCAGCAATTGCTTGGGGCGACAGCTTGAGCCTTGAGAATTGAGATGGCAACACGTTGTTGCAACGGGGCGCAGAGGCGGATCTAGCTAGGGTGCTGGGTGTGCATAGGCACCTCTAAATTTTGTAAAATGTAATAGAGAGTTCATTGGACTTGAATTGAAGAGAGTAGGGCCATCGGTTTTGCAGATGTGTATGGTGGTAAGTTAGGGAGAGGAAACCTCACAAATCACATCTTATTCCAATCTTCCTCTCTTCTATTGATTTAGGATTTAATAGTGAAATATAGTTGCAATACTAAATCAATACACTAAGCACATTCCAGTTTTTTCTCACATTCAGATATTGTGCAAGTTATTTTCCAAATTGATTACTATAGCGATTACATTTGAAAAGTTGCTAGTAGACTAGTATACAGTGTGCTTCTCAGAACGATAATATTTCCCGATGATGAGTTTTGTAAAGAAAAGCACAGAAACAACTAAGTAATACGTACTTTGAACTAATCGTACCGAGCATTGCTTTGTGTGTGTACCCCTAACACTGAATTTCTAGCTCCATCACTGACAGGGCGGTGTCAACAATGGCAACACATAAGCATGACAAAGGGTGACAACACATTGGCTTCAAGTTGCGGCGTGAGTGTGGTTGACTATCGGTGCAGGGGATAGTGAGGGACATGGGATGGGGGAGAGGAGGAAGATTAAGAAGTTGCACATTATGAGCACTTTAGAAAACAGTAATGGTAAAAACTATATTTTTCACTTTTACAATAGCATCGAAGGAATTAGCTCATCCCCCACAACCGACGTCCTTTAAGGTCCGTTTGGAACACATAAATTTTACAGGAATTTCACGTAAACAATTCATTTCTTGCGGGAATTGGGAAAAAATATTGTGGCCAACACGGGACTTAAATCTCGATTTATCCACTCTCCTCCCCTGCAGTATAGTCTAGCTATACAATTCAGCCAAAACTCTACAATTTTCATTATGGTTATCATTGCCATGCTTAAATTAATTGCTCAATACAAACTGAGTGTAAACAAAAGGGAAAAAATCTCCAAATGATAAGAAATACAAAAAATAGAGAATTGCTATATATCTTCTAACAGTTTTTTTATCTTAAAAACTGTTATTTTTTGGTTCGTTGGATGTGCTTTTAGATTCGTGTGTTGACTGGGCATCTGACCAGGTCAAAAAGCACTACCGTGTCTCAATACGACCAGGCAGGTGGGCGAGAAAAGTTCGGCCGCAAGGCGTGGGCACAACGGCATATGAAGCCGCCAAATCTACTCGTCCAGGCGTGGCAGCTGCATGCGGCCGGCCGAAAAGGCATAGATCAAACAGTAAAGACGTTTGTACTTCTGCTGAGTGAAGCGCTCAAAAAAGCTTAACTAGTTAATGAAACTATCGTTAAAAAACACAATCAGCGAATCAAACACGTCCATTCACAAACAAAACTTTATTTTTTGTCTTTATTTTTACTCAACCTCTCAAAGTACATGCGAATAACATAACGTGTTCACCGTGTTACCGTATTTTGTTAGTATATAATTTTTTTGTCTTTGTTTTTGCTCAACCTCTCAAAGTACATGTGAAGAATATAACGTGTTCACCACATTGCCGTATTTTGTTGGTATATAATTTTTTTTTAATCTTTGTTTTTGAAAATATAAGTTATTAAGATATTCAAGAATAATTACAGTGATCAAGAACTAAAATTATATAAATAATTTACTATAAATTATGTACAATAGAGTTGTAAATAAACTTTCAAAATATAACAGTTTTTTTCCAGAGAAAACTGTCATTCTGGTTAGATAATCCCAAAAAATTATCGTTTCATGTATAGAACCCCAAAATAACCAGCAACGCGTACGTACGTATGACTCGTTGATCCCTAGTCGATCTTGTAGAACTTGGAGGGCTCGAGCCCCGCGGTGAAGTTGAAGTACTTGAGAGACTCCGCCCACCGGGGGTTGTCCTTGAGCCGGTGCACGGCGATGGTCTCCGGCACGAACTCGTGCGAGCACTTGTCCACCGGTACCGGGAGCGGGTAGTCGTACATGGCCGGCTTGGTGTTGAACCGGTTCTTCCCCTTGTCGCCCATCCGCAGCCACTGCCCGGTCATCATGTCCTCCGGCCCGACCGTGTGGTTGCGCGGCACGTCGGACGTCGCCACCCACTCGACGAGGTCCCACGACAGCACGTAGCCCATGCCGGACATGTAGTCCCTGAACGGGTCCATGCTGTCGCACGGGATGGTGGCGCCGTAGTACATGTCCTCCCGCGGCATCGCGCGCAGCGACTCCACCAGCCGCGGCAGCCGGATGAAGATGTCGTCGTCGGCCTTCATCACGTAGTCGTACGGGTCGTCGCGGTAGAGCTCAGCCACCGTGGAGAAGAAGGTGTAGGTCTTGCCCCCGTTGAGGTTCTCCTCGCAGCCGTCGAGGATGATAACGTCGTCGTGGTGGAGGATCTCGAGAGACACGAGCACGCGCTGGTCGTCCTTGTACAGACGGCAGAAGACGAACCGGACGTCGACGTGCGCGGTGAGGCCGGCGTTCGCGAGCTGGAGACCGTACACCATGCGGAGGAGGTGCCGGCGCTCGTAGAGGTCGGCGCGGGTGAGCACGCCGATGAGGAGGCGGAAGTCGGGCTTCCGGGACACGGCCGGCTCACCGTCGAGGCGCGCCGCTGTGTACGTCCCCGGAGGCGGGCTGCACGAGCTCATGAGCGCCTGCAGCTCGAACTCCTTGGGGTAGACATACAGGAAGATGAACGCGAGGAGCAGTAGAGGCAGCAGGACCAGCGCTTTGCTGGAGGTTGACAGCTTGGGAAAGGAGTGCCTCTTCATGGCTGCTTGGAGATTCAGCTGATCGCCATGCTTAGCGTTGTTCATGGACTTGAGAAAATTGCTCGGCGGCGGCATCTCAAGCTGCTTCGATGTATCGATCGCCGCTTGATTGGCTCCGATCTTTGGTTCAAGAAGTTTGTGATAGTTTGTGTGGCATGAAGCATGCATGCAAGTGGGTGGTGATTGATATGATGCTAAGGCGTAGACGTGTCGCCGGTGCTTTTGCCGGCTCGCGATGCTTCATGTGAGAGATGTGGTGGGGAGCTTGGGGTGTACGGTAATGGCGACACTTTGCGTAAAAGTAGGCGAGGGCGAGGCGGGGTCCGGGGAAACGGAGGCGCGACATGCGATGCGAGGTCGGATCTTGGGGGAACGTAACCTGCTGGAGTCAACGTTTACAGCAAAGCATGCATGCATGCATAGAGTTGGCCCAAAAAAATGCATGTCTCTGTTGGCCCAAAAAAATGCATGTCTATGTGCTTGAAATTGTGCTTCGCTTTTCATACATTTGGATGATCACGCTAGTCTCACTAATAAGTAATTCAGTACATTAATTATCTGTCAAAAAAAGTAGTAATTCAGTACACTTACCACATGGCTACATGTGGAGTTGGCTTCATCCATTTGCTTCTCTTCCCATGTGTTGCTTGAGCCAGGGGTAAGCTGGCTCTATTTGTCAACATTCAAACTGATGATCGATTTCAACGAATCAATGACACCTTGCGTGACAAACAAACCAATGCGAGTCCTATATTTGCGAACTTCACAATCTAGTATCTATGCTAATAATAACGGCAACACTATATGATAGTATTTGTAAGGCACACATCACACAGCCATTGCACTTACGCAACGTCAACTGGCTAGCAGCTAGCCGACTATATATACGACTAGAGCCTATATATTGCGTGTTCAGAGTTCAGGTGTGCGTTCAGCCATGCAAGCCCTCATGCATTTCTGATGAGCTCAATGACGAGACAGAAACCATGCACGGACGAACTAATTAAGTCACTTCAATTGACGACCCTGAATCCCTGATACATGACGGGATCAGTTTGTCAGGCAGTATCATATAGGAATACGTGGGAATGTGGCAGTAACAAGTTTTGATCGTTTTGATATCAAACGAAAACATCGGGATATTTTGGATCAAGTTATTACGCATGTATATGCAATTTTGCATGCATGCAAGAAGCCAAGAACGAACACTTCAGGGCCTCATTCCCTAGCCTGTGCATGGTACAGCAGCTTGGAGGGCTTGAGCCCCCGGGTGACGTTGAAGAAGTTGAGCGTGCGCGCCCACTTGAGGCGATCCTTGAGCTTGTGCACGGCGACGGTGTCCGCCGCGAGCGCGTGCCGCGAGCAGGTCACTGTTGGAACAGCTCGAAGAATAACTCACGGAATCAAGAACTCACGAAAGCAATACACGCACGCACACGTACTGGAGAAACTCTCGAAGGATTTGGTGCTGCACAAGACAGCTTTTTGCTTTTTCTATTGCTTAACTCACAACTTACATAGCTTGCTCTTGCTAGTTCTCCTATAATGCTTGCTTCACCTCACGTTGTTACATTGCTTTATATACTAGCAGGACTCTGTTGGGATGATCTTCGGCTAACGGCTCCGAGTTTCCCGGGGATGACACCCCACTTCGCGTTTTGATCGGAGACGCTAACCACTCACAGTTTGGTTCGGGTCCCGGTTACCTAGCGCCATATGAAAAGGAGGGGCTTGGCAGGCTATGAACTACGGTTGTTCTTTGGCTGCAAAACCCCGCACAAACCCGATCTACTAAGGGCGCTAAGGTGAACGAAGACCGACGCCGCCGCCTCGCCCACGACCACCTCTACGGCGATCGACGACTCAGATCGACCACCACCACGCCCATCGACGTCTCTTCTTCTTCCGGCTGCTACATCGACTCATCACCATCCTAATGGCATCGGCAACCTCGGGTATGTCACGATTATGATTCCGCATCTAAGGTTTGATCTAGGTGTTTCATGTTTTGAGTTAGGGTTAACGCTTAGTTCATGATTAGAATCAAGTTCTTGCTCACATTTGGTATCAGAGCCTAATCTAGCTCATCATGAACCCTAATTAGTCAAAACCGAAGTTGTCTTTGCCTAGATCTAAAGATTAGAGCCTCGGATCTAATGTTTAACGACGGGATCTAAGGGGTAGTGGCTCGGGTTAGCAATTTTAGAAGGAGAGGATTTCAAAACTTGTGGAACCCTAATGTGATCCCGAGCAAAATCCCCAAATTCCCAAAATCAGAAACCCTAAAGAACTTTTTAGATGCGGCGGAAGCGTACCTTTTGAGTCGCCGGCGTCTCTTCGGTTTCTTTTCTCTCGGGCACCACCGGAGCTCCACTCGACGGCGGTGTGCGCAACCTCGGTTGCACACACGCGCCGGCGAGAGGAGCACCAGCGGCGCCACCTCAGGCCGCCGCCTCGCTCATCCTCGCGCTCGCCGGTGAACAGCGCTGCGGGGGCGTCGCTTCCTCTCCGCTCGCGTCGCAGCTCCTCCGCCTCAGAACCCCTGCGCCGCTGCGTCGCTCCGCGTGTTTTTCGCGAGGAGAAGAGGCAAATGCGTTAGGGTTAGGGTTTTTCGCGTTTATCTCGCCGGCGACGCGCCGTCCGCTCGATCAGATCCGACGGTCGCCGTTATGCGGGCCGGTGAGAGCTGTTGGGCCAAGTGCTTCTCAGCCGTTCGATCGCATCCGACGGCGGCTGCGTTTTTCCGGCTGGCGGACGCGCGTGTGGGCCGCGCGGGCGTTTTGGGCCGCGCGTTTTCTTTGTGGGCTGCGCTCTTTTGGGCCGGTAGCTGAGGTTTTGATTAAGGAGGCCCATGAACAGTGGTTTTTTCCTTTTATTATTATTTTCAGTGCATTTCTTATGATTAAATCTATTTTGTGCACTGTTTTAATTATTGTTTTGTTGCCCAAATTTTGATATATCATGAATAAGGTATTATTGCCCAATATTATGCTTAGTCTCTGATTAAAATTGAACCAACGAGATATTTTAATTAGAGAATTTCATGTTTTTATCATTGTGGCATTATGTATATGCATATGATTATATTCTGACCAACGTTGATTATAATCATGTGTGTAGCCATATTAATTGTTTAGTTCTTTTTCATTATCTGCCCAACGGTGATGTGAATTAGAACTATAGTTTTTGTGTGTTATTAATCAAACCAACGTAGGATTAATTGCATACAACATATTCTTATGATTAATTCTAATTTATGCCCTGTATTTTGGTGTTCAGCAATAAATGCATCAAATGTCGCTGCCACAATCGACAACATTGAACAACTTACGGGGAGTAATTTTCCCACCTGGAAGGAAAGGATCCATGTTGTCCTTGGGGTATTAGATCTCGATTATGCTTTAAGGGTGCCAGCTCCCATTCCCCCCTCCGAGGGTGAAGAAAATTATGATGATAAAAAGAAAATCTATGAAACTAATGCTGAGAAATGGGAGCGGTCCAACCGTCTATCACTTATGATTATGAAGACCTCCATTTCAGTCGGGATCAGGGGAGCAATCCCCGATTCCGAAAATGCTAAAGAGTATCTGGTTTCAGTAGAGGAGAAATTTAAAGGCTCCACAAAGGTTTATGCCAGTACACTAATCCAGAGGCTCTTGACAACTAGGTATGATGGATCCGGCAGTATCAGAGAACACATAATGATGATGACTGATATGGCCGGAAAACTTAAGGGAATGGACATGGAGATTTCTGATGGTTTTCTAGTCCATTTCATTATGACCTCTCTCCCTTCTGAGTATACAGCTTTCAAGATCAACTATAATACTCAGAAAGAAAAGTGGAACATGAGCGATTTAATCGCCATGTGTGTTCAGGAGGAGGAAAGAATTAGGACGGAAAAAAGGGATCTTGCACTTCAAGTTGGTGGCTCCAATAAAAGGAAGTTCCAAGGGGACTTCAAATCTAAGAAGAAGTTGGCGTTCTCCCCCAATGCTGATAAGTCGGGGCCTAAAGTGCACTCTGCACCTAAGCCTCATGTGGCTCCTGCTGGAGCACCTAAGGGGAGTGAATGTCATTTCTGCAAACAGTCAGGGCACTTTCAAAAGGACTGTGTCGGATTCCTAAAGTGGCTCGCAAAGAAGGGTAATGATACAATAACTTATGTTGATGAAACTTTTTATGCTAATTTTTCCATTAATTCCTGGTGGATTGACTCAGGTGCAACTGTGCACGTTACTAATTCTTTACAGGGATTCCTTACCGCGAGAACCCTAAGAAAGGGGGAGCGAAGCCTTAGAGTCGCGGATGGAAAGGAAGCCAAAGTCGAATCAATAGGATCAATTACATTAGTCTTAGACAACGGCTTCTCACTTCGTCTCAATAATGTAGTTTATGTTCCTTCTATTAGGAGGAATTTGATTTCAGTTTCTTTGTTGGACGATGAAGGTTTTAAGTGTACTTTTGGTGATAATAAATGTATTATTACGTTTGATTCTAATGATATTGGTCTTGCTTTTAGACGAGACAAACTCTATATGCTTTCCTTAATGAATCTCTGTATCCTTGAATGTGTGTGATGCTAAGGGTAAAAGAATAATGAGACTTCTTGAAATTGTGGCACTGCGCTTAGGCCACATTTGAAGGGGAGAATGGAGCGTCTCATTAAGGAAGAGATTCTCCACCCATTAGATTTCTCGACTGGACCACTCGCATTGATTGCATTAAAGGAAAATATGTGAAACAAATAAAGAAGGGAGCTACTCGCAGCACAGGACTCTTAGAATTAATTCATACCGATATTTGTGGTCCTTTTCCTGTGACATCGGTGGATGGTTTTGATTCTTTTATAACATTCACTGATGATTTCTCCCGTTATGGTTATATCTTTCCCATTAAAGACCGATCTGAGTCACTTGATAAATTTAAGATATTTAAGGCTGAAGTTCAAAATCAGCACAACTTAAGAATTAAAGTGGTAAGATCGGACCGTGGGGGAGAATATTATGGAAGACATGCCTCTTATGGACAAATTCCTGGCCCTTTCGCTAAGTTTCTTCAAGAAAATGGCATTGTTGCCAAGTATTCTATGCCAGGTGAACCTCAGCAAAATGGAGTAGCTGAGAGACGCAACCGTACACTTATGGATATGGTACGGAGCATGCTCAACCACTCTAGTTTACCCATTAGTTTGTGGATGGAAGCACTAAAGACAGCTGCACATATTCTTAATCGGGTTCCCAAGAAATCGCATACCTAAGACACCTTATGAATTATGGACGGGAGAAAACCAGTATGAAATATTTACGAGTGTGGGGTTGTCGTCTTTGAAGCTAAGATTTTTAATCCACATATTGGGAAATTAGACCCTAAAACAGTAAGTTGTCATTTTATTGGGTACCCTGAAAGATCCAAAGGGTATCGTTTTACTGTCCTAATAGGACAACTAAGTTTGTAGAAACAAGGCACGCTGTGTTCTTAGAAAATGATGAGGAGCTGGAGCCCGTGAAAATAGATCTTGAGGAGAAGCGGGTTTACGTTCCTTCACCGCTCATCCCGAGACCTTTATTCTCGTGCCTCGTGGTCTGCACCTCCAGAGAAAATACCGTTGTTGCACCCATCGTTGAGGTCTCTGAAATTCCTAATGTTGTACCTAATGACGAGCCTCAGCAGTCTCCTGTCATAGCTAATGAACCTATTAGAAGATCACAGCGGGAGAGAAGATCCGCCATCCCGAATGATTATGTTGTATATATGAATGAGGATATTAATGATGTAGGGAAGGTAGACGATCCCACCTCTTATAAGGAGGCCATGATGAGTGAACATTCTCCTAAGTGGTTTGATGCCATGAAGGATGAACTAAAGTCTATGAGCACTAATGATGTATGGGACCTAGTAGAAATTCCTGACGGAGTCAAAACAGTAGGCTGTAAATGGGTCTACAAAATCAAACACGACTCTAAGGGAAATATCGAAAGGTTCAAAGCAAGGCTTGTAGCAAAAGGCTTCTCACAAAGAGAGGGGATTGATTATAATGACACCTTTTCTCCTGTCTCAACTAAAGATTCATTCAGAATAGTTATGGCACTTGTAGCTCATTATGATTTAGAGCTGCATCAGATGGATGTTAAAACGGCATTTCTTCATGGCGACTTGCAAGAAAATATTTACATGGCTCAACCGGAAGGTTTTGTCGTGGAAGGCAAGGAGCATATGGGATGTCGACTTAAGAAATCAATTTATGGCTTGAAACAAGCGTCGAGGCAGTGGTATCTCAAATTTGATAAGATTATAAGAAATTTTGGTTTTAAAGAAAATGAAGTTGATAACTGCATATATGTTAAGTTCAAGGGGAGTAAATTCACCATCTTAGTGCTTTATGTGGATGACATCTTATTGGCCAAGAATGATAAGGATATCTTTGTTTGAGACCAAGAGATTTCTTTCATCTAATTTTGATATGAAGGATCTTGGTGATGCCTCTTACGTTCTTGGCATTGAGATTCACCGAGATAGGTCCAAAGGAATATTAGGTTTATCTCAGAAGGCATACGTTGACAGAGTATCAAGAAATACAATATGCATAAGTGCTCGCTACTTCGCTCCTATTGTTAAGGGCGATAAGTTTGGGATATTTCAATGTCCAAAGAACCAATATGAAACCGATCGATGAAGTCGGTTCCTTATGCTTGGTATCGGAAGCATTATGTATGCTCAAGTATGCACGCATACGATTTAGCTTTTGTAACCGGGATGCTTGGCGATATCGGTCAAATCCAGGACCGGACCATCGGAAGGCCGTTAAGAAAGTCTTGCGCTATATGCAAAGCTACTAAGAATTTCATGCTCACATATAAGAATTCTGATAACCTTGAAGTTGTTGGTTATTCATATTCAGATTTTGCGGGATGTGTTGATACTAAGAAATCCACGTCAGGTTATATCTTCACACTCGCTCAGGGAGCTATCTCGTGGAAAAGCTCCAAACAAACCCTTACGACATCTTCAACGATGCAAGCTGAGTTTGTGGCATGTTATGAGGCCACCGGGCAGGCTGTATGGCTTAAGAATTTTGTCCCGGGACTTAGAGTGGTAGACAACATTTCTAAACCACTCACCTTATACTGCGATAACGAACCCGCAGTCTTTTATGCGAGTAACAACAAGTCAAGTGGTGCTGCCAAACACATTGACATTAAGTATCATGTTGTGAAAGATAGAATCCAGGATCAAACCATTAGTATCAAGCATATTAGTACTAAGTCAATGCTTGCGGATCCGCTTACTAAAGGCTTACCACCCAATATTTTTCGTGATCATGTTGCCGGCATGGGTTTATTGGAAAGCCTCTGATTCTGGACTAAAGGACCTTAAAAGAAAACCAACTCCCATTAAGTATAATGAACATCCATTTCAAGATAGGATAGTACACTATAGATACTGAGGTTGTATGACACTTCATTGGTCATGCGACGCATTATCTTGGTATGCTATTTTATTGAGAATGGGCTTATGATGTTAGCCTTACGATCAAAGGGGAGAATGTTGGGATGATCTTCGGCTAACGGCTCCGAGTTTCCCGGGGATGACACCCCACTTCGCGTTTTGATCGGAGACGCTAACCACTCACAGTTTGGTTCGGGTCCCGGTTACCTAGCGCCATATGAAAAGGAGGGGCTTGGCAGGCTATGAACTACGGTTGTTCTTTGGCTGCAAAACCCCGCACAAACCCGATCTACTAAGGGCGCTAAGGTGAACGAAGACCGGACGCCGTCGGCCTCGTCCACGACCACCTCTACGGCGACCGACGACTCTGCATCGACCACCACTACGTCCATCGACGTCTCTTCTTCTTCCGGCTGCTACATCGACTCATCACCATCCTAATGGCATCGGCAACCTCGGGTATGTCACGATTATGATTCCGCATCTAAGGTTTAATCTAGGTGTTTCATGTTTTGAGTTAGGGTTAACGCTTAGTTCATGATTAGAATCAAGTTCTTGCTCACAGACTCAGCCAACCATAATGAATAAGACTAGGACTCGGATACGTACAGACTCGGACTCCATCTAGAAAACAGAAACGGACTAACTTCCTAAACAAAGATTATCTAATAATCACTCCCTAATCTTTGTATACTTACTTATATTTCGTGTGCTGCCAGTTGGACACAACTTCAACATGGCTCCCACACACTCACCCGAAGACGGTGGCACAACTCTAACACGTCTTGGGCTCCAAGTTGGACACAACTTCAACTTGGCTCACACTTATTTGTCCGAAGACGGTGGCACAACTCGAACACGTCTTGGACTCTTACTCATTGAGGCAGTCGGTCTCAACTACGACTTGCACCCCAACTCGTACTCAACTCAGGACAGTCGGTCTCAACTACGACTTGCCCATCTCAGACTCGGACTTCAAGTTGGTCACAACTTCAACTTGAGTAACACACGGCCTCGACTCAGGACGGCGAACACATCTCCTCAACGTCCCTCGCCTTTGCCTTTCGATGATCGGCACCAAGATACATCATCGTCTTTAACGTCTTCCACACAGCTTTGGTCGTCTCCTTTTCGACCAGTAGGAAGAGCGTTTCCTCCGAGATGTCTCTATAGATAGCCGCCAATGCCACCTGATCCTTGCGCACATAACATTGCCACGTCACCGGTGACACAACTTCCCGGAGAACGCGACATAATCTTAGGCACAAATCAAAAAACTCAGTCTCCTCCTCGTCACGAAGCCGCATGCACCGTACAGTGCATCGGTCTCGCCGCCGCACCCGCCATGCACTCCTGATGCGCTGTCGGGATCCGACGTGTGCACACTCCCACCGTATATGCCACCCCGGGAGTCGAGATCACCCCTCCCGGGGTAGCAGCTAGGATTTCGAACCTGAAACTCTGATACCAATTGTTGGAACAGCTCGAAGAATAACTCACGGAATCAAGAACTCACGAAAGCAATACACGCACGCACACGTACTGGAGAAACTCTCGAAGGATTTGGTGCTGCACAAGACAGATTTTTGCTTTTTCTATTGCTTAACTCACAACTTACATAGCTTGCTCTTGCTAGTTCTCCTATAATGCTTGCTTCACCTCACGTTGTTACATTGCTTTATATACTAGCAGGACTCAACCAACCATAATGAATAAGACTAGGACTCGGATAGTACAGACTCGGACTCCATCTAGAAAACAGAAACGGACTAACTTCCTAAACAAAGATTATCTAATAGTCACCTCCTCGCCCGTCCCCTCGTCCCAGTAGTCGTACATCCGCGGCGCCGCGCCGTACTTGTTCTTCCCCTTGCCGCCCCACCGCAGCCACCGCCCCAGCACCCGGTCCTCCGGCCGTTCATATCGTTCCGCAGCTCGTCTGTCGCCGCGATCCACGCCGCCACATCCCACGACACGATGTACCCCATCCCGGACATCCACTTGTCCATGTTGTGCCGGTGGCACGGCGTCAGGAACCCGTAGTACATGTCGCGCCGCGCCTTGTCCCGGAGCGTGTCCGCGAGCGCCCCCAGGCGGTAGTACGTGTCGTCGTCGGTCTTGCCGACGTAGTCGTACGGCGCGTCGGCGAGCAGCCGCGGGACGGTGGAGAAGTACGTGTGGGTCTTGCCGTTGTCCATGTTTTCGGTGCAGTTGAGCACGATGATGTCGCCGTGGGCAATGATCTCGAGCGCCACCAGCGCCGCGTCCTCCTCCTTGGTGAGGTTTGTTAGCTTTAATCTTGACATGTTTAGTTTAGAGTTTGTATGCTAGTTCTTGCGTTAGTTGTGAGCACGCATGGAGTAGCTGGACCTTGCTTGCCAGTGTATGCGCCGTACGTGCCCGTGTATGCGCCGCATATGTGTTAGCTTGCTCGGTTGTTGAGTTTATTAGCTGTTAGCAAACAACGTTGAGTTTGTTAGTTGGATAAGCATGAGTCCGTTGCATGCGTTAGTTTGTTAGTAGATCAGCTAGCTACGGTTGCATGTAATCCTATATATATGAAGAAGTCAGAAAATAAAAAGCTGAGAAAACTTGGCAGCGGCAAAACTTTCTTCGTCTCTCCTGCGTTGTCTCTCTCTAAATTGTTTACTCTGCTGTTATCTCCGTGCGTGTGTCCAGTGATAGCGTGTGTGTGTGTTGGCTTATACCTCAACAAGATCCTGAGCATGTGCTTCTTCTGGTGTGATCTCGCACGTGTGTGTTGATTCGCGCGCGTGTGTGTGTTTCTCCGAATGTTTATGTGTTCTTGCTTCTAGTGAGTACTTGTCTCCGGCGTAAGTGCATGTGGTCGCTTTCTTCTTCGGTTTAGTTCTAACAATTGGTATCGAGCAAGGTGTAGCGCGTCATGCGAAGCGTATGCCGCCCCGCAAAGTCCGAGGTCGCTGGCGACACCTTGACACGGCGGCATCCAAGGCACCGCGAAGGAGGGATCAATAACCCTCCAATATCCAATGCTCACCGAGACCAACTACGGCTCTTGGGCGGTGAAGATGAAGGTGTTCATGCGCGCACAAGGGTGTGGGCGGTGGAAGGCAATGAGTGGTCGATGGCGCAAGGACCGGATGGCTCTCGCCGCCATATTCCAAGCCGTGCCCGAGGCCATGATGATGGTCTTGGCGAAAATGAGACGGCCAAGGAGGCTTGGGACATCCTCGAAAGAGATGCACGCCGGCGCCGACGCGTCAAGGAAGCACGAGCATGCACCCTAATGGGTGAGTTCGATGTGATGCGCATGAAGGAGACGAGTCCATCAAAGACTTCGCCATGAGGTCGACCACCATCGTTAACGCAGATTCGTGTTCTCGGAGAAAAGATGGAGGAGCGCACCGTCGTGAAGAAGTTTCTTCGTGCCGTCCCGACAAATTCACGCCGATCGCCTCCACGATTGAGCAATTTGCTGATATGAAGACGATGCGATGGTGGAGGTGGTTGGCGATCAAGGCGCACTGAGAACGCCGACGAGGGGATGGCGGCGCGACGAGGAAGGTGAGCATCTACTACTCACCCGTCGCAGTGGGAATCCAGTCCAATAAGGAGGGCAACTCGGCGTGAAGAATCGCAAGTTCGACAAGGCGAAGGTTCGGTTGTTACAATTGTCGGGACTACGGGCACTTCGCTCGAATGCCGTAATCCTAGGAAGGAGAGAGCGAGGCGCATTTAATTGTGGCCGATGTCGAAGATGAACCGGCGTTGCTCGACGATGAGTTGAGTCCGGACGTTGAGGAGGTGTGTTCGCCGCCCCGAGTCGAGTTCGGAGTTGAGTCCGAACGTTGATGAGATGTGTTCGCCGCTCGTGTCAAGTAATAGTTGGGTAAGTTGTAGTTGAGACCATTGCCTCAACAAGTTAGAGTTGGTGTGTCAAGATTAGGGGAAATTGTTAGCTTTAATCTTGACATGTTTAGTTTAGAGTTTGTATGCTAGTTCTTGCGTTAGTTGTGAGCACGCATGGAGTAGCTGGACCTTGCTTGCCAGTGTATGCGCGTGCGTGCCTGTGTATGCGGCGTACATGTGTTAGCTTGCTCGGTTGTTGAGTTTATTAGCTGTTAGCAAACAACGTTGAGTTTGTTAGTTGGATAAGCATGAGTCCGTTGCATGCAGTTAGTTTGTTAGTAGATCAGCTAGCTACGGTTGCATGTAATCCTATATATATGAAGAAGTCAGAAAATAAAAAGCTGAGAAAACTTGGCAGCGGCAAAACTTTCTTCGTCTCTCCTGCGTTGTCTCTCTCCTAAATTGTTTACTCTGCTGTTATCTCCCGTGCGTGTGTCCAGGTGATAGCGTGTGTGTGTGTTGGCTTATACCTCAACAAGATCCTGAGCATGTGCTTCTTCTGGTGTGATCTCGTACGTGTGTGTTGATTCGCTGCGTGTGTGTGTGTTTCTCCAGAATGTTTATGTGTTCTTGCTTCTAGTGAGTACTTGTCTCCGGCGTAAGTGCATGTGGTCGTTTTCTTCTTCGGTTTAGTTCTAACAAGGTTGCACACCACGAAGCGGACGTCGATGACGGCGCGTGCAGGCGGCGGCTGGAGTGCGTACGCGAGGCGAAGGAGCGCGCGCCGCTCGTACATGTCCGCCCGGGTGAGCACGCCAAGGAGCAGACGGAAGTCCGGCTTCACCGAGTAGGCATTGGCGGCGAGCTGGGTCGTTGCCGTCGGCACGCCGCCGCATGAGCCGGCGAGCGCCGACTGAAGCGAGAAGTCGTTTGGGAGGAGGACGAAGCAGATGAGGGCCAGGAGGGAGAAGGAGAAGAGAACGAGATGGACAGTGGGGAAAGGGAGCACCTGCGGAGACGGAGAAGGCTTCTTCATGGCTTGCCTAGGCAAGTAGCATGTAGCATGCACTAGCTAGCTAATTAGTTGGTGCTAAGCTCATGTCATGGCTAAACGATCGAACAGTAAAACTGGCTTAAGTAGGAGAGGTACGAGGAGGTGTCCGAAGACTTGGCATGCTTTGTGGGCGTGCAACCTAGCTGATCTATCAATCTATGCGTGGCTGTATACCAATGTCTGAACCCATAGGTTTTCTATACCAACCAACATGCCAAAATCTATCGTTGGTCAACTGTTTTGGTCGCATGCATGCGTGCTTGGATCCTACTTCTGGGGAGTTTTGGAAGTCCATGCATCGCGTTGTTCGGAAGCGACGAGTAACCGACGAAACATCATTTTTTTAAAGCAGACCGTGGAAATTAGCGCCATTAATTTCCGAGCTCACCTTGTACTACTCTCCCGTTCACAGATATATGATTTTTCAGAAAGCGCAAGTCAAACTTCATTAACTTTGATTACTAATATATAAAACAATTATTTGTATTCGTCACGTGAAAATGATGTTATTAGATTGATCATGAAAAGTATTTTTATAATATAATACTTTTATATTATTCTATGAACATATTTATATAAAAATTAATGATCAAAATTGTATGTTGAAAACTATGTCTCAAACGCCATATATTACTGAACACAGGGAGTAGTACCTTAATTTCGCGCACATCGATCGGCTCACTCGTTTTAGGGGTTTATTAGGCCCACTTGAGGCCGTATAGACCACTCTAAGCAATTAGAACAAGGAGGCCCTCACCTGCCATTCCACACACTACTACCTACAAACACTCAGAGGACTATGTTACCGTATCTCCAAAAACGATGTAAATGGTCATGAAAAAAATCCCAAAAAAGAATGACAACATTGATAAAAAAAAAATCAATTCTTCGATAAATGCCACAATACATAGAAATGAACAGCTTGTGCTTGAGCTTACAAGGATAAAGATTGATGATCAACTAGTATTCGATCATATTAAAAAGAAGAAGGTAGCTATTTGATTCACACGAAAGGCCACCTTCAATTCGTTCCATACACACATTATGAGCAACCCTAACATTAGAATTACATTAGAATTAGCACATTTTGCGATTAAAACACAATTTGCGAATAGCTTGCAAATGTTGTAAATGGACTCCTATTCGTGTTGTATGCATTGTGGGTTGCTGTGAATGATCTTGATATGTTAATTAATACCAGGACGACTACCTGATTCGTAACCAAAAAAAAAAAGGCTTTATTCCTAGTTTAAATTAAAGGCGCCACTTCAAATAGTACTAGGAAACCTGACTGTACTTTAATTTGATTCATCACTATTAATACACAAAGATAACTGTGACTGGAGTAATCAACACGGAAAAGGCAGAAAATTAGGAGGATAACATTCTACGTAGTCTGGCTAGATACCACCGTATAAAATGAGAATGTCTATACATCATTTGATTGTTTTTTCCTTAAAAATCAGTCAATTTTTGGACCGTTGGATCTCAATCCAATGGTTCACCTCCCTCCCCTCTTGCTATGTAACTGACACCCAGATCGGATCGAGTCGACTCGATCGATGCCGCTTGCCGCGGCCCCTAACTGACCTCCCCGACCCCATCACCTCCCGCCTCCTCGCCGGCGCCACACTTGGTGCCGGATGCCCCGTCATTGCAGTTTCCAGCACGGTCGTTGACGCCGTGGGCGGTGTTGGCGCCGCCCGCCTCCTCTACCACCACGAAGCCCCCCACTGCTGTCGCCGACCATCTTCCCCGTTTCCGGCGGCGCGCCCCGACCACTTCCCGTCACCCCAACCTAACTCGCCACTCGGATCTCACTACCCCCACCGCCGGTCGTCGTCGCCTCATCGTCCTACTACCACCGCCACCCACCGCTATGTCTTCGCCACCCCTCCTCCCTCTAAATCTAGTCCCCGGTGAACCCTAAAACCCTAACCCGGAAACGGAAGGAGACGACGGCGCCGAAGAGTAAGATGACTAGCTCGTTAGAGCACGAATCTCCAAGCCAATTAGAAATTCGACTGGTTTTGCAAAAATTTCCATTCGACTAATGTATAGCAAATACGATATAAAATTTCAAATTTAAATACAATCTACAACAAAGAGATAAAGAACTAATGAATAAAATCTATTGCAAAGATGCAAATCAGAGAAAAATAAGAAAGAAAACCATATGTCTGTAGGTTTTATCAACTATAGGGTGGTCGTAGTTGACCTGGTCATAATAAAGTTTACAACAATGAAGCGAACGTAGTAAAGCTTACGATCATGAGGTGGTCATAGGAAGTCTTATAACCGTAATATAGTCGTAGAAGATGTTACGACCATGAAGTGGTCGTAGTAAATCTTACGATCATGAGGTGGTCGTAGGAAGTCTTACAACCGTAATATAGTCGTAAAAGATCTTACGACCATATAGGGTTAAGCCTTTCCCTTATTAATGATAAGGGGTATCCTTGCAGATTATATGAAGATATTGTTATCTATAATAACAATTATAGATAAATAATTAAACTAATTAAGGATTATTATATCTTCGTCATCTAGCCCCCCAACTTTAAGTGAAAGTAACTTACTTGGAAAAGGGGTCATAGGATAGTGGTCGAAAGCAAGGTCTTTCCGAGTGGTATTTTGTTTGACAGAAATTGACTTAGTAAAAAAAAAGGTATTTTTACTTGAATTGAAAAGATAGAGCTGCTTTTCCCAAACGGACAGATTAAAGAATATCAACCCTGACTCTCATAGATCTGTCTGTTGGGAGCATTTTCCGAAGGGTTGGTAACTATTGAGCTCCCACGTTCTTTAACTTGGACCCACGATTATAAATATTCATCGAGGAGTAACTTAGGATTTTTTTTTTAACTTTCCTCATTTGCTTTAATGGCTCCCGAGCTCTTATTCTCTCCACCGCCAACCAAGTTTGCAATCTTTTCCCAAATTTATCCCCAAGTCCAAATCAAACTCACTCAAAAGAAATAGCTAGGAACATTTTCAAGTGGGAGAGATCTAAGATGGATGTAGAGAAGTTGATTGCTCTGGTCATTGCAGAGAAGATCCCGAGGCGCGCCTTGGTGAAGTGGTCTGAAGTTGATGGTCAATATTGGCCCTCAGATGAGAAGGACACCATTCCAATATTCTAAGCATACTGCGAATGTGGTCTTCGACTTCCCGCCAACCCCTTCCCGATGGTCGTGCTCGAGCATTTTCGGGTGGAATTGATTAATTTAGTTCACAATTCTATTGCAATGTTGAGCGTGTTTGTATACTTGTGTGAGGCCTATTTGGGAATTCTTTCAGATTTGAGCCTTTTCAAGTACTAATACGGAATGGGCAAGCACAACGGAATTGCGGGCAACTATGGATTCAAACACCATGACGGAAAGTTGAAGGAGTATATTCTGATATTCACCTGATCGTCATGGACGGGGTGGAAGAAGAGGTGGTTTTACTAGACCGTGACCAAGGACGACAGTCTTTTATCTATAGGGAAGCCCGCATAAAAGAGTTCTACTAGGGATTCGGCTCCAGCGACCTCAACTGGATTACCCCCTACATCCAAGCCATCAAAAACTTGAGGGAAGAGGGGCTGACCGAATGGCACGTGCTGAGAGATTTCATCACGTACCGCATTAGTCCCTTGAAGAAACGAGTACATCCTGTGTGGAAGTACTCGGGGGTTAATGACTCGACTAGAGATTATAAAGGAGGTAAACATATAATCAAGTTAGCTCTTTTTGTAATCTTGAGCATAGATATTGATTATATCTATGTATTTGTAGATTTTCCACAAAGAGACATTGACACTTGAGTCAAGCTCATTTGTGAGAAAGTTCCTACGACCACGGAAGGAGCTCTTCAAATTCTGGTGGTCGTAACCAAGGAGGAGAGAAAGGAACGCCTAAAGGTAATCAATAGCTGACTTCATCTTTAGGGTTTAGTAGTCATAAAGTTTAACTATTTCATATTTTTTGTTTTCTGACTGTCGCAGAAAGTTGGTGTAACAGACCTTCAAGATGATCTAGAGATCGACTTGGGGTCTGCCGAAGATAAGTAAGAGCAAGACATAGTTCCTTTGACTAAAAGGTGTCACCTTGTGAAAGTCGTCGATAGGAAGAAGAACGATGAAAGCTCAAGTTTCACCCTTCCTTCGACCACTCCCATTAGACAATTCTTTGCAGATGTGATCGCTGCAAACAAAGGGAATGTGATCTAAGAGCTTAAACATAAAGCCCCTAAGGCCAAGGTACCCTTCTACTATGACGATAAAATATTTCTAGTTTCTGCTTCTTATGCTTTTGCCAAGCAAATAGAAAAAGGAGCACTAGAAAAGTTTCATGTCTTTTTAGACTACTACCGCTCTAGTAGAGCCTATGGTCGAGGCGAGTGCTACCCCCCATTTGGTCAAAATAAGTTCTAACCACCAAGGGGAGCAAGCGCTCAAGAAGCCCCAGCTTTGCCTCAGGACCTACGACCAGACGTGGTCGTAGAGGTCTCAAATCCTCCTCAAGACATACGGCCAAATGTGGTCGAAGATGTCTGTAACATCCCAAGATTATGTTACCAAAATAAAATAAATAAAATTATTATTTTGCTGGATTTTCTGAAAATTTGCCAAAGTTTAATTGTCTTATCTGAATTTCTGAGTTTTTAAGTCAAAAATAAAATTTTAGTTGAAGTTCTTGAAGTTTCATTTGGCTTGATTGGAAAATTAAAAATTTAATTAATTTCTGGATTTTCTGGGTTTTTAAAAGCTTTTTCCAAAATATTTTAAAGCCAAAATATTTTATTTGCAAAAACTATAGCCAACCTTAAGTTGGAACTATTTTATTTAAGTCCAAAATGCCTCTAGGAATTTCTGTGAATTTTTCTAGAATTTTTGAACTCTATTTGCTATTTTCTAAAAATCTATTTGATTTTTTTTTAAAAAAAAATCGAAAATCTAGAAAATTATTCGGACAGTCTGAACCTCGAGAACAGTAACCTTGTGCAGTACATGATGAACAGTAATTTCGAAAACAAAAATAATTTTAAAAATAAAATTCCCATCGCTTCATGCGATGCGAAGCGTCACCGCCGTCGCGGCTAAGCGCGGTGGAGAAGAACGGCATCTCGGCCGCAGATTGGGACAGCGCTCCTTGGGCATCAACTTCGACAAGCTCAACTCAGAGACGCGCGGCGCGCACTGGGAAGGCGGCATCGCGAATCCGTATTGCGGCGGCTGCGAGAGCGGCGGACTAGACAAAGGGTTTTGCCGTCTTGGAGAAGAGATGGGGCACGATGGAGTTCCCAGAATTTTTTTTTATTAATTAATCCTTTTTAAAATTTTATTTTAAAGTTAACTTCCAACACACTTTTGTTTTTTCAATTCTACCCTCTTTGAGCATGCCAAAGGTCACACCACCACCCGTGGCGTGGTAAAATAATACTGTCACGTCAGCCCATATTTGGGTAAGATCTTGTCACGCCACCACCCGTGACGTGACAGTGTTGTTTGGTCACACCATAACCAATAGCATGACAAAAAATGTATTTTTAGTGAATTTATCCTATGGTGTGGCAATGTTGTTTTGTCCGTCACAGGTGGTGGCGTGACAAATGGATCAGAATTAGAAATAAAGTACGTTAGGGTTAACTTTAAAAGGGTTAATTAATAAAACAAATTCGAGTTAACATTAACATTTGCATATTTACCATTATATTTTTTAGATTTTGCACATTTACCCTTCAGTGTGTAATTTGACAAAAATTCTAGCAATTTCACTGTAAACATTTCAATTCTCGTAAGAATATGAGAAAATTCTTGCCACTGCAAATATGGGAAATAATGTTTTTTTCTAATATGGCAGATGGGCTTGACCCAAGGAAAATGACCACGTTACCAGCAGAGCTTGACCAAAAAAACAAGAGGGGGCGTTTATAAAGATGAAGCATCAACATAGAAAAATTAAGTTTTAAATTTAGAAAATAATGAACTAGAGGAGGTAAAACTACTGATTTTTTTATTGCATAATATGTAATATAAGCTACTAACTTCTTAGTTGTGCGTATAGAGATGTCAAAACGAAAAGGGGTCGTGGGCCATGTTGGCCTGCATGAAGCTTGGCCCCTACAGTTACCCTTGTAAGAAAATGGGAAAAACAAGGAGTAATATTCATGCTTGAGAAATTTCGCCATGTAGGAAGAAGCCTCTATGGTGACACAGACACAGACGGGCATAATATGATGATTGATCAAGGTGATACCATAGCGGCAGCAGTGAGCAATCGTGTGCATCCCAATGCATGTCTCGACAACATGCTACCATGGCAGCAATTGCTTGGGGCGACAGCTTGAGCCTTGAGAATTGAGATGGCAACAAGTTGTTGCAACGGGGCGCAGAGGCGGATCTAGCTAGGGTGCTGGGTGTGCATAGGCACCTCTAAATTTTGTAAAATGTAATAGAGTTCATTGGACTTGAATTGAAGAGAGTAGGGCCATCGGTTTTGCAGATGTGTATGGTGGTAAGTTAGGGAGAGGAAACCTCACAAATCACATCTTATTCCTTTCTTCCTCTCTTCTATTGATTTAGAATTTAATAGTGAAATACAGTTGCAATACTAAATCAATACACTGAGCACATTCCAGTTTTTTTTCTCACATTCAGATATTGTGCAAGTTATTTTTCAAATTGATTACTATAGCGATTACATTTGAAAAGTTGCTAGTAGACTAGTATACAGTGTGCTTCTCAGAACGATAATATTTCCCGATGATGAATTTTGTAAAGAAAAGTACAAAAACAACTCAGTAATACGTACTTTAAACTAATCGTACCGAGCATTGCTTTGTGTGTGTACCCCTAACACTGAATTTCTAGCTCCATCACTGACAGGGCGGTGTCAACAATGGCAACACATAGGCATGACAAAGGGTGACAACACATTGGCTTCAAGTTGCGGCGTGAGTGTGGTTGACTATCGGTGCAGGGGATAGTGAGGGACATGGGATGGGGGAGAGGAGGAAGATTAAGAAGTTGCACATTATGAGCACTTTAGAAAACAAAGAATGGTAAAACTATATTTTTCACTTTTACAATAGCATCGAAGGAATTAGCTCATCCCCCACAACCGACGTCCTTTAAGGTCCGTTTGGAACACATAAATTTTACAGGAATTTCACGTAAACAATTCATTTCTTGCGGGAATTGGGAAAAAATATTGTGGCCAAAACGGGACTTAAATCTCGATTTATCCACTCTCCTCCCCTGCAGTATAGTCTAGCTATACAATTCAGCCAAAACTCTACAATTTTCATTATGGTTATCATTGGCATGCTTAAATTAATTGCTCAATACAAACTGAGTGTAAACAAAAGGGAAAAAATCTCCAAATGATAAGAAATACAAAAAATAGATAATTGCTATATATCTTTTAACAGTTTTTTTATCTCAAAAACTGTTATCTCAAATATGACAGTTTTTTTCCGGAGAAAACTGTCATTCTGGTTAGATAATCCCAAAAAATTATCGTTTCATGTATAGAACCCCAAAATAACCAGCAACGCGTACGTACGTATGACTCGTTGATCCCTAGTCGATCTTGTAGAACTTGGAGGGCTCGAGCCCCGCGGTGAAGTTGAAGTACTTGAGAGACTCCGCCCACCGGGGGTTGTCCCAAGGTTATGTTACCAAAATAAAATAAATAAAATAATTATTTTGCTGGATTTTCTAAAAATTTGCCAAAGTTTAATTGTCTTATCTGAATTTCTGAGTTTTTAAGTCAAAAATAAAAATTTAGTTGAAGTTCTTGAAGTTTCATTTGGCTTGATTGGAAAATTAAAAATTTAATTAATTTCTGGATTTTCTGGGTTTTTAAAAGCTTTTTCCAAAATATTTTAAAGCCAAAATATTTTATTTGCAAAAACTATAGCCAACCTTAAGTTGGAACTATTTTATTTAAGTCCAAAATACCTCTAGGAATTTTTGTGAATTTTTCTAGAATTTTTGGACTCTATTTGCTATTTTCTAAAAATCTATTTGATTTTTTTTTTAAAAAAACAAAAAATCGAAAATCTAGAAAATTGTTCGGACAGTCTTAACCTCGAGAACAGTAACCTTGTGCAGTACATGATGAACAGTAATTTCGAAAACAAAAAAAATAATTTTAAAAAATGAAAATTCCCACACGATCACCCATCCATGATCTGCTCCATGGCTGTGCACACTAAACTCCAAGACTCCAATACATGCACTACCAACCATCCACTCTTTATTCAATTAATTTTATACCCATCTTCATTTCTTTATTCCTTCCTTCCTATTCTTTTCTTCCCAAACAGTTTTCTTCTTGCTTTGTCCAGTGAACGCACGTGCAGTGCCAACTCCATTAAAAGCCATCACGAAGCTTTTGAAAACCGTGATTTCCTCCCCAAATCTTCGTGCAATCAAGAGCATTAACACCCCCGGTCATCACCTCCCCCATTTTAGGCCATTAATCCTTTCCTCAATCCCACCAATCCCGCTAATCGCGTCATGTCCGGCCGTGACATACGTGCATTGATCTCCCTCCACGGTCCACCTCCACCCTATATAAGAGAGCACCGTGTGCCTCTCCTCTCCTCATCCATCCCGAAAATCTTAGCCTCTCCTTCCTTCCTCCACGACGCAATCGGTTTTTCCATCGAGGCCGAACGTCGCTCATCGGCCATTTGCGCCACCTACGGTGGAGCCCGCCACCATCGACCACACCCCGCCGCCTCGCGACGTTCTACGCCGTGCTCACCTTCGTCGTCGCCGAGCATCGCCGAGCATCACCGCCACCGCGAGAGACCAGACGCCGCCGCGCCGTCACGGCCACCGTCGCCGCACCGCCACCTCCTACGGCATCGTCGCGGGGTAAGCAACCCATTTTCGTTGTTTGCCGGCCACCCCTTCCTTTCTATCACCGGCGCCACCACATTTTCCATGGCGCCATGCTTCTGTTTTGAGGAAGAAGATGAATGAACAGTATTAAATTATCTAGTCGATGCTCTGTAGTGTGTACATACACATTTTAATCCTTCTAGAAATTCTTTCTCTCACATACAAACTCCAAATCTGTTGATTCTTTTTCCTAAATTCACCTAAATTCCTCTACTATTTACAGTATTTATTTCGTAATTTTTAGATTTTATTTTATTTTCTGTTATTTATTCAGTCCATTATCCGCATCGTCGCCTTTCTCCTCGCCACCAGCCAACCATGCGTGCTCCACCCCAACCAAAGAGAGCGTTGTATTCCCCGCTGTTTCCCCTTCAAATCGCCACAAACCTCACCTGTTAACTCCTCTCCATTTGCCCAGAACGGCGATGTCAACCCGAAGGTCGTCTCCGTCGCGTTCTGTCACCATCCGATGTCTCCCGGCCGAACCATCTGCGGCGTTGGGTTCGTCTCAACATGTTCTACGTCGTACTTCCTCGCCATGGCCATAAAACTCTTTTCTTGTTTCCAGCCAATCCGAAAAACAATTTCTAGTGAATAGTATTTTCGGAATTCTATCATTTCATGTGATTTTCAACCTTCCGGAATTTCGTTCTCCCTCATACGAACTCCGATTCCGTCGATTCAACTTCCTACATTCATATAAAGTCGATACCTTCCTCCCTGTATTTATTATATATTTTTTAGAGTTTATTTGAATTTTATTTGAATATTATTTGAATTCAGATCGTTTAGTCGTATAGATTTCGACGACTACGGACGACCAGATTTTGACACCGTTTGAGAGCAGCGTTCAATCAAGCAAGGTAAGTTATACCCTTGATCATATCGATCCTATTATTTTAAATTATTTATATTTCATTTTAAATTTTTACTGCATGCTTATTTATATCAGTCTATTAAATTCCTGTTTTAAATGTATAATTATACCTAAAATCCTTTGTATGGCCAATTTTGAAAATTGAAGCAAACATATTGTCACCATAGATCAAACCTAGTTGGTACGATAGTATGAACTAGAGTATTTTGAGAAAAATCATGCTTAGCCATGCTTTTAGACCAAACATGTTTATTTTGGGGAATTTCAGCCAACAATCAATTATTGTTTAAATTGTACCATTGGCATTAGTGTGTCATGGGAGTTTTGCAAATGACTTGAAAAATAAAATAAAAATGGGTTTGGACTTGGGCGAAATGGATGATTGGTGGGTGCAGGTTTATGCACGGCTTAACAGTCGGGGTTAAGTCCCGGGGTTTTATGGAAAGACGCCCAAGTCAGTTAAGGACCGGTCTTCGAGCGCATGATGCTTCGCCTTACCGTACTACCACGTGTCCTGTGTGGGCGGGACTTGGCTAAATAATTTGTGATGTCTTAGTGTCATTGGTGCTATGTTGTTGGTATGAGTGTTGGTCAGACAGTAGACCCATCTGGCGCAGGATGGGGCTTCCGGAGGATGGCCAGTCCAATGGCAGCGAAACCTTAGCGGGCACAAATACATTAAGACAGAACATTGTAAAGGCCTCGACACATGCTCTAGACCGCTTACCAAAGGTAGTGAGCGGTGGCATAGATATATGCCGGACAAAGTAGAGAAGTCTTGTCATGTGGGTAAAGCTGTACAACCTCTGCAGAGTGTAAAACTATTCGAATAGCCGTGTCGGCGGTTATGGACATGCTAGCAGAACTACTCAAAGTTAGACTTTGGTTTTGTTTGAAAATAAACTTCTTCAAAACTGGTTTATCCAGATGGGAATTGGGCAGGTAGCCATGTGATAGGAGGGTATCCTTCACCATTCATGTGTGAATGTTATCTGACTATAAAATTGAGAATTTATAGTTATAGAATAACTGCTTTGGAACCTAGTACAAGTATTTAAAGAAAATGCTGCTTTATGCAAATAACCCTATAAGCCACCCTTTGTTACATCCATATGCATGTCATTCTGTTACTTGACGGGTGTAACTTGCGAGCACGGAAGTTGTGCTCATTCTTGCTTATGCAACCAAATTTCAAAGGAGAAGAACTTTGCTACCGACGTGGATCTCGACGACTAGGCCGCTTCCCCAGTCGATTGCCTGTGGCAGATTAACTGGACCCTACTACATCTTAGTTTTCCGCTGTGTTTATTTTATTGTGGGCCTGTAAGCCTCCTTTGTAATCAACTCTGTTGTTTATTAATAAAATTGTGATATGAATTTGTTACCATATTTTACTGTGTGAACTAGCGACTGATTATGGGACTAGTTCAGAAATGCACAGAGGATCTGGGATGTTAATCCCGGGTTCTGACAATGTCCTGACTCCTCAAACTTGTCACACTGGAAGCCATCTAGAGGCTGAAGGTGTTACGACAACTGGGGTAGTCGAAGCGGAAGAAAAGAAGAAGAAGAAGAAGACAAAGTCTTCCTTGGGAAGATGTCTTCTAGATTTAAGATTGTATCCAGGAAGCTAAAGTATATAAAATTAAAAGATTAGTAAGTACACTTAACTTTTAATTCCACATTTTAAAATCTACTTCTTTTCAACAACCCCTAGGGATGCTTCTATCGATAAGCCCGCCATTGTCTTGTCTACGACCATGGGAGTATTAGTTTCTCCTGTGGTCGTAGAAGCGGGAGTGGTCGAGGCTTCGACCACCATTCCTGAAGTAGCTATGGAGGAGCTTATTACCGCTGAACCAACTGCACCCACATAAGTGGTAGGAGAGGCAAAGACGATGGAAGACCAGGCTACTCTGGTGATCGAGTCGACTATTGAGGATATCAACAATCAGACTAGGGACTTAGTCCTACGATCGCTAGGGGTAGTTGATCAAGCAAGAATAGAGAGCTCCGACCACCGTTATGGGAAGGAGGTCGTGGAGGATGTTCCTCCAGGTCCTCAAGGTGGAGTCGTTTCTTCTGTCAACAACGAAGAAGAAGAAGAAGACGACTCTTTCGACCTCTTCTTTGAGTTCTTTGGACCATCGACCATTGGGACCTCTTCATTTAGGTCCCGTGACCGAGTCCCACACCCTAAGGATATTCTTAACAGAGGATATATCTTTGACGACGGGTGTCTTCAAAGAATATGGTGGGACAAAGTAGATGGATTTCATAAACTAGAGGATTCCAGTCGGTGTATGCCCATTTTGCTTGATACCAAACATTTATATATTTGAGTTTTTACATTTCTGCTTTTCCTCATTATGTATTTCTCTTTTTAGAGAACTCTCGAACAAGTTGCTATTGTTAGTGAATACCACAGGCAGCTGATGTTGCTAAGGAAGCAAAAGAATGAACTCTGCAAGCAGGCAGAGAGATGGTAAGCTACCATTGCAAGTAGTCTTTTTTTACCACTAGTTCAGTATTCATGTCTACTTTAACCTTTGTAGGTTTAAAAGTGATGAAAAGATCTTGGCCGATGCACTCGACTATGTAAAAGCTAAGGCACAAAGGTTAAAGGGTAAAAAAAGAAGACCTGTTAAAGAACCTTTAGAAGGCAAATTCTGTAGCTTGCGAGCTACATAATGAAATAATCAGTAAGTATCTCACTTGACATTGTCTATTTCAAGAACTTTCTTTTCTTTCTTTGACACCTTTTCTCTTTTAGAAAAAGAGGTTGATATGTGTAAGCTTCGAACTGAGATCAAATAGAAGATCTTTGTGATCCACGAGCTTACTCGTATCTCCAAAGAAAAAGATAAGAGCATAAAAGCATGGGAAGAGCAGTGCACAAAGGACACTGCCTCTCATGATGATGAAGTCAAGAAGCTTGACTCTCGTTTGGTAGGTAAAGTAAACTTACCTACGACCAGTTTTATTTATTGGTCTTTAAGAAATGTTTTTCTAACTGGTCGTACTCTATTTTCAAAGTAAGCAGTCGGAATAAAACGATTTTAGGAAGCTTCGATCTGCAATCAAGAGGAAATGAAGGCTACAAAGATCAATCTTCAAGACAATATTTATGTCCTAAACAACGTGCTCGGTGGATTTGGTGCTGAGGAGGTCATTCCTCTTGAAGATATCGTGGTCGAACATATGAGCACCATTGGACAGCAAGTCGGAACACTACAGGAGTTGATAACTAACCTGAAGATCAATCAAGCCGATTCGATAAGACAAGCGGTCGAAGATGCAGTAAGTTTTTCTCTTGCAAAACTTAAGGCTCTTGATCGGAGTCTTAGCCTTCAACTAGTTGAAGTTGACTTGATTCTTGTTGAAGCGGAGGCTTGATCGAAGAAGTGCACCAACAGAAGGTCACTGAAGCATAAATTGGATCTCCTCCATCATAGTAGTTTGTAATAGGATTTTCTTTGCAAAAATAATTTCTTGTTTATGTATATAAAGCTCCATTTCCTGAAATTTGTCTTTTTCTAGTAGTTAGTAACACATAAAAAATGAGAATTGAAATTTAAGACGAAGAATTAAAGTCATAATTATAACTTTATCCTAACCCCCAACTATTTGCTTAGTTTAATGAGATAAACTAAGTAAATAGTGGAAAAGAGTTTGCTTTAAAGTTTTTGTTTGACCTTTGTTATTGATCTCGATTTTTTTTATACTGGCAACAAGAGTTAGGAACAGATCGACGCTAGGAGGTTCCTTCTAGTGGGCAAGATCACGTGCAGAGAGGAAAGAGTTCGACTAGATGATGTTACTTTCTTCGACCAGGTTAATCAAATCTAGTGTGTCAAAAGTAGTTGAACAAACTATAAAAGCCTAACTCACTTAGAATTTATTTGTAAAATGAAGTAAAGAAACTAAGTAAATGGTTAAAAAGAGCTTGCTTAAAATTATTTCGACCACATTTTATTGAACCTATTTTCCTTGTATTGGCAGCTAAAGTTAGAAACAGATTAACGCTAAGAAGTTCCTTCTAGTGGGCAAGACCACATGGAGAGAGGAAAACTTCGACTAGGTGATATTACTTTCTTTCGACCAGTGTAAGGAAAACCAAGTGTTTTAAAAGGTGACCGAAAAATTATCGAGCGTCAAGAGAATGCAAGAGGTTATACATAGAAACGCAAAATGATGTTTCATGAATTAGAAAGAACTCTACCATCTTTCATTGCTAGTCGTACCAAGCCTAGTCGTGTCACTTCGATCACTGTGTAAGGATCTTCCCATTTAGGGAAGGTTTGTTCGATTGGACTGGAATTGAATCTTTTTCAATACTAAGTCACCTACAGCAAGACCGCGAGGTTGGATCTTACAATTGTAGTATTTGCGTAGTGTTTGTTGGTAGACTACCGAACAGATTAAAGCTTGATTTCTCTTTTCTTCGAGTAGATTGATGTCATTGCGAGGTTGGCTAGAGTCGTTATAGGTTTCAACCCTTATCGACCGAATCTTTACTTCTGGTGAAAGCATAGCTTCAGCACCAAGAACTAAGAAAAATGGTGTTTTGCCTATAGTCCGACTAGCGGTCGTGCGAATTGCTCATGACACTGAGGGTAATTCTTTTACCCAACCCCGAGTGCTTTATAAGTTGGTCGAAAACTCGAGTTTTGATTCTCTGCATAATTTGGTCATTTGCCCTTTTGATAGACCCATTGCTTTGCAGATGGGTGATAGAGGCATAACATAGCTTAGTACTCAATTTTTCGCAAAATTCTTAGAATTTTGGCTTGAAAATTGTGTACCATTATTTGTTATAATCTGACTTGGCACATCAAATCGAGTGATCATATTTTTCATCATAAATTTCTTGGTTGTTTTCGTTGTTGTCCCGAAGTCTTTGTACGATCTCTTGAGCAAAGATGTCATAGCCTGACGCTTGTCCAAGCTCCTGAGTCGAGTTTCGATCTGGTTATTGATTAGTTGAAGTTATTGAGCTTCCTCTGATTGGTATTGGGTGCGCCCAGGTAAGGATCTCTAGGTAGCAATTCTTCTTCTCCTTGCGGTTTCAGGATCATCAACATCTGAGTTAGTCGTGGCGTGTCTCAGTGGAGAGCGATCACTTCTAGGATGTCACCACGCTCATGAACGTGGAGATCTTGGTCATCGCCAGAGGTATTCTCACCATTACCACGAGAGCCCGAAGTGGGTGCGTGATAGCAAGCAACCCAGTCATATCTCTCGGAGAGAGATTAGGATCTGAGGGGGGGACAAAGATCTCTTGGGAGCTATTGTCCCCACTCGCGGCTGAGTCCTCATAACTCGATGAGTAGTCAAAGGACAGTGCCTCGTGACTTAGAGCAATCCCCTCCAGGAAGGGTAATTCCAGGTTATAATTGTTTCCGGTCGAAGGTGAACCATGCGGGAGTACGGTCGAATCCACAAATGAAGTAGGTTCGACCACACTCCTTGTGGGGATAACCGAAGGGTGACGATTATCAGGTGTTGATTGAGTCCTGGAGTCATGGATTCCAAGTCTTGTTGCGTCAGATCAGACGAGCTTGAACGTTTGGAGGTGGAACCCTCGTTGTGTTCACCACTCGTTGTGGGACGATCCTGATGCTGGTCGGTTGGGCCCTTACTCTTTGAGGATTATGGTTTCTCATCTGGGCGTAATGTTGTGGGGGGAGAGGGCTCCCTCATCAACCTTCTCCGTGGTATGGTTCACTAGGTCTAGTGAAAGATCCCTGGAACTAGAATTGCCATCGGACGAAATGATGTTTTACTCGTACTCATAGTAGGCATCCATGTCAAGTCCTGTGTAGTCTACTAAATCGAACCAATTCTCTTCATTCTGCTCTCTTGCCATGGAAGCATCAGTGTTGAAATAATGACAATTTATAGAAAAGAAAAGGAGATTTGTCGTAATGGACGGTGCCAACTATCGATGGTTTAGTATTGATCTTATGAATAAATGTTGGGGCTCTCTTAGAGCGAAACTATACAGAAAAGGACACGAGAATTTTATATAGGTTCAAGCCTTCTCCTGGGAGAGTAATAACCATACTCATGTGTTGTTGTATTAATTGTGTTTACAACAGGGAGAAAGTCACTAAAACTATGGCTTAATGACTTCTGTCTCTTGTTGTCTTTTTCGAATATGATGAACCTCTTTTTGTCCACCGACTTTACTCCTTATATAGTGCATTAGGGGTGGCAGTTGTCCCGTGCCAGGAGACGCCTCAACGTTTGATGCAATGCATATGTTTAATGGCAATTTTTGTCAGAGACGTATCCCCCACGTCGCCTTGAAGTTATGTCGAGACAGAGGTTTAATACGTGTAGTTATTTCAGAGAATAACGACACATATTAACTATTATGCGTATTAAACACAGGGTACAAATGTCCCTAATCGATTGGACCCATATGACTGTAGGCTTTATCGATTATAGGGTGGTTGTAACTGACCTGGTTGTAATAAAGCTTACGATCATGAAATGATCGTAGTAAAGCTTATGGCCATGAAATGATCATAGTAAATCTTATGATCGTAATATAGTCGTAGAAGATCTTACGACCATGAAATGATTATAGTAAAACTTACTATCATGAGGTGGTCGTAGGAAGTCTTGCGACCGTAATATAGTCGTAGAAGATCTTACGACCATATAGGGTTAAGTCTCTCCCTTATTAATAATAAGGGACATCCTTGCAGATTATTTGAAGATATTGCTATATATAACAATAATTATAGATAAATAATTTAACTAATTGAGAATTATTAGATTCTCGTTCATCCGGAGACGATGTGTCGGCCAATTCACCAAGTGTATTGGACCATCGTCGTTAAACTACGCAAGCAAGCCTACAAGCGGGTCTACCAACATGCATGCATGCAGGAACTAACCTTCACAGAATCACAGGAGATCCATGCCACCACGTCCCATGACACGATGTACCCCATGCCAGACATGTATTGGTAGTCCACGCTGTGGCACGGCGTCAGGAACCCATAGTACATGTCGTGCCACGCCTTGGTCTGTAGCATGTCGGCGAGCGCCCCTAGGCGGTAGTACGTGTCATCGTCCATCTTGCCGACGTAGTTGTAGGGATCGTCGGTGAACAACTGCTGGATGGTGGAGAAGTAGGTGCCATTGTCCATGTTCTCGGTACAGTTGAGAACGATGATGTCGATGTGTGCAATGGTCTCGAGCGCCACCAGCGCCGTGTCCCCCTCCTTGGTGAGGTTGCACACCGCAAGCAGTGGAATTGAAGATGAGAGGAGCCCAACAAGTTATGTAGTGAAATTGTATTCTATAAGAGAGATCAAATAGTAGGAATATAAATAAAATTATGTGGATTAGAAAGAAATATAGCGACAAAATTTAGATCATAGGGAAAGCTCCGCCAGTCCCCCTTCCTCCTCATCTTCTACGAAGCGGACACTACATTCCCTATTTAGCTACCCTCGAAGTTTCATAGAATTTTTATAGGTACCTTGTTGTTTTCTCTGCAAATTATTTAGCGCGCACGAATAGAAACCAAAATTAAGTTGAGATACATACTCTATTTAATTACTCTACAATTTTTATATTTTTAATAGGTATCTTGCTACTTTCCTTGTTTAAAAAGCGTGTCCAACATTTATGTAATATTTACCATGTACAAATAAAAACAAAAAATTAAGTTCATAATATTTTAATTCAGCTCTACATACCCTATGAACCTACTCTACTCTAGATTTGTTATATAATTTTTAGAGGTGTCTTGCTATTTCCCTAGTTTAAAAAGTATTTTCGGCATTAACAGAATATTTACCATGCATAAATGGAAACCAAAATTACGTTGATATTATTTTGATTAAGCTCTACATACCCTATTTAGCTACTCTGTATTTTTTTACATATTTTTAATAGGTATCTTGCTACTTTCATTATTTTTAAAGTATCTCTAATATTTATGAAATATTTACCGTGTACAAATGGAAACAAAAATTAAGTTCACAATATTTTAATTCAGCTGTACATACCCTATGTACCTACTCTGGATTTCTTAGAGAATTTTTAGAGGTGTCTTGCTATTTTTATAGTTTAAAAAGTGTTTTTGGTATTAACAAAATATTTACCATACACAAATAGAAACCAAAATTAAGTTTGGATTATTTTGATTAAGCTCTACATACCCTATTTAGCTACTTTGCGATTTTTTTTTCAGATTTTTAATAAGTATCTTGTTATTTTTTATAGGTGTTTTCGTATTTTTCTGGTTTAAAAAATATTTTTGGCATTAATAAAATATTTACTGTGTTAAAATAATAAAACTACAAAGATTTCTTAGTATTTTTGCAGATTTATTCTAAATCATTCGAGTACTACGACATAAATAATATCTATACGATGAACTAAACTATACACAAATAAAATGATGTACTACATCAAACAACATACAATTAAAATTATCTAATCGATTGACTTCTATGCCACTATTTTTATTTGCTACCTATAAAGTTTTGAATTTATGTACAAAGTTGCAAGAGCATGCATTTACCTGCAAAATGGGTGACCATATCTGTTGCTCCATCTCTCTCCTACGCTAGGAACCAACAGGGCTTCGCTACGTCTCTTCTTCCCTCTACTCCTTCTCTCTTTCTTCTCTTTTTTTTCAAAATTAAACTAACTTTTCCACCGAATTTTGGGGGTATATATAGCCAGTTCTTGCCGCCAGTGAAATGGCGACAGGAACCCATTCTTCAATGCAAATCGCTAGTTGAAATGATGACATGTAGTAAATAGGTGTCTATCGCCATCTGTCACCGTTCCAAATGACGACATGCACCTATTTTTGTTAAAAAAAACGACTATTTTTTTGTAATTATCTTTAAATTAATAATATTTTTTTAAATATCATAAAACAAGCTTTCGATTGACCTTACTTTTGGAGTTTATGTGCTTGGCCCCACGTATAATTCTAATAAATCATAGGAAAATCCCAAAGGCTCACTCATGCTTGATTGAAGATGGAAAGTTTAGCACTATATTGCTAGTCTAGGTGGGAGAGACCAATATATAAAGTGGAGTTGACCTTACCTAGTTAAAGCAAGCAAAAGAAGAACACACGCGCGCTTGCTCGCCTCGCCACCGCCCGCGCACATGTGAATGGTCTAGCGATTTCGTGTCCAATTGATTGTGGAGCTGCTGCTTCTTTTTGCACCTCAAAACCATGCAAAACCATACATATGAGTTTGAAACTGGAAGTTTGAATTACACAGTTTCAATACAGCTTTTGTAGCGTATATTAACTGCGTTTAAAACAGAGTAATGACATCAATTTCTTTTGGCTAGCTGCTGATTCTATATGAGGGGGAGAAGTCTCCTCTCAAACTGAAGAATAGAGAGAGACCAGTACCGTTCTGTTGTCATGTTCCTCTGTGCTGTGCAACCTCGGCTTCTCTATCCCTTCTTCGGCGCGCACCGACGTGGGGAAAGCAGTGTCTTAGCCGGCGTCCCTCGTGATCCTATACGGGTTGGGATGAATCAGGTTTTTGAGAAGCGTTCGTGTGACTGCTCACGACTTCCTCCTTCTCCACCATCCTTTGCTCGTCGTTTCCTTCACATCAGACTCCACCACGACCTTCGTCGGAGCAATTCTTTGTAAGTCACGGTGATATCATTTGATATGGCTATACCTTGCTTCCTAGGTATTTGTGATATGATGATATTGATGTCTACTTTTGTTAGTAGCGTTCTTATTCTAGGTTTTGCCTTGTTAGTGCATATATATGAGATAGATAAATTTGAGTTGATGATTATATTACTGTTCATAATCCCAAATATACCTAGTATATATGCTGTTGTTGATTCAATTATTGTTTTAGGAATTATAATAATCATAAAAGTGTGCATATACCTAACACTTACAAGAATAGGTTAGGCAGATGAAAAACTAGGAGCACTTGATTACATAAACTAAGATATATATAATCTGATTCCATCAAATTAAGTCCGCATTGATGCATGCTGTTACACGAGAGAATATCATGTATTATTATGTATAAAAGTTTTAAAAAATCATAAATTAGGAGATGTAAGGTATGATATATTCTATAGCCATATAAAATTTGAAGATCAAACTCGATATCTCCGTAAGAGCCATAAGAGGGGTAGCACATGATATCTCCTCGCTGTCACACGTAGTAGAGTGGTTTGGAAGTTCATGCCCAGTGGTAGTACATGATGTCGATCCCCACATAGCTTCATGGAGAATTTTCCATACAGATCTTTTCCCAAAAATTCCTTTTAGCAATCATGATGTCAGAAGTAACACGTTTCTTGATTAAAAGCACAAATTACATAATGACTGAAAATGATCTGTTGCTATTCTATTTAAAGGCCCACACTTAACAATATTAAATTCAGTATTAAAATTTATGAATATAGTGTTGTAGCTACCACTTAATAATATTAAATTCAAGTTTTAATACAATCTACACTAAGAGAGAAATAAATATCTATCAAAACTACAAACCAAAGAAAGTAGCTAGAAAAAATATAGTACAAAAATAAAAGTTGCGAACTATTCACATTTCAACAAAGGAGATTGCTTAGGAGTACTGAGTACTTCCTCACCTTGGGGTACTTGAATTTTGATCCGTTCAAAATTTCCTTACGATTCATGCTCCATGTGGCTCTGACGACCTGCGATGAGACTCTGTCGATGCTCTGATAAGGTTAGGGTTAGAATTCACCGGAGCCCCAGGTATAGAGGGAGGTTGGGGGGTGTGATAGAGTTTAATCTTTTTTATTTAGTTTCCTTTTGTTGATTGCCGTGTCAGAGTCTGCATGATTGCTGAGTCCTAGTTGTATTCTGAGTCCTAGTCCTATTCCGTTTGTGTGTTGAGTCTTGGTACTATATAAGCAAGGGCATTGTACTCTTAACATGTGTGAGTTAAACGTGATAAGAAAAGAAAGCTAAGGTGATAGTTGTGCCGCACTGGAAATTTTTCTTTGTTCATATTTGTGAGTTCTTTGAGTTATTAGTTTGATCCTGTTGGCTAGCCAACAGGGGGAGGCAGCAGGGGCTCGGAGGAGGGCGGTGGAGGTCGACGGGGCTACGAGACGAGATTGGTTAGGAGGTGGCAGGGGGTGGGGTGGTGGCGGTGGCGGATCCGACAGCAGTAGCCGCCGGAGACGACGAAGAAGGGTGGCGCAGGGGCCTCTCGCCAGGGAGGAAGAAGAAGGGGGCACGACGGCGGCTCGCCGGAGAGGACGAAGAAGGGCGGAGGAAGTGAGGTGGGAGCGGCGGTGGATCGCCGGCGCCGGGGACGGTGACAACACGACGTCAGCTAGGGTTGGGGAGGGGGGCGATGGGGGAGGGAGAATATATATGGCGTAGAGGAGGGATGAGATCTTTGGATCTAGATCCAATAACTTAAAATTCAAGTATCCACTAGCAAAAATAAATAAATACTCGCACAGCCCTAGAGGCCTAGACTAGACACCTCCGTTCACAAATACGGAAATACCTCCTCTGCTCCTCAAAATCCTTTTGAATTCGTGATTTCGATTCAATGCCTAAACCTGACTTAGACACTTGGATGCGCTATGGCCCCGTTAATTGTTCACACACATAAACCTTAATCTTGGTCATGCAAGGACGTGCGTCTCTTTGACGTACGACTAGACCGTCGTTAGCGCACGACCCACCCAAGTTAAATTGCTAGTCCACTACTCTACGTACGCAAGCTAGCATGCATGGATCGATGCGGTGTCTTGACTGTCTGCATGATAACATGCACGCATGTACGTAACCTTCAAAGAATCATAGGTCTACATGGTACATCTTGGAAGGCTTGAGCCCCTGGGTGGCGTTGAAGAACCTGAGCGTGCGCGCCCACTTGAGGCGGTCCTTGAGCTTGTGCACGGCGACGGTGTCCGCCATGAGCTCGTGCCGGAAGCAGATCACCCCGTCCGCCATCTGATTGTCCAGGTAGTCGTACATCCGCGGCTCCTCGCCGTACACGTTCTTCCCCTTGCCGCCCGACCGCAGCCACCGCCCGAACACCATGTCCTCCGGCCCGTCGTGGTCCTTCCTCAGCTCCTCCGTCGCGGCGATCCACTCCACCACGTCCCACGACACGATGTACCCCATGCCGGACATGTACTGCCACGCGGGGTTGTTGTGGCACGGCGTCAGGTACCCGTGGTACATGTCGCGCCGCGCCTTGGTGCGCAGCGTGTCGGCGAGCGACGTCAGGCGGTAGTACGTGTCGTCGTCGGTCTTGCCGACGTAGTCGTATGGCTCGTCGGCGAACAGCCGCGGGATGGTGGAGAAGTACCCGTAGGTCTTGCCGTCGTTCATGTTCTCCGTGCAGTTGAGCACGAGGATGTCGTCGTGGGTGATGATCTCGAGCGCCACAAGCACCGCGTCCTCCTCCCTGTCGAGGCTGCAGACGACGAAGCGGACGTCGATGACCGCGCGGGAGGGCCGCGGCTGGAGCGCGTACGCGAGGCGGAGGTGGTTGCGCCGCTCGTAGAAGTCGGCCCGGGTGAGCACGCCGAGGAACATGCGGAAGTCGACGTCCTGTTTCGCCGTGTAGGCATCGGCGAGCTGGCCCGACGTCGACGTCGACGTCGGTGTGCTGTTGCACGGGGCCAGCGCCGACTGGAGCCTGAAGTCGTTGGGGAAGACGACGAAGTAGATGAGCGCGAGGAGGAGGAAGGGGATGAGGAAGAGAGGGATGTTAGGGGATGGAACTTGGGCAAAGGGAGCAGAAAGCTTCGCCATGGCTAGCTTAATTAGCTACTCAGGGCTAATTACCAGGTGCTAAGATGAAGCTAAGCGACTGCAAAACTGGCTTAAGTAGGCGGAGGTTAGAATTCGAAGTAGCACATGATTTGAGTAAACAAAATAACATAGGTTTTGTACTTATTGTCAGGGATCAATCTCGTTGTTGTATTGTCCCCTTGTGTGAGTACTAAAAATGCAAACAACTTTTATTTGCGGATAACTCCAAGTTCCGCGTGCATATCGAAGTCGTCTTGTTTAAGTAAGACACATTTAATCCATAGCCAGTCTTCTTTACACCGACTTGTCTAAATTAAACCTATAGTTGGTCAACTGTTTAGGCTGCATTAATTCTTCTTCTGGGGAGCTGGGCACCTCGAAGATCGCTAGATCGGAAGTCAGTAGGATCCGAGGAAGAAGGAAACAACGTTCAGTTGTTGATCTGACCAGTACCAATGCTGATCTTAACCTCGTTTCTAAATGGTTCGCTTCAGTGTTCATTTCGAGCTAATATCACAGAAATGGGCTCGTTGTATAGGCCTTAGGAGTATTTTTTTTCGCAGCCCTAATTACTCTCCAAATCAGGACCTTTCTTGGCCCATCCAAGCGTTTAAGATGGCGTGGGCCTTCGAAACAAAACGGGCCCATACGCAATAACGGGCTTAAGCCCTAGCCCGCCTCACCTACCCACCCCCTCAAACACATCGTGGCCGTCCGCATATCAACACTCGCAGATCGGCATCGTCCAGTTACGCATCGGAGGGATACATACGCGCAGCTTGCGCCGCCCGGTAGGGTTTCTCCCCTTCGCGGTCGCGCCGGCTTTGCAGCTCCTCCGAATTAACTCCACCTCCGAGAGAGCTCTCGTCTCCGGCGGCAGAAGCGACGGCGAGATGGTGAAGGGACGCACTGGACAGCGCGTGAGGCTCTACGTCCGCGGCACCATCCTCGGATACAAGAGGTGAACTGAGCTGGGCTCCTCCGGCCACCCGCCGCTCGATCGGCAGCTCGATTTGTTCCTTCTTTTGCGCGATTTGAGTCGTGGATTTGGGCGCGCAGGTCCAAGTCCAACCAGTACGAGAACACGTCGCTGGTGCAGATCGAGGGGGTCAACACCAAGGAAGAGGTGGCGTGGTACTGCGGGAAGAGGATGGCGTACGTCTACAAGGCCAAGACAAAGAGCAGCGGCACACACTACCGCTGCATCTGGGGCAAGGTCACCCGCCCCCACGGCAACTCCGGCGTCGTCCGCGCCAAGTTCAAGTCCAACCTGCCGCCAGAATCCATGGTGCGTTGGGCCAACCTCCTGTATCCGTTCGATGCAATGCTTCTTGTTCTTGGTCTCTTTTGTGTTGTATGTTAAGGCTATTGTGATGCTTGCTTTGTTCCAGGGGCGCAAGGTCAGGGTCTTCATGTACCCGAGCAGCATCTAAAGGTTAGTATCGATTGTCTTCAATTCATTCTTAATTTGCTGTCATGGGTTCTCGGGTAGCCAGCCTCAGTCATGGTGGCTGTTGTTGAATGGATAATTTGTTAGTAACCAAAGACTTGGCAATTTGTTAGCGATGATTTTATTAGTGTTGAATACTTGATTTCTGTAGTGGTCACTTCGAGCCTATGTTGCATGCATTACCATTCTTCTTTACAAAGGTGAAATGGATAAATGGTTCTAACTAGCAGTAGAGCCTTTACATATGTATAAGCTTGACTGCTTGAGTTTGTTATCATACGTAGATATACTAGTTTTGGAGTCTACGAGTATCTTTGCACCATGTAAATCCTACGCCCATGAGCCCATTAGATAGGCATGCAGCAGTGTACAAATATTTCTATATCTTATATCCGTATTGTATACATTGTAGGTTGCTGAACCCTGACCAACATTGGATTAGCCACTGCCACTTGGCATGTTCACATCAATTGGGGGATAATTTTTCTCAAGCTAGGAGGGAAAACCACCCGGACTTAATTTTTTTAACCACAGTAGTTACATTGCTCTGAAAATTAAACGACAATAGGAACATGCGTGTGCTACTGCTACCACAGAGCAACTACCCAAACATGACAAAAAAACGGAGGCACAGAAATAACTTTCACTGTCCTATTATTTTGACATGTGCATGTTGCCGTTGAACTGAGCTCGCTAACCAATCTAGCTTTGTAAATGCACCTGAGGCACAGAAATAACTTTCACTGTCCTATTATTTTGACAGCTGTGTGTGTTGCCGTTGAACTGAGCTCGCTAACCAATCTAGCTTTGTAAATGCACCTGTTGTATGCACTATGTTGCTTTCATCTTATATTATTGAAATCTACTTGTCTGCTGTGTTGGAGAATCAGCATGCTTTGTAAGCATATATGTGCATGCTGTGGGAAAAAACCCTCGCTGACAACTAAAATGGACTACCTCAAATGAGCCGCAACCCACTTCTGCTAGTTGGTTGCATTGAAACGGATTAGCTCAATTTGAAGGGCATGGTAGTACGCTTATTTTGCTTTTAACAAGAACATAGAGTTGTTTCAAAGTAATTTTATGGTATGCTGTGGTTTGTATATTTTGATATGGTTGTAGATACTAAACTGACATTAACTTGTGGCCTAATTGCATTGTATTATGCTCCATACATTTTTGCGCACGGATACTGTCATCTTCACATATCCTAGGCATCTTTTCCCACACTGCCTTTATTAACTGTACTCATATATTTACTCACTTTATTTTAGTATTAGTTTAGAGCCCCAGTCTTGGAGAATGTTAATGGTGTACCTAGGAGTTCTTCCCATAATATTGGATATTTGCGCATAAACTGTGCTCAGAAATGCTTCAGTAATCCCCAGCTTGCATCCTTGTGTTTGATCCAGTGCTAATGTCTCATCCAATGCAGATAATTTCGAAGTGTCGAGGATGGTGCTTATCTGCTAGATTTTATTTTGAGCTCAGAAAGTCTTGTAAGGGATGGATTCAGGTCAAGAGTTAGCAAGTTGAACTGTTTCTTGGAGAATCGTTTGAAGTTCTCCGTAGTTTTGAAGTTGTGGACCACTTAAATCATGTTATATGGTGTTGGAGTGAGGACTTGAAAGCGTAATTTGCCATATTTCTGTGCGTTGTCTGTTATCAGCTCATCATCCTGTTGTTGCATCTCATCGATTCGAGCTACTGCCTTGTGATCTGTGTGTCATATGATTTTCCTGTTCTGTTCTTGAATATGTCTATGGACTATGCTGCTTGGTGGCAGAGTTAGCACGGCTGTGTTTAGTTTGTGTATTTTGTGTGATTGCTGCGTTAGAAGAAGCCCACTAGGCTCGTTTGTTCGATGACTTGTCTCGAAAGCTAAGCCAGATTGGAGACAGGTGATGATCCGTGCGCGTTCAGTATCAAGCCGAAGCGCCAAATGCTGCCGCGCTCGCGCGTCAATGTGAGACACGGCCAAGCCGATTAGGGCGTCGTTACGCGTTAAGGCCAGGGGAGACCGAAGGCCCGTAGCGGAGGGGGAGGCCTGACGCGGAGGGGAGGGTGCTGAGCTGAGGCTGGAGGGGGAGGCCGGGAGATGGGATGTGGGAGGCTCGTTGGGTTGAGTTTAACGGGTTACTTACGAGCTGGGATTCGTTAAGATAACAAGTAAAAATATCAGCTTAGTTCGGTTTGTTTATAGCCCGAGTTCAAGCTGAGCTGACTTGTGAGTTTCAAGCTTCTTTTCCACCGCCGTAGGTCGTTCAACTGCTGCTACTTTAGGTGGTGAAACCGTCAAATATGGCGGGTTCTGAAACTCTTACTTCTGGGGTGATATCTGCAAAGCGAGCCTTGGACGAGAACTGGTTTCACGGTATTGTAATTTTTCGTGGTTGCCCCAAGCATGGTCGTATTGTGTTAGAAATGTACTTAGTTGTACCGCTAATCGTGCGAAGAGTTGTTGTATTTTTTTTTAGTACCGAAGAGTTGTTGCTAATCGTGCGAGGTACTAATGCTGTCATGTAATACCAGGACATGTTAATGTGGGCAAAGAGTTTCGAGGTGTTCTGCGGCTTTGTTCTGTGCCTTTCGAGCGGGCTAATTTAGTTCGGAAGTATTTAGTGCAAAAGCATTTTTGGTATTAACTTGATGGTTTAATTATTTTTGGGGTTAAATCCAGTAACGCGTGACATTGATCCCCAATGCTGATATGGCATGGGGTAGATCTTGAGCGGTGCCATTGGGTGCTTCATACTTCATATATAGGATATAGCCGTCCGAGAGAAAAGAAAAATGCACATTAGATTAATCGCCACAGCACTAAATAGTTTCATTGCAGTACCGGACTAATCCAACATATCAATCTCGATTCTCTAATGCAACGGTCATGAAGTAACGTTATGGCACTGTAACGCCGTGCTATTACCGCATAATGCTATTGCTAGATGATACCAATGCTACAAACGTATCGCCGGTGTTGTATTAACGATGTGATGTGCTATGATGGATAATGATTTGCTGTGCCAACTGCCAATTGGCACTAAAATCTGTAAGGAAATGGCACTAAATTGATGTAGATAGCGTACTTCATTATACGAAATGTAGTTCATCAATCTATTTTTTTTTTCTATCAATGTCCATCAATCTATTGCTAGTGCGAAGCTCCTTGTCCCAGATCAGACGCAAAGCCAGTAGTACCACAATCCTTTCTTTTCTAGCTCGGACGCTAATCCTTTCTTTTCATCGGTTTAACAGGTAGCAATCAGCAGCAATGTGATGGCTCTGATCTGATTCTGAAATAAATAAAAATAAAAGGGGGAAAAAAAAAGGAAAAGCCAAAACAAAAAACTGCTGCATCTCCCGCATCGCCCACCAGTCCCCTCGGTCCCTTCCCAGATCTCCCCGCCCCGCATCGAGCGCAACCACCACCGGCGAGGGGCGCCCGGCGCCGACACCCCGCCGCCGCGATGTACATGGCGTACGGGTGGCCGCAGTCGATCCCGCTGAACCCGGGCGACTCCGACCGCGTGGTCCTTCTCCGCGTCCTCGGACGCCTCCTGCTCGCCGTCTGCCCCGCCTCCCTCCACCTCTGGTCCGCCTCCCACCGCAAGGTCCGCCTCGCCCGCCTCGACCGCTCCCCCGACTCCCTCGACGCACACGGCCACAACGCCCACGCCGTCTGGAGCTCCGACGCCAAGACCGTCGCCGTCCTGGTCAGCCCACTGCCTTCTCCCCCCCTCCCCGCTTGCTCCGGCTCGCTCTGTATGCAAAGCAACTCACCGGGTGTGTGCTACGTGCAGACCTCTTCCTTCTACCTTCACATATACAAGGTGCAGCTCTCGGGGAAGCCACTCATCGTTGGAGGCAAGCAGCTCCCTGGGCTTTGCCTCGCCAGTATATCCCTAATAATCATCGAGAAGGTTCCTCTCGCCAATGACGTTTCTATAACGTATGGTTCGCTGCTCCTTACCCAAAAAATGAGATGCAAAATTCCTGTAGGGGAGCTAACTTGTACGAGTAATATCATGCTGCAGGAGCAATTTTGTATGCGATAGCAAAAGCATGCTCCTTGGACTGTCCAATGGGCACTTGCAGGTGGTGTCCTGGAATGCAGAGGTACATGGAAATCCATACTACTTTTGTTTCTTGTAAGTTGTTGATTAGATGTGAAATAGCTATGTCCTTTTTGCTTCCTACTTGCTGTGTTAAGCTTGTTCCATGTATTGTTGTTGCTTGCCAGTTCTTGGACAGCTTCAAGCTTGGTTGCTCCGCATGTTCGTCCAACAAAACTACTGCTGTTGTAGATGCTTTGGTGTTTGATCCACCTAGTTTGCGAGAAAATTCTAATGCAAGGCCTGCTCCTTGCTGCACAGGGAATTCTGCTATCATCCATGTTGAGTTGTCGGTGAAGCTAAGATTGCTGGTTGCCTTGTACTCAGACTGTCAGATTGCACTCTGTACTGTCGGTAAGAAGGGATTAAAGCAAACCAGCAGCATCAGAGTAGACAGATGGTTGAACACTGATGATGCGATGTGTACTTCTGTGGCTTCTGATCAGCAGATTCTTGCTGTTGGCTGCAGTAGAGGTGTTGTTGAATTGTATGACCTGGCTGAAAATGCACGGCATATACGCACGATTTCTTTGTATTATTGGGGGTAAGTCTCACATCACTTTTTCTTTATTACAAGCTGTTAGAGATTGTAGTACCTGTGGCATTGATAGTTCTGACTGCCTTATTTTCTTGCTGTTGACTGCAAATTTGTGCTGATTTAGGACGCACTGCTTGCAGAGTAATGAATCGTTAGTATAAATAAGAAGACATTTTTTTGTTACTTTACCGGATGTCTACATCTCCAAGTGATGTAAATTAAATGCAACTTTGGAATGCCTGGTTGTTCGGCTTAAGCACTTAACATCAATATTGTTGCCTTGTGGTTAGGCTTGTTCGTTTCATTTTTCCCAGAATGATCAATGATTTAATATTTAGTCTGTGGTTCATGACTAATGTGTAACTATGTCGATTTACCCAGCAATGTTTTTTCAGTTATTCTATTGAAGCTGTGAGATATAACTGTTCTTTTTCCTTGGGTAAAAAATTGTAGGTATTCAGTGGAAGATACCGGTCCTGTTACTTGTATATCTTGGACGCCTGACAATTGTGCTTTTGCAGTTGGATGGAAATTTAGGGGACTTACTGTTTGGTCTGTATCTGGATGTCGGTTGATGTGCACAATTCGTCAAACCGGATCAAATTCTGCCTCATCTCCAATGGTTAAACCTAACGCTCAAAAATTTGAGCCTCTAATGGGTGGGACATCACACATTCAGTGGGATGATTATGGATATAAATTATTTGCAGTTGAAGAAAGCTTGTCAGAAAGGATTCTTGCTTTCTCATTTGCCAAATGTTGCCTAAACAGAGGGCTTTCTGGCACAACATATACTCGCCAGATTCTTTATGGCGAAGATCGAATACTATCGGTGCAACCCGATGATACTGATGAACTTAAGATATTGCATCTCAATGTTCCAGTTAAGTCTTCATTTTCATATACTTTTGATTTATTTCTGAGGCAAAAGTACCGCAATATATTTTGTTTCATGACTCATTCTATTATTATTTTTTGGGAAGCAGGTGTCCTATATTTCACAGAACTGGCCAGTTCTGCATGTAGTTGCAAGCAATGATGGTATGTACTTGGCAGTTGCTGGCTCTCATGGGCTAGTGCTGTATGATTTACGCAATAAAAGGTGGCGTGTTTTTGGGGATGTTACTCAAGAGCAAAAGATTCAATGCAAAGGCTTGTTGTGGCTGGGCAAAATAGTCATTGTATGCAACTATGTTGAATCATCAAACACGTTAGTCTCACTTTCTTACCTCCTCTTTTGCTATTTGGTAATTGTCTTCAAGGCTGACCTTTTCTGGTTAAGTACATGACAGCGGCTCTCTATTTATCATTGTATGTGAGCTGAGAGTTTCATGCATTGAACCACATGGTGCTTGAACTCACAAAAATACCGGCTGAACTGCATAGTTTGCTAATATGTCAAAAGTGTCTTTATTAATATTTCCTATTATTAGTGCTTTGGTACCTATTTAAATACCATATTTTTCTTGTGAGTATGAGTTGCTACTTAACATTTAGCTATATGACATGTTTGTTGTGTTTGTCTTAGGTATGAGCTGCTCTTTTTCCCAAGATATCACCTTGATCATAGCTCCTTACTTTACCGTAAACCACTGCTTGGTAGACCAATTGTCATGGATGTCTTCCAGGATTATATACTTGTTACCTACAGTCCATTTGATGTGCATATCTTCCATGTGATGATCTCAGGAGAATTATCACCTGCTAGTAGTCCAGTTTTACAGGTGATGTGAAAAATTTTCATCCTCAGTGCAGAATGTGTTGTCAACATCTAACTGATAATTGATATTTCTCTTCGAACAGCTTTCAACAGTTCGAGAACTTTCAATCATGAGTCCTAAGAGCCCACCTGTTTCAATGCGCTTCATTCCTGAACCAACCGATGAAGGAATGCTGAAACGGGATACTAAAGGATCTTCTGACTTCTTGTCACAACAACCTTCAAGGTATTTTTTTAACCCAAATATCACTTAATCCTATTCTCCTTGATTTTTATTTGGTTTGCTATCTATCAGATGTCTGATCTTGCGGATGAATGGGGAACTTTCTGTGCTGGACATGGACGATGGACATGAACAATCACTTACAAATTCAGTTGAACTCTTATGGGTCACTTGTTCCCAAATAGAAGAGAAGGGTAATCTTATCAAAGAGGTTTCATGGCTTGACTATGGTCATCAAGGGATGCAGGTTAGTTATAATGTTATTCTTTGATATATTTTTACTCCATTATGCACACCTCTCTTAGGGCATAGATCTTTTTTTCAAATTTCGCTTGCTATCCTTTTATACAGAAACTGCTTTGTTGCAGGTATGGTACCCATCACATGGTGCAAATCCTTTTAAGCAAGAAGATTTCTTGCAGGTATAGATTTCATATCATGCGATAATTTTGATATCTGTTTTGAGTTTTGCCACCTACCTTGTGTGAATTATTTGATTTTTATGGGCAAATCTATTTATTGAAGTCATGATATTTTCATATGATGTTCCTTTTTTGAACTGAAACCTTTATGGTAATAATATTAGAAGTTAATTGAACACATCTCATTTGATTCTGTAGTTGGATCCGGAGCTTGAATTTGACCGCGAGGTGTATCCTCTTGGTCTTCTTCCAAATGTTGGTGTAGTTGTTGGTGTTTCTCAGAGAATGTCCTTCTCAACCGCAGAGTTCCCATGCTTTGAGCCTTCTCCTCAAGCGCAAACAATATTGCATTGTTTACTACGACATCTCCTTCAGGTAAAAATTAAAATAATAATGCTTCTTTAGTATATATTTTCTTTTTCATTCTAGATGACGTTTCTGTAGATAAAAGCAATCTTCAGAAACTCCTGCATTAATCTGAGAAGAATGAAAAATATATATGATATTTCCAAATTAGTCAAGAGAAAAATTTGATACTCCTAGCAGTACACCTAAAATTTAGCTCTTACTTCACATTAGTGATGGTACACAGCCAAGTAAAAACATGGGACTTAGTAACTTCAAAGATGAAAAGGAAAAGGACCAAATTTGACCAAGACAGCGTAAGCATTGATACAGGCATCCAAAGTGGCCTGCCAACATTTATTCTTACGTTGGCATCTAACCTTTTTTTTCAGACCATTGGTTTAAACTTGAATAAGTGTCTCTTTGTTGTTTTACTGACTGAATGTATGAAGTCAACCTATAACTTACGCCCATTGATTCATCATTTTCTCTGGTCGTTCCACTTTTCTGCTACTCTTTTTATAATTTGGTAGAACTTATTGCTGAATCCAAAACAGCATAGCGATAACAGGGAGTTGGTCATACTTGTTCTTTTCTCTGGTTTAGTTAGTCTATATGAGTAAGCCTTTGTTAAGATCTACAAGTTACTAACCATTGTGCTTGTTAGATGGAGAGGAGTGCACAAGTGAATGGTTCGTTGTATTGAACACAACCCAAAGGGCAATATATAGAGTACATGGGACACATACAAAACTAAACCCCAGAACAATAGAGAAATACCACAAATACCCCCCCTCCAAATGCAAGGCATATGCAATAACATTGCATTTGGAAAGGATCGACACCAAATAGGGAAAATGTTTGAGTCTTACTAATGTCGTCGTAGCGTGCAACTCTTGGAAAATATGTCGAGTATGAAATGATCTCCTATCTAGGGTCGTGCAGCAGCCCATAAAGCACAAAGAGCAGGGGCTGAGAAAGCAGAGGAAAGTGGGAGCAAAGTCGATTGCAGCAACACATCGAAGAAGATGATGAAGCCGACGCAAATAAAGAGAGCTGTCAAATCAAGCGAAGAGGGATAGATAGAAGCATAGCGGCGCAGATCGAAGCCCGAGACGGCGGCGGGGCGTAGAAGAGAAGCGCGGCGGCCTTAGAAGCTCGAGGCAGCTGCTCAAACAGAAGCGGCGGTATCATAACGACTTTTACGATCTGCAGCAGCTCAAAGAGAAGCGCGGCGGCTGCTGCCATGCGAAAGGGAAGGAGAGGGCCACACTCGATCCATGAGGATGGATCGTGGCTAGCAAAGCAATCGGCTGACAGATAAGGAATTTGTGGATTCACATGGCTTTGACGAACTTAAAGAGAGAGAGAGAGAGCAATGAACTTGGATGGACGCCAGGCAAAGCAAAGACTCTAAAGAGAAAAAGGACTCAAAGAATACTATCAGTAGATACTAGCATCAAGCAGGCAAGGACGACGACCAAACAACAAGGATTAGCAGCAAATAGCACTAGCCCAGAAGCACCACACATGGAGGCCAATACTACATCACAATAGCCCACGACCATAACCCAAGGCAGCACCAAAGAGCACCGGCAAGACCTTTCCTTAGGTCAAACAGCAAGCAATAAGCCCAGAGCCCAGCCAAGAAACGATCCAAGGACCAGCAACTATGGTTGTTTTCCAACGAATAGAAGGGCCTGAGCAGAGAAAAACCCGGCAACGCGGCTATCCCGAGGTGGTGGCGACGGCACGAAGACGGCCTGAGAAGAGGAAGCAGTGGTGGTGGCCTGAGAGGAGATGGTGGTAGCTTCTTCAAA